>JAODKK010000038.1:8511194-8526371 GCA_026774405.1 Petrocephalus microphthalmus
GTCCACCAACGCTATGATTTCTGGCACTGCTATTAGATTGGGAGCCCCCCAAGCAAGCCACTTGAACTATTCTTTGATCCGAAAGAGAAAGGAGCAAATTAAAATTGATGCCATGTCAATAATACATAGCCGCCAGGAAAATTTGCTGATTGGCCAGATGGGGTGCTTGCAGATCGATGGGTTTTAACTGATTTTGCAAGGGCCCTAGGCTTAAGATAACCGATGCATTAATCCAACTGCAGTCCACAGCTGCATGGACCAGTACAATTACTCTCCACATTCGGGGCTTGAACAAACCCTAGAGATGTGCCATGCTTAAAAGCTGGGTCCTTGTATGTGACAGCCTGTTCTTAGTGTAGCCACAATGAACAGTAGTTTTATTCAGTGAGCTGTTAGATGTCCACATCGCAAACTGGGGCAGAGGACCCAAGCGTTGCATTAATTAACCACTCTTAGCTTTTACTGTTTCAGTTAGCCATCCATCTTCCAATCACTTATCCTGGTCCGGGTCACATGGGGGCCTAGAGCCTATGCCAGACAGCAAAGGGCAAAGACTGGGGGATACCCTGGACAGAATACTGAATCTTCATAAAACATATATCTCAGTGATGCACATAGTCCAGGGCTTCCCAGGCATGCACCTGGAAATCTGCCACCCTGCAGAGCTTAGATACAGCCATAATTTAACACAATACAGATGATCAGGCCCTTCAGTAGCGTATTAGGATTAGAGCCGGCGATGTTGCAGCTAAGTTTGCTCTAAAACTGAAACACTTTTAGAGCAAACTTGACAGTCTAATAAAATAAAATGCATCACACAGCAACATTTCTGTATACATTTAAGAATGCAGCAGTTGTAAATATTGGTTAAGGTAACAGAAAACCCGCTGACCAAATAGCCTTCTGCAGTGATGGTTATCCAGTAATACATGCTTATTTATTAGGAATACAAGGGTGTATCCAAGCACTCCTACAGATATGGCCAAAAGTAACCCCATTCTGCTGGTTTATTGCCCTTGGGAAAAAGAAAATTGGGACTTATTCAACAGCCATTTGTGGGGGTAAAAATAGAATAAAGTATTCGGTATCCTCATCTTTTTAATTTTTTTTCATAGCAAAATACAAAACATATCAAGGTATAAAAACAAAACTTGTCTATTTTACAAAAGTGGAACATTATCTCAGCGCCTTCTCATTCAGCATCCGAATACTTCCGCATACATCCCAACATCAACACGCAAAATTCACCTCAAAGCTCCTCTTTTAGACAAGCAATCAAAAACAAACAAAACGTTAATGATGAAAGGGATATGAGCCCCTGTAGACTCAACATTCTGTGTGCAGGGAGAACTTGAGATTCAGCTTATATACACAAAGGTTAAAAACTGCAAGGCGGGCGCCAGTGGAGGTACCCTAACCATTTTTAATCTGATCTTGAAAAAAAAAAAAAACTATTTACAGCATCTGTAGCAACTTAGACGAGTGAAATCCTGAAATAAAAAAAGGTTAATCTTGGAGAGATAAAAATCAGATCAATATTTTGTAGAGTAGAATTATATTTTCAACATGAACATACAAAAGCCGGGCCTTTTATTGACATAAAAAAATCCACATTACTAAGTAAAGGCTTTATATCAAACACCTGGAGAACTGGAGTAATCTTCACAAAATAAAAAATTTTGAAGTTCGATGTATAGGGGTGACCCCCTTAATACACACCCACAACCCAGCCACAGACGGCTAACCCCTTCCCGTATTTCCTAGGTGCAAGGCCCAGTGTTACTCTTGCACTCTAGCCTCAAATTCATAAATAATTTACATATATAAAAGCACTATAAGTATTTCTACACTACAACAGTACATCTTAAAACATGTGGGGGGGGGGGGGGGGTATTAAAAAGACAGCTTTGACTGAAAACACTGAATCAACTCCTGCAATCATGATGGGTTCTTTAAAAAGGAGCCTTTATTCCCTAAACCCCGAACCACCAGGGGGCACTGCAGAAATAGCATTAGTGTCAGCATCCCTGGCCGGAGGGGCTCTCTGTTGGCCTGACCTTGGGTGACAAAGCAGACCGATATGTGGTATTCCGACTCATTCAAAGGTCGCTTAGCACCTTTGATATGGATTGTAAAAAATAAGCCATACAACTTAAAAAAAGCAAAGAACCCGTTTATTGTTAGCCTACTGTTAGCTATTACAGGGTTTATGTCTTTAACCAACAAGTTAAGGGGATAGGGGTGTGGAAAGCTTAACCGTCACAGGTTCACCTATTTGAAACACATTTGATGCTGCAACACTACCAATACAATTTATTACAATGGCGACATGCTTCTAAAAGGAGCAGTAGCTACTCCTGCTTTGTAAGCGTTGAAAGTTTACACTAATAAGGACAACTGATGCTACGCAAAAAAAAGATACTTCAGTAAAAATCACATTGTACAGATAAAATGCAGAACCCTGAAATTCTCTGAAAACATCCCACCCTGAATCAATGCTGAGGTTCCTGACAGGTGACGAGTTAAAACAATAGATACACAAAAAAAACACGATGAAATCATAAAGCTGCAGAAGAACCCCCCAGGCACTTCTCCTAAGATGTGGAATGTCTTTTTGTTAAAAGCTGGGGGGGGGGAAATATGAACGAAAACAAACATAGGTGACCACAGAGAGTGTGTGTGGAGGGGTGTCAGTGTGCCACAGTCCATTCTTCTGCTATTGGTCAGTAATATCCCGGATGATACTGCTGGCTCCACGGCTTCTGGTTCCAGAACTAATGAAGGAGAAATGGGAGGGAAAAGGGATCAGGAAAAGAGACCGTAAACCCCAGTTCACACTTATCTATGCTCACGACTGAAAACCAGACATTAAGGAAACCGGATGGGTTTGACCCCCATAGAAGGACAAGTACAAAGACCAATGCAATTTGTCAGACAGACTCACCCCCTGCTGCCAGCTCTGGTTGAAAGCCTGTGCCTTGTTCATGCCGAAGTTGCCATCCTTGAAGCCCCGGTTGTTCCCCCCCCGGCCTCGGAATTTTGGCTGGGATAGCAGAGTATTAACGTTACTAAAATCGGCCATAGACCCATCCATCAGATCTACAGAGCAGGTAATCTGCCCTGCCACAAAATTCTGGAGCCACCCACCTGGTTGAAGTTGCCTCTGTTGTTACCTCCTCCACGTGCCATGTTTCCCCTATTCATAGAGCCACCTCTGGGGGCCATGTTGCCCCTGTTCATGGCACCTCCTCTGGGGGCCCCACCACGGCTAGGGGGTCCACCGCCTCTGTTGAAGGCGCCACGGTTAGCGAAGCCACCTCTGAAAGCTGGTGGGGGCAGGAATCCTCGAGGAGGCCTGACAAATCCACCCCTGGGTCCAGGCACTGTGGGGACAGAGACAGGCTTTGGTGTCCATCTGATTTTTACCCGGATCCCTTCCTTCATCTGATCAAAGGCTCACAAATTCTGCTACAAGTCATGGAGCCACGAGCGAAGAATGGACGTCACCCTTAGATGAAGACCAGCAGCTTTGCTCAGCCTCACCTCCCCTGAAGTTGCCTCTGTTCTGGAAGCCACCCCTGCCTCCCCTCTGGCCTGGTCCACCGCCACGGATGAACTGGTTCTTGGCACCTCGGCCCCGGTTGCCTCCTTTCTTGGAGGACGGACCGCCCTGGTTAGGCTTCTTCTCAGGGGGCAGGGCGCTCTTGCTCTCCTCTTTGTATTGCTCCAGCAGCTTGGTGGCCTCCTCTTTCTGCAGTTCCACATAAGTGACCTCTGAGAAGCAGTCGCCCTCCTCAGGAAGGGTGAAGATGCCTGCAACATCACAGTGCGTTCAAATCCGACTGCAAAGCAGTAAAGAGCGGACAAAACGACCCAAGCCCAGCATCAAAAAAAAAAAAAAAAAAGCAGCTCACACCTTTCATTTTGAGAACGGCGTGTTCTGGGACGTCTTTGCCGTCTGATTCTGCCTTCTTCTGTGTCCTCTGCTTATAATCCTCGTCGGTGGGGCAGACCACCACAGCTTTGCGCTGGAAGCCTGCGAAGAGGCACATTTTCCTCCTCTGGGCTGGAGCTGAGACGTTGGTCTGACGAGAGAGCGAAAGTGAAAGGTGAGAGAGCCAGCACAGGAATATTTGCACGTCTCCCCTCCTCGCCACCAGCTTGATAAAGAAAACAGGAACTTAAAGTTCCCCCTCACCTGGTCCAGGATGTAGTTCCTTTTCTTGCGAGCCGCGATCTCGATGAACTTGCCCAGGAAGAGGGGCGCGCGCTGGGAGATGGCGGTAAGTTTGGTGGTGTCCTTCATTTGTCGCTTTAAGCTGGAGATCTGACATCAGACAAAACACCCGCATTTATTCCAGGCTGCAGCACTCACGTGGACACAGAGAACCGTCCAAGACACACAAACAAAACTATTAGGCAGTAAGTCTATTATCATACACTGCCAAGAGGAGATCAGCTGCAGGCAAAAGTCACACCGGGGAACCAGGAAAAACCCAACAGTAAAACCCAAAAGGAAGAAAAACCCAAAAACCATGAACTGACCATCATCTTCTCCAAGATAGTGTTGGTGCCCAGGACATTGTACTTCCCAGGGTTCTCCTCAGTGTGCTTTTTGACCCAAGCGGTCTTGCCAGCACCAGGAAGGCCAACCATAACGATCACCTGGACAGAGATGGAACGCAATGAAGATGGAGAGGTGGCTGGAGAGGGCAGGGGTGCGGGCAGCGGGGCCATGTGGGCGGCGGGGCCATGCGGCCGGCACGGCAGCGTACCTCGCACTCCGCCTTGTTCTCCGGGCCCTTGGGCCCCCGCACTCTGTCCTCCACGGGGACCTTCTGCAGGAAGGTGAAGCCCTCCAGCGGGGGGAAGAAAGGCGTCTCCCGCTGGCCGAAGTTGAACTCCACAGCACAGTTGTGGCAGAGAATGTGGGGGAAGAGGGGCCGGTCCGCCAGCGACTCCTTGCTGACCTTGAAGGCCACGCCCAGGTCTCGGCCATTCTTGGAGAAGGACACCTCGACCTCGCTCTCTTCGAAGTTCTGCGAGACAGCAGAGTGTCACCACCTCCGTACATGGGCACCCGATAGAAAAAACCTCTCATCCATGAACAGCTTAGACGCATATGCTGTCTTCCATTTTGGAAGTCGGGATTTGAGTTCCTAGTCTAAAATTTAGAAAGCAACTCCCTGCAACTCTTGAACCCAACCTTAGAGGTCAAGCAGGCTGCGCCCTTTATGAACAGAAGTTAAAGCTTAAGTTATGTACCGGTTGAGGCTCATTAAAATCGGCCATACACACAGTATTGTCCAGCCGCTGTGTTTGGACATGTCGCTACGGTAAATGCATGCAAAAAGTAACAGGCAATGCGGTAACAGGTACTGTCAACAATGCCTAATAATAAACCTGGCTAGAACTGAGGCCTGTTTCAGAAAGTTGGATTTCTTGCTTGGTCAAATAACTTGTCGTGAGACTAAGGCTGGCTGGGCTAACATAACTGAAGGAAGATAACGGCCATTAGAAATGAGGTGCCTGAAATCCGACAAGTTATCCAGCTAAATAAGAAATCCCGCCGCTCGAAACGGGTCACTGGTAGAGACTTCCTGCACTGGAATGGGCTGTGACCTCATTCCCGGCCCTGACTTCCCAAGCATACGGAAGACAATAAAGCCATTGCATTAAAACTGAACACCTACGACAAAGCAACCAATGACGTCGTTCTCGTCGTAATTCTCCCCGTAGTCTTCCGTCACGCAGTTGGCGGTTTTCTTAGCCTTGACGGAAAAGGCATATGAATGCTCTTCCTCCCCTGTAAAAGAAAATTGCGACACTTTATTCCTCTCCATGGGGGAAAAAATCTGTGCGTATCCATCCTGCCCCTCATCGCCTCGTTTCCACCTGCATGGGGCCAGTGCTGGGCTGGTTGTCGCTCGGTGCCTTTTGAGAACCTGCCTGCGTTTCCGCCAGTTTCAAAGGACGGAAAGGTTACATAGGCCAAGAGTAAAGGGCCATATGCATTCCGTTTTTATGGATTTATCTTGATCTGTCCTAGATTTTGTGTTTCTAAGCTGTCGAACGAAAAAAAAAGTATGATTGGTTACGCCCCGTCTCTAGTGCAGTATCTACTTTTGTCTCTCCATAAAGGCACCCCGTCTGTGTGTGTGTGTGCGCGCGCGCGCGAGTTAATTCCTGCTTGTTCTTACCGCTGTCCTTTTAAGCATCGCGCAATAAAAGCCTGCTAAAAACTAAATTTCACTGTCTGCATCTCACGATCTTTTCGCAACTTGAGTGCCACAATTTATTCTACCTGCAACATGTTTATAAATCTGGCCAGCAAATCAATCTCTCATTTTCCATACAAAAATAATAATAAAAAAAACAAAGTGGTAATGTTATTCCATTAGTAAGTTGGCAAATTGTTTCACTGCCCACACCAGCCATATCAGACAAAACTACAGTGGTGATAGAATTCCCTGGGACACAACAGCCTAACACACTTCCACTGACTTTATGGTCCCACGACAGCCTTTCTGAGGTGCCGTGTTGGAGCCATTTCTTGGGCCCTGGGCCGTTTTTTGCACTGGAAACACACAGAACTATCCCTGGTTAGGGAACCAGCACCCGCGCTGGCACTATGTTGGTGGAAACCAGGCATATCAAACACGGTGGGGGGGGGGCAGAGTTCAGGGTGAGCCAGTATCTAGCGCCCATGGAACAGTAGTGGCCAAAGGTCTTGCCTTCAGCAGCCGATGGGGTTTAAACCAGCCATCTTCCAGTCCTTACCTGCACGGCCAAACACCGCCTAAAGATGAGGATTTCACCGCCTGCAGAAGCAGGATTGTGGCAGACATGGGTAGTGCAGACACTCACCCAAAAGCAAGCTCCCAGTGGACAACGACCAGCCCACCTGCACCTCGTGGATCTCAATGCCTTTGCTGGACACGTGCTTCACAGGAATCTTCTCAGTTATCTGTCACAGATCCCAAGAACGAATTAAATGTGAGCTGGAAATGCCAGTTTGGGACTCTAGGGTCATGTTTAGTGAAAACAAGACTGGCCCGCACCTTCATTTCAAAGCAGGCCTTGCCCTTAGCCACTCCGTACGTGGCCCTGCCGCCAGCCCATAGGTAAGCGAAGCTTTCCATAGTGAGAGAAGAGGCGCTGTACCGGTCGCGAGACACTTTGAAGTGCAAATCGCTGTTGTCTGTCGAAAACAAAGGACAACCACATCGTCAAACTGGACACCTCAGCGCCTTAACACTCACCTGTGTTACAGAACATGCGATGAATAAATCACAATTTTAAAATACCGAGCAACTTCAGCAGATCCTGCCGCAATCACAGCATGAACAGTAAACATTTCATGCCGTCTAATCTCCAAAAAAAAAAAAAATCATACTTACTCTATGTAGAGAAAAACTCAAATACTCACAAGTGTCAAGACAGACAGTGGTGTCATCAAACTCCTCATCTTCCTCCTCCAAGGGTGGCTGTGGAGACTTAGCCCTAAGAGAGGACACATGGTCAGCAAAATTAACCTCTCTAAGAAAGGAACGACGGTTTTCAGCTTCTAGGGAGCGTCTGCGAGAGGAGGGGCGCAAAATTTACACGGAGGAAACTCCAAGACGGAGCTGAACACTGAAATGCATCTGAAAGCAGCGTTTGAACCAATACATAGCGACCGCAGTGCAAGTCTGACACGCTCGTGCTTACAGTCAAAAATAAATCTCAGCTGAAACAAACACCATAATTAAGCCGCCTGGTGTTCCAAGTATTAGCACAGCACTCAAAATCCACAAAAAACTACAGTAACAATCACAGCATCTAAAAATAATCTCAAAAGGAAAATGAGCCCTAAGAAAAACAGGCAAAAGACCAGACATTGGCGGTTATTAATACAAAATACTACTATGTGATATGGACCATATTTAAAAATCCCTTTGCCAAATAACCAACGAAAATTCCATTAATAGATCTACAGAGTCTTAAACAGAAGCCTGGCAACAAGCTCATGTGACCCTGTGGATTCTGTTAACTACTGTGAAGCCTAGCAGAAAGCATCAAGACCGTCGAGCTTATAGAAGGGAACAGCACATTTGGACAATGCCATCAATGACTTCTTACCTTAATCATCCAGCACATTTCAGGTAAAAAAGGCAGCAAAATTCCATTTAGTCTTTGAAAGGGAGTCTCACAGTTACTGTTGAGTGCATGCTTTTATCCAAAGCAGCATACAGTCGAAAGCAAGGTCAGACAGTCACTGGAGCAATCGGGGGTTAACAGGCTGAGCCCTGCTTAAGGGTCCAACAGCGAAACCACTTTGCCAACCGGGAATTTGAACTGGTGACCTTCTGAGCACAGGCACCTAACCCGCTGAGCCATATTACAGAGTTCATAAAGGGAGCACTCTTAAAATGCCATGGAATAGCCTTAAAATAGATTACAGTCAGAAAAGTTAAGAATTAAAGTTTGCTGTCAAACATAAATGCAAGGTCACTTATCCACAGACTGATTTTCAGCAAAACTGGCCCACAAAACACCCTTAATACATGAAATATCTTGACCTCTTTTCTGAAATGTATGCTTTCTTGAAAGCCAGTCTAGATCAATAGTGACATTAGCAGGTCCCCAAGCTGCACAAATGCAGAACCAGGATGAGACGTGCAGTCCTTTGAGAAACAGAATGACCCATTTTGCAGCTGGGCTGGATAGAACTTAAAAAAAAGGGTTAGAGATTAAATACATCAAAACAACCTGTCCAGAATGAAAGGAAACGAAAACGGCAAAAGAAAAAGCAAAAATAAAATAAGTCCATAAAAGGGAAAAGGCACATTTATACCAGCAGGAATCATCTCATCGATCAAAAGGGAAGGATAATCCCGATGACGTCACCGGCACAGCGGCGTGCCCCCGCCCCCCAGAATAAGCGCATTCGGGATATGGAGATGAGCACTTAGATACTCGAGCCGAGGAGCCGACTGCGCATGCGCCCTGACTCCCACTCCGCACGCCTTCCACCGTACGGCCCCCATCCCCCCAGCTCCGCACAGCTGCTCCCTCCTTTGTCACTCTGCGAGAGGGAAACCTCACACCGCGTCCGCTCAACTGCACATCGCAGCCTCACTTCCTAAGGATGCCCCCCCCCGCCACATCTACAAACGTCCATTAATGCTCGATGGATATACCAGTATACCAGTATATTTAGTAATTATATTTATGGTACATAGTGAAAGCAAATGTCTCCTTAGCCAGTCTTTCCTCCTGCGTTGTCCTGCATCAGGGGGCGCAGACAACACATGGAGGTCATCGTCATTTAATAATTAATAGTACAGCAAATGTAGGATGTAAGCATTGGCGTTTAATGCCAATACGATATTTCAGAAAAACGTCGTGCGGCACTTCAGGCATACCGAAGGCCAAACTGTACCATCCTTACCGGCTGTATTTGCTTTCTTCAATAAATTCAAAGTAGCCCCTTCCATGTTCCTCCCGACGTCTCTTAACACCCTTCTTATTCTTCTGTTCAGCATTCTTGTCTTTGTCGGCATCCCCTTTGGAAATAAAACAGTACAGAGTAATGAAGCGTGCCTCCGGGCTGGACCGAACCGTTACGGTTGACCCACACGAAGGTCCGGTCTTTCTTAGACGGACCAAAAAAAGGTTAAAGATGCAGCCCTGATCTCTAGCGAGGAAGAGTGGGAGCTCCGATCGCATGCCGGCTAAGGTCGGTCTTCCCGGGGCTCCTTAGGACGCCTTCGCCCGGGAGCCCGAACATGTGCGCCGAGGGAAAGCTACACGAATGAATGAATGAATTCGGCGGCCCCCACGCAAGCAGGCGGCCGGGTAAAACCACCCGAACACCCCCCCAAAAAAACCCCACGATCGCCGTTTGAATGCGTGCATGTGCAAAAGATCCACAAAACAACGCTTACGCAGCCGGGGCCGCGACTCCGAGCCATTGTCTGGGCGCCATAGGAGAGCAGCCGGCTGGTCGGCCGCGGAGGCCCCAAAACCGACGGAAAACCGAAAGACCCGCACGCATCATAAACCGCCTGCAATCAGCAGCACGTTAATAGTAATAATAAATCAATAAAAGCTACCGATCGATGATCAGAGATCCAACGAATCGGCGGGAGACGCGGCTCGAAACAAAATGTCAGAATCTGCCCTCCGCCAACAATGGAGCGGGATCCGTCGGTCCTCCCGCGCCGCGGCCTCCGTGCGCATCTCGGCTGCAAAAATCGCTCCCAGCGCGTCAAACCGCCCGCAGGAGGTCCGCAGGGGCGGGGGGCCTCCGCGTCGGAACGTTACCGAACCATAAAGGCTGAAAATCCCCGTTAAAAAGCACAGAGCGAGCGAGCGATCGGGCCGCGGCGGGACAGGGGTGTCGCCGCGAAGCCACCCGGGTCCCCCGATGCCCGCGACGCCACACGCAGCGCCAAGATGGAGACTAACCTTCGTCCGCCTGGGGCTCGCCGAGCCCGTCGTCGTCCTCCAGCTTGTCCATGTCCTCGTCGTCCTCCTTCAGCAGAGCGTCCTCGTCCTCCGTCAGCTTGTCCATGTCCTCGCCGACGTCCTCGTCCTCGTCGCCCATCTCGTCGTCTTGCTGCTCGGCGGCGGCGTCCCCGCAACCCCCCTCCACGTTGTCGCCGGCGTCCGCTTCGCCCGCGCCGCCTTCCTCCTCCGGCGCCTCGGCCTCCATGCTCTCCCCGGCCGCGTCCTCCTCCAGCTCCTCAGCCATCTCGTCGACGGGAGCGGCGGCCTCGTCGTAGGCGGCCTCGGCGCCGTTCTCGTCGGCGCCGGGCCCGGGGAAGTCGCCGCCGGCCGTGGCCTCCTCGTCGAGCGCGGCCTGCAGCCGGTCCATCAGCTCGGCCTTCAGCCCCTTGTCGGAGAGCTGCCGCCTCTTCAGCTCGTCCTTCAGCTCGTTCACTTTCAGCTTCTTCACGTTGATCGAACTCATCGTGCTATTATGTTCCTGCCTATAAACCCCCCGGTAAAGAAACTCCAATCTGTTTTTTTTTTAAAAGGCGAGATATAACAGACCTTTAAAAAAAATGAGAAAACAAGCCCCGCTCGTGGAAGGTAGGAGTGAAAGAAAGCAGAGTGAGCCGCCCACGATTCGTACTGCGCCAAACGGCACCCTCCCCCCGTCGCGTCCAGGCTGCAACAGCGCGCTCGCCGCTTTCCACACGCACGTAAGCGCGGCCCTATATCCCTACCGTAATCCTGCAAAAGGAGGGGGAGGCCTATAGTGCCTCGGCTACCGTAGTAAGGCTAATATAAGCTCCCCATAAGAACCGTTTCAGAACCTTAATGTAGAATTGAAGAATTCCTTTCGGATGGGAGGTGAGACGTCTTCCAGAAACTGAAAACAAAAAGAAGTGCTGTTGCTTCCGATTCAGGCCCTTTAGATTTTCGTATCCCGGATGACTGAGAACCTACGCAGACATCTTGGTGTGGTCATTTCACCTCTAGTTCGACAAAGTATCCATACTTCTATCCAAACTGCAAAATGTATGTGTAGATGATTCATTTACGAATTAAATGTCCAGTAGGTGATATACAATGGGGTTGGGAAATGAAACTGAAACACCTGGCCAATTGCGCCTAAATATCAGTGGCCTGATGGCCAGTCGTCACTGATTGCACATTCCGTCCGTAAGAGCAGAGTGTTTAGGTTGAATTAGCAAAGCAAAAGCACAGCTGTGCATCAAATATTGCAATCCGTACAACGCAATGGGAGACATATTAGAGCTGTTTCAGAGTTGCGGCGTATCGAGAGCCACAGTATGCAGAGTAATGTTGACATGCCACCGTGAAGGACAGGCCACATCCAATAGGACTAACTGTGGATGCAAGAAGAAGCTGTCTGAAAGGGATGACACAGATTGTATCCAAAAACACATAAAGCCACTGCTGCCCAACTCACTGCAGAATTAAATACTTCAACACTTTAACTCTCCCGTTTCTACTAAAACCATTCACTGGGAACTCCATGGGGTCAGTATTCATGGTTGGGTTGCTCGTGCAAATGCCAAATGTCAGTTTCAGCTATGCCAGCTGCACAAATCTTGGGCTGTCTTTCCCACATCCAAGAAAGTTAAGATGAGGAGAAGCCCCAAAGAGGCTAACCACTTGGAATGTTGCGTACCCAGAGTATAGCACTGGGGTGGATCAGTGATGGTTTGGGCTGTAATATAATGGCATTCCCTAGGCCAACTACTTGTTCTAGATGGGGGAGCCACTGCCAAGGACTACCAAACCAGTCTGGAGAACCATGTTCACCCACTGGTTCAAACATTGCACCCTGAAGATGGTGCCATGTATCAGGATGATAATGCACCAATACACACAGCAAGACCGGTGACAGAGTGGTTTGATGAACATGAAAGTGAAGTTGAACTTCTCCCATCACCTGCACAGTCACCAGATCTGTATATTAATGAGCTACTTTGGGATGTTTTGAAGGAGCGAGTCAGGAAACATTTTTCTCCACCAGCATCATGTACTGACCTGACCACTGTTCTATAAGAAGGATGGCTCAAAATCCCACTGGCCACTGTGCAGGACTTGTGTCTGTCTTTACAAAGACAAACTGATGCTATATTGGCCACAAAAGGACGCCCTCCACCATACTAATGAATTACTACCCTATAAATAGACTAGGTGTTTCAGTTTCAGTCTCCAACTACTGTACATATGTTCAGATTAAGACATGCTTTTACTTTGCAACCCTGATCAGAATAAGGGGTCGAAAGATGGATGAATTTTATTTTTTCTGCAATAGGCTTTTTTTAAAGTGCCCTTTAAAAATGTGTGTAAAAATGTGGCGTTAAAGGAAGCCAAAAAATATGTTTGAAACCAAATGACTTTTGTGGTAAAAAGCACTGCCATTTGAAACAGAACTCCAGCAGACATTTCAATATTTTCGTTATACATCTGTGTTATGTATAACATATACTGTATCTAATGGTAATAATAGCCCATATCACAATTCTTTATATTTAGGTGAGGAAACATGGTCAGACCTCAAACTTGCAATTAAAAAGCATGTTGTGGCCAATAGGCACAGCAGCACGCTGACTGGAGGAGGCCATCTCGACCCCCGCCTTGCATTCTCGCAGTCTGAGGAGCGTCTGGCTGTGCTCATCACGTCTGCCTTAATTTCGGCCATAATGGGTGGTGGAGGAGACACAGGCTCCACTTTTGTCCCAGTCAGAAAATGGTAAGAAAATTAATAGATCAGGCTTAGTAATTTTGTACCATATATTTAAATAATTGCATGATTGGAGTTCATTCATTTCAGATTAATCCGAGACAGACTCTAGTGGGGTTCCACCTTCAGTTAGACAAACCAGTCTAGAGCTAACCCCACAGAGCCAGGCAACTGCGTACTGTGGGAGAGAGCGCGTGACCTCTGGCCCTGTGCTGACACACCACCACCCTGGGTTCTAACAGCAGAAGTCCTAGAAAAACAAACTGAAATGTGGCACTCAATGGCAGTGTAATATTCACTCCTAGTGATTGGGGACACTTTAAAAGTGATCTAATGAGAACCTGACATGTGCTGCATCACATAAATAAAATGTTTGGCTAAACCAAACATTGTCAGTTGTCAGTTTCCAGTTTTGAATTGCTGATTTGTTGTTTTTTAACGCTTGTATAATTCCACATTCAAAGTGTATTCTACTTGCTACATCTGTGTTACACTCCACGTGCCAAGGCAGTGTGATTGATCCTTAAGTGGGAACATGGGGCTAATTCCCTTTCAAACCCTGCACTCCCTTACACCTAGTGTGAGGTAATGTTGGTCTAGAGCACTAAGTCACTTAGCTTTTTTTGTGGCCTCGTCTAACCTTGACCTGCCTTTGTGATTCCAGTCCTATCTCCTATCCTTCTCCCTCTGACCCTCCCACTGTTCTTGCCTTGACTCTGTCAGAGATCCTGTCCTGGTCTTCCTATCGTGTTTCGTGTTGTCTAACCCTGCCTTGCAGGATGTCATTGATGGGGTGTCCGCAGCTCGAGGACTTCACCTCCGTTCCACTTGAGTACAGCGACTTCAGTGAAGTATTCAGCAAGTCAGAAGTGTTTGGGTTGCCACCACATCCGAGACTGGGACTGTGCCATCAGCTTGGTAGAAGGTGCCATGCTCCATAAAGGATGGCTCTTCTCCTTATCCCGAACCGAATTGGAAGCCATGGAGAAGCCCTTCTACTTCTGCTCCCCTGCATCCACTACCGGGCTCTGAACACTATCGCCATTAAATGACAAAACCCCTCCCACTCATCCTCTTGGCACTGGAACAGGTCTGATCAGCATGCTACTTCACGAAGTTCGACCTGCGCTGTGTGTATAACCTCCACCTCATCCGTGAGGGGGATGAGTGCAAGATGTTCATAACAACAACTGTTTGAATACCACATGATGTCTAACGGTTTGACAAATGACCTGCCAGTCTTTCAGTCATTTAGGAATTAATCATTAGCAGATATGCTAAATGTGATCATAATAGTGTATATTGATGATATATTGATTTATTTTACCTACATGGCCCAGCATGTACAACAGGTATGACTGGCCCTTCAAAGGCATCTGGATCATTGACTAAATTGGAAAGGTGAGAAGTGTGAATTCCACCAATCCACGATCAAGTTAATGGGTTATTGGCTCTGACTGAGAGGTGTGGATGCTTCATTTGAGGCTTCAGCTCCATGACTGCCCCATTAACCTGTCTGTTGCGTGCCAGAATGACCAGACCAACGGAATCCCAAAGCCAAGAATGCCTTCTGCTGCTTCCAGGACCTCTTTTGATCTGCCCCAGTTCTTCAGCAACTGGACCCGATGCTGGCCTTTGTTGTGGAAGTAAACACTTCTGAGGTAGCAGCTGGAGCAGTCCTGTCACAGCACCAGAGGGAATCAAAGGCTAGGTGGTCTTTTTTTCACTCATTTCAACTTCAAGATCTCTTCTGTTCCATATTCCAAAAACGCTAAAGCCGATGCTCTCTCCCGTGAATTTGACACACCTGCAATGAAAGATGAGCTGGTCCCGATTCTATCTATGTCCTGCTTCCTGGATCTAGTGTCCTGTGATCTTGAGGGGTCTATCCTCATTTGGAAGGGCACTTCATCATGTATGGTATTTTGGAAGCCCCCCCCCCCCCCCCCCCCCCCCCCACCCGT
>JAODKK010000038.1:8611496-8623651 GCA_026774405.1 Petrocephalus microphthalmus
GAACCAGAGCGAGCTGAGAGCCCCCTCCCCAGAGAGAGCTGCCTACTTCCTGGACGCTGCCATCGCTGCACGGAGCAGCAGCAGGTCCAACTGCAATGAGGAGGACCACCGAATGTCACACATGCTTTTCACTCTGCACATCTACCAGTACCGCATGGAGAAGGCTGGGAAGGGAGGCAGTGAGTGCATGCAGACCGGGGGTCTGCTCCGCTGTCTTGCAGTCTGTCAGACACCGATGGGGGAGGGGGGGTCTGCTCCACTGCCTCACAGTCTTTTGGACACACAGGCTCCGCTGTCTTGCAGTGTGTCTGACACAGATGGGGGGGGGGGGGTCTGCTCCACTGTCTTGCAGTCTTTCTGACACGCAGACGGGGGGTCTGCTCCACTGTCTTGCAGTCTTTCTGACACACAGAGCTGGGAGTCTGCTCCACTGTCTTGTAGTCTGTCTGACACACAGACTAGGGGTCTGCTCCACTGTCTCGCGATCTTTTGAACATACAGACCAGGGGTCAGCTCCTCTGTCTCATAGTCTGTCTGACACACAGAACCAGGAGTTTGCTCCACTGTCTTGCAATCTTTTGGACACATAGACGGGGGGTCTGCTCCACTGTCTCGCTCTCTGTCTGACACACAGACCAAGCGTTTGCTCCACTGTCTCATTGTCTGTCTGACAAACAGAGCCGGGAGTCTGCGCCACTGTCTTGCAGTCTGTCTTTCACAGACTGGGGGTCTGCTCTGCTGTCTCGCAGTCTGTCTGACACACAGACCGGGGGGCTGTTCCGCTGTTATCAGTAATGAATCATGATGTATCTTTTATATGAAGTTGTGACTATATTTATTCATGATTTATACTTCAGCAGTAACCGAGTTACTACTAAGTATGTGTGCCCCCTCAAGTAAAAGCACACGCCTAAACAACCCATTTCAACCCTCTGAACGCTAATCCTGTACAGTCAGAATCTGCAGATTGCTTCCAGAGGATGTGACTAATTTCTGTTATCGTAAAAAGACCACCAGGCTGTGTTCTACTTGGCCAGTTGTGCCAGGCCTGCAGAAGTAGGAGGCCACAAGTAGCTGGCGTTTAATTAAAGAAAAAAACTGAACACAAGACGTAGCATTATGTATATGTGAAACAGCGTGTATCAGCATAGGGCAGATGTCACCCTGACCTAGGAATAGCTGCCAGCAAGCCACTGCATCTATCAATTAGTTAATGTAACATATAAGGCATGTTTTGTATTTTATGGGTTTATTCTTTTTTACTTTCACACTGAAAGGCCTTTATTTTCTGTGTGTGGCCAGGGCTTTATGTGCCATGCTGAGGGTCTATTTCTGTCCTGTCAGGGGTCTTTCATCGTAAAGCCTTTTTACCATTGCCAGCTTCATCTCAAGCTGTTATTCTGTCCTCTTCTGGCATCTGCGAGCGGTTGCCAGTTAGCACGGACTTGATGGATAGTTAATAGAAGATGCCCAAGTCATGCTTCTCGCTGACACCAGTCCGCTATTCACACACGTCGTGCCAGGGGACTGGTTTACATGCGCTGCATGTTGAGAAGTGCTCTGGTGTTAAAGTAATAACTGACAGGTCAGACATTCCCTTGTGGTCTGAGACACGCGTCTGAATAAAATGTCACAGATGGCAGCAATGCTGTCTGTTCTGGAAGTACAGTCTTTCCCGGTGCAGTGAGACTGGTCACCATGTCAAAGTCAGGAGGGAAATTAACTTAATTCTGCCTGTGAATGTGTGATTCAGGAAGCAGAGAGCATGCTGGGAGTTAACCCCCAGAATCAGGGTGGCCCTGCCGCCCACATAACCGATTGGTTTCACTCTTGGCCACTTCTCTTGTTGCTCTGCACACAATGCAATTTGTGCCACATTTATACAAACTGCTCTAACTCAAGATTAAGTCAGGAGGCCCTTTCCAAAAAGCTTTACCCTAATTACCCTGATGAGCTCTCTTTATTCTATCCTGCTTGTCCCCTAATTTTCCTCCCTCTCTACCCCCCTTCAGTGTCGGGCGGCCGCAGCAGGCTGCACTTGATTGACCTGGGCAGCTGTGCTAAGTTGCCCAGTAAGACCCGCGACGGCCCCACTGGACCCTGCCTCTCCCTCACGGCCCTGGGCAACGTCATCCTGGCCCTGGTCAACGGCAGCAAGCATATCCCCTACAAGTGCGTAGGCCATTCTGCGCGTGTGCGAGTGTGTGCGCGCCCATGCATGGCTGCTGGGACCAGCGTGTGTCAGTGAGGATCAATGCAATGTCTATGCAAGCTCACATAGAACAACATTACAGACCAAAATTATGTTTTCAGAGAAAACTGTAGGCTTTATTTGTCATATGGGGCCCCCGTCAGCACTGTTTCCCAGGATGCTTAATATAAACTAGAATCACAAATGGAATTTGAGGTTTAAGGTTAGGAGTCTCATAATTAGAACCGATATTTACAGTATGCAAACCATTTCAAGTAGTAATTTCACAGTTTTGGGAGTTGAGTGACTTACATCTTGAGACATAGTTAATTAGGTAAACATTAGGCACCTATAAACATTATTTATTCCTAAGATACAGGAAGTGTTTGATTTACATGAGAAAATATCCATTTATTCCAAGATACTGTATCCTTGCAGACAGCACATGTGATTATTTTAAGTCTGACTGAGTGTTGATCAGTCTGCAGCAGAGTCGGGTCATTGTGATGACACTTTGGCTCCAAAAGGGTGACAGATGAGCCACGCGGCTGAGAGCGACTCCTCTTTCATATCCGCGGCTTCACTCTGGAGCCCAGCCCGCGCTAGAGGTGCGGCGGAGACGGGCCAGCTCTGTTTATCCTGGCACTGCATGAGCCTCAGCTCTGGGGATATCGCAGCAGGAAGGGCTTCAGGACACGCCGGATCTCCCCGCCCCACTCTGGGGCACCCGGCGTGCGCACCGCGCTGCTAAAATTTAATTACGGCACGCCAGTGTTGCCAAGCGGAGACCCAGTTTAAGGTGGAACAGCAAGCATGGTTACATTATGCAGATATGCAGCTGTGACTGTTACGTGCCCAAATTGATGCGACTCCTAGTGAATGTCAGTGACCTCATATGTAATTCAATTTAAGAGAAATAGCGACCATACCGCCCTTTGTTCTTTCGTTATCCCCCATAACGAGACACTTAAAAGGATCTAATTTTGTATGACTGGGGAGCAGAAGAAATTCATTTTGACCTAGAACAATAAGCAGCGTGCTTATGCGGAGGATGAAGGGGATTAAATGCCCCCCCCCCCACCAGAATGATTCGCTTTGGTCATACTATATACCCCAAAACACATACATTAAACATACATTAAAACAATTTCACTTTTAATTATCCCATCATTGCAGAATTAAATTACTGCTTACTTATGTCCCTGAGATAGCTTAATTTATCTTAGATCCCGGTGTCTTAATTATGCTTAACTGTAATCAGTCACCAGAAGTTGTCAAAATAGGAAATGGTTCGATGTCACTAATGAGGTGTTGATATGGCAGTTATTTGTTCCTATTAGCATGTGCCCACTCATTGTTTCAAGACCAATTAATTACTACCAAGTATCAATTAATTCTGTTACCATATGTACCTCCTCATTTACCCCCAGAAATGGCTTCATTTGTAAATCCATGGATAAGCTTATGTATATATCATGCATAATGTATCAAACTGGCCTGTCTGTGCACCAGCAGTTCATTCATTATGAAGATTTTAAATTACCTATCTAGTCTGAATAGTCACATATATGAAATATCCAGGTGCTATGTACCTTTAAGGAATGATACACAGTAATGATCATTATCATAATCTCTTTAAAATAGAGGTTACATAAATGACATATGACTTGTGAATTATTGCCATCTTCATTATAATTAAATTTTAACTAGATCTATTGAAATGCTGGATGATTTTGTAGGGTAGTAATAATTAAAGTTAAGTACCTTGTTCTAGGGTACAATAACTTTCCTTTCCTCAGATATCAGCTGATAGTCAGGATGTAATTACTATGGCAGCTGCAGCCCTGCAGATCTTCTGTCAGGAAACTGATTCCTTTAAGCGCAGCGACAGCGTACACTATGTAGAAAGAAAGCATCTTAGCTGTTTATCGATTGGTCTATGCGGATCAGCATTATATCCCCGTCTCATTAGTTGCCATGGGGATTGCTGAATGGCATCTTTCAGAAAGTAAATGGATTTCATTATGGCTGACAGTTTATTTTTAAAGTAGGGATGCATTAGGCAAACTTACCATCCCTTAGGTCTACAAACATGTTCCAGATTTCTCATTTGTGATAGCTGATAGCTGTCAGAAGATTAACACATCATCAAGGAATTCTGATCAGGAACAGGAAGCAGGGTAACTATGACTTCTGCCCATGAAAGTAATTCCTGTGTGTGGGATTGTGGTTTGCAGGGACAGTAAGCTGACCATGCTGTTAAGGGAATCCCTGGGCAACATTAATTGCCGCACCACCATGATCGGCCACATCTCTAGCTCGCCCAGCAACTTCTCCGAGACGCTCTCCACAATCCAGATAGCCTCAAGGGTCCTCAGAATGAAGAAGAAGAAGACTAAAGTGCGTGCTTGATATTGTCTGGTTCAGATATATTCTTTGTATACTTTCCATAACTCAGTCTAACTAAATCAGTCTAACTAAATCTATCTGTACTCATTTTTCATGTTACGAGACAAGACAGATCTTTGACTTAGTTTGTCTTTCCATATTTGCATCAGCAATACACTTCTAGCTCGTCTGGCGGGGAGAGTTCCTGTGAGGAAGGGAGGATGCGTCGGCCGACCCAACTGAGAACCCTGCATTCTCGCAATGTGGTGGACTCTGACCAGCCTCTGCTACAGCTCTCCAGTGACCCAGATGACTACTCCAGCAGTGAGCAGTCATGTGACACAGTCATCTACGTGGGGCCGAATGGCTCGGCTCTGTCAGACAAGGAGCTGACGGATAATGAGGGCCCTCCAGAGTTTGTGCCCATCATACCCTCACTACACAAGAACAAGGCAGAGAGAGTCAGACCATCACCCCAGCTTACGCTCGATCCACAGTCAATCCAACAGCCTCAGCAGCAGCCGTCGTGCGATGACTCACAACTGGGCAAGCGTGAGCAGGACTGTCTCAAGTGCAACACATTTGCAGAGCTGCAGGAAAGACTGGAGTGCATCGACGGCAGCGAAGAGGTCAGCAGGTTCCCATTTGAGGAGGTTCCACCTACTAATGTGGCCAAAGTTGAATATTGCACCAGCATGGTCAAAAACAACCTGGAGACATGCCTCGGTAAGACGGCATCATATGACCAGCAGTTGGAGGAGATTCGAGAGGTGACAGTAGAGGAAGAGATCACACAGTCTGTAACTTGCAGAGTTTCTCAGTCAGCAACTGGCAGCTGCGAACTGTCACCTAGTAGATGTGTAACAGGAAGTAGCAGCAAGGTGGCGCTGACTGAATTTGCCAAAAAACGTTCCCCTCTCCATGGCAGTGTTGAGTCCTTGAGTGCCGCCAGCTATAGTGAGAGCAAATCACGGTCTGTAGGCTCCCCAAGGCTAGGCATTGCTAGCTTGACTAAAACTTCTGAGTACAGGCCAGCATCTTCTCCATCTCAGCGCTGCAAGGTATACACCCAAAAAGGGATCTTTCCTTGTGTGCCATTTTCATCATCACAGAGTCTGAGCAGGGAAACTGAAAGATCCTCTGCTGAGTCTTTGCTGCAGCTTGAGACTAGAACTTCCCCTGTTGGTATGAGTTCTCAAATCCTAAGAAGGACCTCCTCTTCAATTAGCTTGGACTCTAGTGACATTCTGAGTGAAGTTCTTGTTGAGCCTTCCAGGGAGGACAAGAGAGAAGTGAAAAGCAGCACTACTTTGACAGTACAGCAACCACTTGAGCTAAATGGGGAGGATGAGCTGGTATTCACCCTGGTGAAGGAGCTTAACATCAACACCATGACAGAGGGGGGCAGGCCCACCAGCATCATCAGCTTCAACAGTGACTGTTCAGTTCAGGCGCTGGCTTCTGGATCCAGGCCTGTCAGCATCATCAGCAGTATCAGTGAAGATCTGGATCACCTCGCTGTCACTTCCTCCGTGACCGCAGCATCAGCAATGACCAAACTCATTCCTTTCTCCACAGAAGAAGACTCCTCCAGCGAGTACTCCATCAGCTCATGGCTCCAGAGCGTGAGCACCAGCAGTCATGAAGATCAGGCTTTTAGTAGTGTCATTGTTCAGTCATGTTGTAGCCAAAGAGAAGCTTTGGCCGAACACCTTAAACCTGACCTTTCAGAGGTTGTCCTCAGTGAAGGCCACATTCTTATAACTGCAAGGACCAGCTTAGGAACCGATGGTTGCACAACTGATTCAAAAGTTAATGAAAAGTGTCTAGTAAGTGAAGAGATTCCTCCTATAGGAAATGATAACGTTGTCATTTCTAAGTCTCAAAATTTGGGGAGCACGAAAGACATTGTACCCATCAAAATGAATTTCGCAGATAATCCTTGTGACACAGCTAAACCGGTAGTGATACAGGACTTTGCTGAAATGTTACCATCCATTAAAATGTCGCAAATGAAAGATGTGAAAATGCCTCCTGTTCCAATTTCCAGTGCAATGAAATTTGAGGACCCCTGGATGAAAAGGGGCATGGATAACATGAAGCTTAAAGAAAATACTTGTGCTCTTAAACCAGAGAAGAAGGCTTCTTGTTCTGGAATAAATCAGAGCCATAATGGCAGGCTTGGGTCAATTCCTGGGGAAGCGGCTTACTCGACTGATGCTCTGAAAAGAGTAGCGGATGGCAGTAAAATGGTCTCGAATGTACCAGAAATCCGGCCACCTGTGCATGCAGCTCATACGTTTAGGGCATCCAGTCTTCCAAGAGGCTGGTGTCGTGCCAACAGACAGGATAACAATGACGACTCTTCTACTTCTTACGCATATAGTGACTACAGCAATTTAGGTATAACAACCTCTACCCCGTGTAGTCCAAAAGCTACTCTGGAAAAGAGGGGACCGCCAACAAGGTCAGGAGCCTTTCCTCAAGCAAAGGGAGTTCCACCACTGCCACCGATAAGGAAGTCCAGCCTGGACCACAAAAACCGAGCCAGCCTTCAGTGTGCCGTTAGCAATGGTTCGACATCAAACCTGACACAATCTTTCCTAGGCTGCATACCAGATGATTCAGGAAATTGTGGGAAAATCAAAGGTTCCAGTGTGGAGAGCAGCAAGCTTTTTAGTGCAAAGCTTGAGCAGTTGGCTAACAGGACTAACTCTTTGGGGAGGTCTAATGCAGGGCAATATGACTGCCTGTCCTTGGAGAGAGCGGATAGTTTGACTTCGGTCGGCTCCAGAAGCAGCGTGGGGAAGGAGTGCAGTATGCCAAGACTGAGCCGAAGCCTTCGGCGGAGTTCAGTGTCCTCAACAAATAATGGACACAGTAATGGAAATAGTAATGTGCCACTGTCACCCAAGGCTAGCCCATCCAAAATCTCTGCAGTCAGCAAGCTCCTAATGGTCAGCCCCAAAGCCCGAAGCTTGTCTGCCTCTAGCACTAGGACCCTGAGTTTCTCAACTAAGTCTCTCCCACAGTCTGTCAACAGGAGCTCCAGCTTGCCTCCAAATGGAAAGAATCAGAATCAGGGCTCCTGGTCAACTCAGTCTTTGAGCCGAAGTCGGGGATCGGGATTGGCCTCTAAACTCCCCCTAAGGGCAGTGAATGGGCGGATCTCTGAACTCCTTCAGGGCAGCATAGGCTCGAGAGCTCGGGGAGCATTAGATGTTGAGGTGAGGACAGGGCTCCAGGGAGAGGAGAAGCAGCTAGCTAATGCTCTGCCGTCACCATACAGCAAGATCACCGCACCACGCAAGCCCCATCGCTGTAGCAGTGGCCATGCCAGTGACAACAGCAGCATCCTAAGTGGAGAGTTACCTCCGGCCATGGGGAAGACGGCACTGTTCTATCACAGCGGAGGCAGCAGTGGCTATGAGAGCATGATGCGCGACAGCGAGGCCACAGGTAGTACGTCCTCAGCCCAAGACTCAATGAGCGATAACAGCAGCTCCGTGAGCGGCCGGAGGAGCGCCAAAAACCAAAAGAAAAGGAACAATACAGGTAACATTCATTTAGGATATCATATGATATCATTCTTTTATATATATATATATATATATATATATGTGCATTGTCATCGACTTATGATCGCGATCATTCTGACTGACCAGTCATAAGTCGATTTGGTCATAAGTTGGCTTTGTAATTTATATGCAAACATTATCATATGTATAGTATGCTATGTTATAATATTGCATCATCTTTAAGCCATATTGTTTGGTATTTTTAACCCCCTTTTCCCCAGATTCTTAGTTTATAAATTTTATATCCTGTTCATTACAATGATAAGCTGCTAAGACACACACACACACACACATATATATATATATATATGTGTGTGTGTGTGTGTGTGTATGTATGAATGTATATGTATGTAATGAATGTAGTCTCTGATCTCCTGGTCCCTCCCTGCTTAGGGTCACAGCGGCGACGTCTGATTCCCGCACTCTCCTTTGACGTGACGTCACCAGTAAGGAAGCAAGCTCTGAGTCCCGGAGGCCGCTGGGTGGACGGCCCCCTGCGGGCAGCCCAGAGAGGCCTGACCGATACTTTTGAGATCAAAGTCTATGAGATCGATGACGTGGAACGTCTGCAGAGGAGGAGGGCTGCTGGCTCCAAGGTGCACCGTGACATTTTTTGTATTTCACAGTTAATATATATTTTTTTTTCATAAGAAATTGACAGTGGCATAATTGAAGAGGGCCTAGACAGAAACAGCAATATATTTATGTGGTTCTACTTCTAGGAAGTGGTCTTCTTCAGTGCCAAGCTGAAGATCTTGGAGCACCGGCAGCAGCGCATCTCGGAGGTGCGGGCCCACTACGACTGGCTGAAGAAGGAGCTGGAGCAGACCAAGCAGCACTTGATGCTGGCGCCAGAGAAGTGGACCAGTGAATGTGAGTTCCTGCACGCAGTCGTGTTTTAAATAAATGTGATGCCATCCATCGGCTTGCAGAGACACTTTGTAAATATTATGAGATGCGAGTTAACTTATTGCTTTATGGAAGTAGATTCCATTCCGATGCATTGTGCTCCTTGAACTTCTCATTTCTAAAACACGCAGGAGACTCCTCAGATCTCACACTTCAGCATCAGTATTCATAGCTATAAACATTGACATTGACCCTGCCCAGGATTTACTCAAATATGAGCAACATTTCTGAAGTAGAAAAAGCTGAAACCTTGCTAGGGGCATGAGCTAAAGAAACACCCTGGGACTCTTCTCATGAGCAGCTATATGGAATAATAATATACTTAATTTCACCAGAGGTTAGGGACTGAACCAACTGTCAATGTCAATATCTGAATGAATTTTTAGGAGTATGACAGACGATAGCTGTCAATAAATTGTCTAAATTGCTGATAGAGTAGTATTGTGTGTATATGGTCTGTGACTGACTGGCAGTCCTGATAGGGGTGTACCCCAGCTTCCTGCCCTCTAATGCCTGTGACAGACTGTAATAGCCCCACACCCCTAACCTGGACGAGCAGCTTTAGAATGGATGGGTTATTTCAGTCCTACAAGGTAGACATGACACTGGTAGAGACACGTCTCCTTGTCTGGTGTGTCTTGCAGTTGATTTGCAGCAGACGTTTGAGGTGGACTCTGTGGAGTACCTGGAAGCCCTGGAGTGTGTGACCGGGCGGCTGGAGAGCCGCGTTAACTTCTGCAAGGCACACCTGATGATGATCACGTGCTTCGATGTTACCTCCAGGCGGCGTTAAAGGAAGCAAAGGCCGAGGCGGCCCATGGGAAGTGAAGCGATGGGAATGTGATGTACAGTATGGAATTCAGTGCACAGCAGTGTTTCCCAATCCAGTCCTCGGGGACCCACAGCCGGTCCACGTTTTTGCTCCCTCCGAGCGCCCTGCCACTCAGTGCACATTTTTGCTCTAAAACATGGACTGTCTGTGAGCCCCCGAGGACCGGATTGGGATACACTGATGTACAGGAGTCGGCCGCATGCTAATCTGATTCCTGCTCAGTGTCTGAAAAGCCAAGCGTTTAGTTCCCGGAAGATTAGGAGATATCTGTGTGAATAGGTAATCACCTTTATCAAGGAACTGCATCATGCTTCTTTATGTTGATTATTATTATTTTCTTACATTGAAAAGACTGAAGAAATAAGGAGGAACTGAAAGGAAAAGGAGGAAATGAAAGATGAGTTCAGCTGAAAAGTCAGCAAGTGCCTTGCAGAGACTTCAATATCCAAACATCCCTGTATATATGTACAGATGGTGCTAACAAATATTAATCAAATATACATATTTGAGTTTTTTCCATATATGATTATGCATTTTTCTCTTTATTTTACATTTATTGTCAAATATATTCTTACCAAGAAGGATACACTGTGTTAACTGTAGTTTCCTTCAATTTTTTTTATTTTTTTTTTACTTCACAAAATTAGTCTTACGAGTCAGTTTGCATGGCACACGTGTGACCATGGTAAAAATGGTGCTGAGGAAACTGAGCTGCACATGATCCCTGTCACATGATCTTCATCATCAGAATTAAATATTAAATACATTTCCTGATTTGAAAGTGCCACATAAAATAGTGCCAACTTTTGGAAACTGTAAGAAAATCACCTTCAGCTATCCTAAGTTTATTTGAGTGTTATAAACTACCACCCACATAGAGATTAATTTCCCTCCTTCTCCCCAGTGCCCCCAGGCTGTACTACAGAGGCAGAGTTGTCACACTTAAATAAGGCATGCATTTCTGTGTCAGTATGTCACATAGGCAGGGATGTATATGACTGGCATGACTCCACACATTCGCCGCATAAAGCGATACGTACAGCAGTTTCGAGTCGTAAACTGCCCAGATGTGTACTTACGACAAGAAATGATCATGCATTTTAACCTTTATAACGTGAATGAACCACGAATTAGCCACATAAAGGTTTAAATGCACAGTAATTTCTTGTCATAGCAGTGCAAATGTGCACAAAATGAGTGCATGTCTGCCACCACACGAAATTGCCGGCCGCATCGCCAGTTATGTGCATCCTTGCCGGAGGGCATGTGGAACATTCTGCTGTGCCAGGAAGTGAATCCACATTCATCCTCTGTGGTCCCTCTGCAGCCTAGTATGCACATCCGTACCTGTTGCCAATTCTCCAAGATCTTTAGCCTCTTTTAAACTTTAATCCCATCTGCCTTATCTGTCTCATTCACCTACATCCACATCAGTCCCTTTCGATTTCACGCCCATCCTCTCTCCTTCATCATATTAATTTTTGAAGGATGTAATTAAGTTCTGAACTCAGGAGGATTAGTTTCACAGAGTTGCTTATATTAAACAAAGTATACTGATTTGCAAAGTGCTATGCATTAAACACTGTACAAAAGCAGAGCCCATTTCAT
Organism: Petrocephalus microphthalmus; assembly: GCA_026774405.1. NCBI lineage: Eukaryota > Metazoa > Chordata > Actinopteri > Osteoglossiformes > Mormyridae > Petrocephalus > Petrocephalus microphthalmus. Next base: position 8,623,003 of record JAODKK010000038.1, read on the forward strand.
TTATACTGTATATAGAACATGCATAAATGTCATTAAATGTTGTGGAAATATTATACATTTTTCTCTTATAGCAAATGCACTTGTCAGTGGATTATTTGGGTAATGTTTACCAGAGTAGGCCAGGCTCCATCACTCTGTTAATGGTGTACCACAGAATCATGGTGTATTTGATAGCTTTCCCATAGCCTTGCATGGGTTGGCCTTTTCACACAATGTAATATAATCTGGTTCATAGTGCACTTTGATAAAAGCGCGGATGCTTTGTGTCTCACTAGTCACCGCCATGTTCTTTGTTGTCGACATGAAGTCAGGATCAGTGTATAAGAATTCAGCCCAAGTCTGATGATGATGAGTAATGAAAAGATGCTGAAATTGTGCCTGTATTGTGCTATGTACACGCAGAAGGACAAGCAATGTACCCACCACCATCCAATAAATGCAAATTAAAAATAAAAAAAAATTCAAGCACAATCATTCGTCTACAGTTGATTAGAGATTCCTGTTCGTTGTATTGTTTGTGGGGAGCACAACACAGAACAGATATATTACTTGTATCCTTTAGTCAATCCATTAATCCATCCATCCATTTTCCAACCCGCTTATCCTGTTCAGGGTCGCGGGGGGTCCGGAGCCTATCCCGGAAGCTACG
>JAODKK010000038.1:8662647-8678839 GCA_026774405.1 Petrocephalus microphthalmus
GTTTTTCGTATATAAATCTTGAACAAAAACCATTTGTGGCTTACATTTTTGATCTACTGTGAACATATTTTCACTGAGATTTAGCAAGCATTAAATATTATTATTAATAATGGTAATAATAATTATTCTAATAATAAAAACGTTCTAATAAATTTGTCAGTAAGGTGTAACTGAGCTAAACCTGGGTCATGTAGCAATCTATAACTGAATGGTGAAGAATAAGGAAATTACAATTCGAGACTGGCCTGGTCAAAGTGCTATTGCAAGAGCTGAAACCAGCTGCACCTCTTCATAAAGTCAGTATCACTGAGCTGAAATGTCCGGCATAGAGGGATGGGTCTGATTTGCAGCACAGCACCAATTGAATCTAAGTTGCGATTACTCCTGGTGATTCCACTGGGAGTGAGGTGACTTTTTGGCCAAATGACCATCTATTTTTGGGTCACAGTCTTTCTTTTAACTAAAATTCAATTTTAGTTAAAGACTTATCGAAAGAAAGTAGGCAAACAATCAGACATATTGTATAGACATATTATATACCTCAGCAGGTCTTGTGGGGGAATACGTAATGTCTTGGGCGTGGAACTTAGGATCAATACTTTACATCTCCCAGCGCAAGCAGCCAAAGTGCTGAGAACTTTCAAGGGCAAAGGCCCGGTGCTCCTGCCACGGGCTCGTCCGTGTTGCCAGCTAATTAAAATCTGGTTGGAGATAAATAAAATAACTTGCCGGTGTCCATTCTGGCAAGCAGCAGGAAGGGGAGTGGATCACCAGCTTGCTGACAATCTACATCATCTGTAATATTGCTGCCTGTGCCATCAAAGATTCTCGATGTTATTATGTTAACCTATTATCACCGAGCCAGATCATATAATCCGTAATCTGGCTAATTTGAGTTTGTAGTTTAAAATAATTAACGAGACGTTACCAGGGCTGGACTGCAATTAAAGCAGACCCACCACACATACATGCATTTGCTGATTTATCTGGGGGTGGTGGTTCCATTTCAAATTGTCCTGGCCTGAAGCCCCATTGGCCCACTGGGAAGAGGCTTAGTTAGCCATTTGCTCCAAGCAAGGTAGTGAGCAGAAGCCTGTAGCGCAGGGTTTGTGATAAAAGAACCGGGACTTTATCTGGGGGAGAGTAGTAGAGGAGCATTTGACATAAGCAGTGCGGGGGGGATGATGTTACCAAAAGACTGTAGGGGCTGTAGCTGCGTGCAGAGCTGGGCTTTGGCGTCTGGATATGTTTTATGAGAAAACAACTGAATCTGATTAAGAATAAGCAGCAGATAAGCTGGGAGAGAGGAAGCATCACTCGTCTTTGGGCTGTGTACCCCCATCTTACAGTAACCCTGCCGAAAGAGAGGCGCTGGGAATGCACTGGAAGCCCTGAGGGAATCGTAAATATAAAATGCAAGGGACACATTTGGGAGTGATGCTGCAGTCATGGATAGCTGTACACATGGGATTATGGGGAGGAACCCAGCCACAAGTCTTTGATGGCACACATTGGCTGTCTTGTGCATTTCCTTTTGGTTTCAGCATGTCCTGCTGACTCATGCTTGTCGCGTTAATGACGATGGCAGAGAACTTGACGTTTCCCCTTATGTGACCTTCACATATTTGCGAGAGAGTGTGAATAAAAATCCTGTTTCGTATCTACAACATATAAATTACACTGTGTAGCATAATAATGAATAATAATGAGGAAACCACTATCCACAGTCCATCAAGAGAACAGAAATGCAGACCACCAGATCAGTCATTTATCTCTTACTATTTATGTATATGTATGACATACAGTATGTAATTTAAATCAGTAATAATAATAAATAAATAATAATAAATAAATGTAATACAGCACAGATGATATAGCATCAAGTTTGCCTGTTAAGAGATGTTTGATATAATATCTCCTTTTGTCGTTTTCATGGCTAATTGTACATTAACGCAATTTATTTATTAAGTTAATTTTACGGGAAAACAGAGATCGGAGTGGGTTAACTGTCTTTTAATGAGGCCCAGACTCATTCTCACAACAATCTGGCAGAGTTGTTCAAAGATTTGCATTGAATTGGCCACCAGTGATTTGCGGGAAATGGCAGGTGAGACTCTTGACAGTTGTTTAATGTTAGACCTGCTTTCTAATTTGTTCCTGACTTGAATATGGAATCAAATGCGGAATCTGTCCTTCAGGCCCGAATGCTCTCCTATGAGATGCAAGTGTCGCCCGTCAGAAGTGGAAAGGCTCTGAGCCGCCGTACATTATAAAACTGACCCGAGCCGAGCCGTTTATGACATCAATTTAAAGTGTCATTCAGAGAGTAAAACAATGTTTCCATTCAGGGAAATTACTTTTCTTCTGAGATGTCCATAAGGCCTGAAGGGATTGAATGATAGAGTGGAGAGCAGAATAAATTTGATTGAAAAAAGACAGATGTTTCACTTCCAGATAGTGGAATTGCGCAGAATATGGTAACATTTACTGGGGCTGTGATTTTTAAACTGCTGGCCAGATGTCTCTGTTCCTTCTTACATTGCCGTTGGTGTACCTTCAGGTATCTTTCAGGTCGATAGCCACAAAACGCATTTCCTGACCCCAGAAACCTTGCACTGTGCATTGAATTAGCCTCGCATGTCGTTAAAAAAAGGGCAAGAGATCTGAGGGCCGAAAGCATTGAGAGTGATGTAGCAAATCTGTATTTACAGCACGCTTTCAGAGAGGCTCATTCCATCTGTAGGATCCAATCATTGGATGTGATATACTGTAAATAATAACAGATTGGTATGGACAGAACAATGGCATGGTGTGTGCATATCGGTCTATATAAGACATTAATTCAAGACAAAAGGATATTATGAAAAATGGAAGTTTCTGGAAATGGAAAATGGAAGTTTCTGGAAACGCACGTGCTGTCGTTCAGATCTGCCCGGCCTTTTGCACATCTGCATGTAACAGTCAGTTTAATTAGTGCAGCTCCGGCTCGGATGCTCGGAAGACAATTACCAATTACATCAGCCTGCGCGAAATGAGTCCCACATGAACCTCGAGCGTATAAAAAAATCAAAGTGCTACGGTCAAGAAAAAAAAAAACAACATGCAAAGTGATTACATTTTCCCACAGTTCATCACACGCTGTGGAAAAAACCTTGGAAAAATGTGCTCATTGTCCACAAGCATACTGGAGTGACCTGCATTAACTGCAAGAGGAGTGGTGTGCAGTTGCTATTCTGCATGAATATTATAGACAGCACTGTCCTGTATTTTTCCTACTCGACCCGCATATACAGCAATACTGCTGTCCAGTAGAATGTCTGCCACTCAAACAAGAGGTGTCTCATTAATTAAAAGCTGGTTTCTGGAAATGTTCATTTGACCTCCTCTGCGGACCCCTGGAGGATGGGCTCCCCCTTTGGCTCTGGTTAGGGTTAGGGCTTCCTCTGTTGGCCCCTGGAGGACAGGCTCCCCCTTTGGGTCTGGTTAGGGCTTCCTCTGCCGGCCGCTGGAGGACAGGATCCCCCTTTGGCTCTGGTTAGGGCTTCCTCTGCTGGCCCCTGGAGGACAGGCTCCCCCTTTGGCTCTGGTTAGGGCTTCCTCTGCCGGCCCCTGGAGGACGGGCTCCCCCTTTGGGTCTAATTCTTGGATAAAAGAGGTACTGGCTCATGTTGTACCAAAAGATGAAGTTTTGTACATGGTGTGAGGAGCAGCCATAAGGGTAGATGACTGCAGTGATGTACACTCCACAGGTTATGTCACGTAGATACAGGATTCTAGGGGCTGCTACCATCTCTGCAGTATATGTGCATTTCTATCCCAATGGGAGTGGAATCTCTCAAAATGGCAATATTTCTATCCACGGGGCACAAGCAGTTTGAGGAATGAGAATGAGGTAAGCCCTATGTCCCAGCTGTCCCAGCTGCCAGACGGCAACCCAACTGAACACTTATGGGAGACCTTGCAGTTCCAGACTTTATTGATGTGCATTGAAAGTGCTCAGTCTTAGTGAATTTCAGACTCCATGGCTAATGGAACTTGTGGCGTGAAATTTAATCACACCTTCATATTGGGCAGTAATTAGTAAGATTCGCATTGTGCAATTACCTTTTTAAAAATTGCTAAATAAGAAATCGTGTGTAAGTAGTTGGATGACGGGTGAATGGGTGGATGGATGGACGGATGGACGGATGGACAGATACACAGGTAATTATTGACTTGTCCAACAGCATATCTTCTTGATGTTCCAAAAGATAATAGCAATCTTACAAGGTTGAATATTTGTATTTAAGGTGTTGAATATTTGTATTTAAATGTCTGTGTATGATTTTTAGAGTCTGATAAGAACCAAATGTAGTTCTCTTGCTATGTGTTTCTGGGTAATCGGTAGGCTTTCCGCAACTCCACAGGCGCACTGACTTCCATGAATTTAGCAGAACCCCACAAAATTTGTCCCGCTCTTAAATTCTTCACACAATGTGAAAACCATTACCTGGCAACACTAATGCACAGGCAAAGTCCTATGAGGAATGGCTCACAGATACTCATACAGGAAGCGGTAAAGAACCACCCTGTAGACACCCACATAAACCATGTCTGAGCCCCAAAAGCAAACAATAAACCGTGCTGTTAAAAAAAAGACCTGAACTGTAAAGCAGAATGAGACTTAGGCACACTGATCGTATAAATAAAAGAAAAAAAAATGCCCAGTGATCATTATAATCATGAGCTTTTAAACACAGCTGGAAAAAGAACTTGCCTCATTTACAAGCAGATGTATGATGCAAGACTGGAATACATGACTGTTTATGTACTGCCGCACAACACTCAAATAACCAGTTATAAAAACTGATAAAAACACATTTCGGCTCTTTAGCTTGAGGCTGAAGCTTTTTTTTCCCTCAAGGTAATTTTCCCAATAGGTTTTAAATTAAAGATTAAGGCAATTTCCTGCGTTTTATTGTGCAGAAATGTTTATTCGTTAGTATTTATTCCAGATCGGACTCCATGCTATAATCACACATATTCTGTCATACATTAAATGCAAATCACTCTAGTACGCATGAATTTCCCCTTGATCAATAAAGTATATCACATCTTATCTTATTAGACAAGATCTGTAAGCTGGCATTATATTAACATGACATGCAGCACAGTGTCTTGCTCTACGCCTCTTCTCCAGGTTCCCATTTCAAATTCAAGAAGGATTTCAAAATACTTCTAAGGGCCTATTAAGCACTTAGCTTACCTGAGCTGATTAACCATGTTGGGATGTATAATTAGAATAAAGACAAAGTTTTTTTTAGTAGAGTCTTCAACTGTAGGTCTCCCTGCCTTTCGAATTTTCTCCATGCCTATATATGGAATGTATTAAAATCTATGATGAACACCTGCTTTTTCAGTCTAGTTTATCCATAGCTAATTTAATCTATCTTACCTCAAAGATGGCCATATGTATGTGTTTAAGTGTGTCTGCCATCATTCTCACCCACCTATCATTTCCTAGATGAAGGTCAGGCAGCCTTCTTGTGCACGCTTTCTGTCCTCCAGGCCCGCGCGCCAGCCAAACATCCACCGAGCACAAGCTGCAAGGTCTCAAACCTCGGCCCACACCGCAGTCGGAGTGACAGGACAATCCGACCTGCTGAGCGCCGCTGGCCAAGCAGATGTTCTATGCTCCACTTCTAAATTTAGTGCTAAGAGCACAGATTTCTGACATGTATGACATGACTGGGGGTGGGGGCTGAGGGCTGGAAAGCCTGCTGGCCTTGAACACCCTGGGATTTGGGGATTTCTGCCCTATAACTACAGATAGATTTATTCTTCCACTTCCAGAATTTTCATCACTCTCACTTTTAATATCGCATGACGTTATTTGCTATTAATTGATTCGTTGCCAAATATTTGTTAAATATGCCGTCTAATAGTGAAGCCTTACCCCCAGGGTTGTGGATTCAATTCCCACCCCAGTTCCCTGTGTGTGGATTTTGCATGTTTTCCCATGTCCACATGGGTTTTCACCAGTTTTTAATGTTTCCTCCCATAGTCCAAAGACATGCACTCAGGTAAATTGTTGCCATAAATATCCATTGTGCATGACTGTTCGCCCTGATGGATGCAGCCGGAATGAGCCCTGCCTTGGGCCCGATCCTTTGAGGGATAAGATCCAGGTTCACAGTAACTCCAAAAAGTGGCTATGGAAGATGAAAGGATGGATGGATGGATGGATGGATGGACAGATGGATGGATGGTTGGTTGGTTGGACAGATGGATGGATGTTGGATGGATGGACAAATGGACTGAAAGTTTAGCCTTGGATACCTTCCATTTTTATTATCTGGTTTTCTTGTTTGAAACACCAAGTCAAAGTAAGACAGAGGGGAATGATAGTCAAAGATTCGGTCCTTAACCAGTAGGTATGCAGTCAAATCCCACCAAGCATGTCTGCAGGAAACCTACCACCTTCCTTATATTCTTACATTATTATTAATATGTTGTACATTTGTCCCAAACATATTAGAGAACAATAAAAAAACAAAACAAGAGTGTCTTCCTCCAGCAATGAGACAGACTTGATTGAATCTGGTGCCATCTAGGGCAAATAGTCTGTTTTCTTGTTCAGTCAGAACGGCAGAATGACACAGAAGCGCCGTCGGCACGGAAACCGGTGATGTAGAGGAAGAGGAGCGATTGGAAGAAGAGGGAGAGCCAGAGAGTCCGAGTCCCATCACTGTCACAGGTAAAGACGTCTCGACTGGGAGGACTGTCTGTAGTCACACAGGGATGTCATTCGATACCACCTGTTTCCAGAAGGTGACGGAACAAACAGACAGTGTCTGTCTCAGGGATGCTTCTGGCAAAACGCAAAAGTTCTATACTTGGAGTTCAGAAGTTCAGGCATCAGTATATGAATGCCTTGGACTTTTTTTGACCTCACCTTGTCTACTTTTGTCTCAGCCAGCCCCCCCACTGAAACCTAGTTGCACTTTTCTGTGTCCCACAAAGGTGCCAAGATTAAGTTCTCTTTTCCCATGAACACACTGATTTTATCCATCTGCATGCATGGAAACCACAGCAGTTTTATTGTGCCTGACTTTTGTTATGTTTCATTGTTATTTGAATGCAAATTCATTTGCATTTTCCCACAAGGGATTTATATTTGGGAAGCTGCAGAAGACAAATTTGTAGAAATCCACACTTTGCCATCATATGGTATCCCACTAGCTGTAATAAAGCTTTGTCTTTTGTAAGTTTCATTTCACACTGTACCTCTAGAAACAAATGAGGAATTATTTATGGAATCCCGTAAATCCCATTGTCAGGTCCAATATCTGCATAGAAGCAAAATGTTTATGTTGAAGGCATGAAAAGTCTCAGAACTGGTCATTTTCGATGCTGACAACAGCCTCTGGATGGCCACTATTTACTTGACCTGTGCTACCACATGGGATCAGAACAACTTGTCACTGCAGAACAACCCTGAGAGACGCCATTCCACTTCACAACCACCCCAAACACAGCACATCACACATGAAGCATGTTTGCTGAAGGACAGTTATGCAATGCGAGAATTTAACCAGGTACTACAGTCTTACGGTCTTATGTTTGCTGTCAGCTCCTTTGATTAGAAGGTCACCAATACAAATTCCATGGCTGGCATTGGGATGACACTGTTAGGCCCTTGAGCGAAGCCCTTAGCTCCAGTAGTTCCAAGGACTGCCTGACCCTGCCGCACCACCCTCACTCGTGTGATGCCTTGGATGAAAGTGTCTGTTAAATAAATTCACTTGAGCCAAGCCTTGTGTTTGTGTCTCTATGCAGCCCTGGAACTTGGCATGGCTCTTTCAGACGTTAGAGCTCATTAATGCTGGTGATAAGTATGTGTGTTCCTCACACGGTCCTGCCGGATGCACGGTTGCGGCTCAACGTCATGAATATTGTAATTCCAGCAGGAACGGCTCGGGGAGAATCGTCTAGGCGTTGTGCAAATAAAGGAGAGCTGATTAAGACAATCTCCCCCTCCAGCAGGAGCTGCGTGTCCTGTGCCCCTCCTCCCCAATATCAATCCCACACGCAAATGCCCAAGAAATGGTGGCACAGCTGTGAGCAGTTTTCCCAGACCTTCTCCGAGGATGAAGAGCGAGATCCTGTTAGAGTCTAGCCCCATAACTCCCTGCAACAACGGCTTCACAAATTTTAATCACAAGAAACCAACAGAAGAACAAGACAATAAAACTGAAAACTGTGCGCGTGGTTGCAACCCATATAACCTATTCATAATGCGGGAATGTCGGAACATTTCATTGGTTGGGGTAAGAGTTGCCAGCTGACTTGTTTCCTTGATGTGTCACCAACAAACCTTAGGTGTCAAGGCAAGTGTAACATCAGCATTCAGGGTTTTTATGACAAGCTTGAATTAAGTGGGCTTATTATTATTTTGAGGGATTACTGTGGGCAAAAATCTTCAACATCATAATCTAGGTTAGGTTGTGAATTTCATGTAAGGAAAAACCTTAACTCAAAGCAATACTTTCCACCTATCATCATGCTTATTTCATGTTGAGAATGAGTCTGCATTTGCTGTAATGCAGTTCAGATATAAGGGTCATTGTTGTTTAAGTGCATAGATCAGTTTCAGTGTGGAAACTCTGAGTTAGGGCAGTCAGAGTGAAAGTGCAGTATACATAGGGACAGAGAAGACTGAATAGAGATGTTATCATCAAGGGCAAGTCACGACAGCATGACCTTCTAAGGTCAACCAAAGATGGACAAGAATTCTGAAGTCACTGCCCACTGATGTCATAAAGAGGTTGCCATGATAGCTTGATGACATCATTAGTACGTGTCCATTTCATGCTTCATAAGTGTTAATAGCCGGTCATCAATTGGGGGAAGACCTGTGGACCAAATACACTTCAAAATTATCAGAGTGACTCTATGCCACAAACAGCCTGTCCTTTTAAACGTTTTCCAATATGTCTGCTACACACATATTGAGAATTGTTTTTTTAAAACTTGTTAGCTATAAATTCAACTCATCCTAACTCTTGCACGTATTCTGTAAATCAGGTCTACATGCCATTACATTTCCTATTAAAAGCACAAAATATTTTCTGACATATTTCATTAGAGATATGTTTTCTTTCCACTCATCTTGTATGCTCCATTTAACAGTGACCCATCGGGTCTTGTGGCTGCGTATTTTTAGAGCCCCATCAGACTGATATGACTCATGTGATTTCCTTTTTTTTTCCCTTCACGTGGACTAGAAATTAATGAAATGTGAATGACAAGCTGGCTAACGGTAGGATTGCTTTTCGAGGAAGAACGGTTCTGTTCCATGTTAAACACTATGAGATTTCACTTCTCACCTCGCTCTGTATTCACAGTCAGGGTGCAGTGAGCAGACTTTCAGCATCTTTCTGAACTTTCTGAAATCTCCCTTGCAAGAACTCTCAGATCACATGCATTAAAGTAACCTTGAGTGGCACTGCTTAATATTAATACTTTAAATGATCTATTACTGACCAGTATTATGTTATTATAAACATGTTGTATTTTTGTCCTGAAAATGTCAGATACAAAGGCACAAACTATCAGCAACAGGATTTAAAAACCTATCAACCTTCCAAACAATTCATTAACATAGAGGATTAACTAAGGAGGATGAGGTTCAGGAGCCTGAAACTAGTAACTAGTCATATGTAGAGTAGAAAAGTGCATTTCTCTGTGCAATGGAATTCTTACTTTGCTGTCCACACAAAAAATGCAGCATGTACTGCATCTAGTCCTGCAAGAAGTCCACCAATCAGCAATTCAGGGGTTGGTGGCGCAAAAACCACCATAAAAGCTTTAAACTGTTCAGATGAAGCAGACAGGACTCAGGTCTGCTCACCGCGGGAGTAGCTCTGCTGCAGCCGCCCACAGGAAGGCTGCCCGCACCATGAAGGGGATGGGGGAGAGCCCTCGGGAGCCTCATCCTCAGAAGAGGTGAAACCACCAGAGAGCCAATGGAGTCAGGCTTGTTGGGGGTCGGACCTGGTGTGGTGCCTGCTGCACAGCAGCACGTAAATCCTAGTGTGAGGTGGCCCATCCAGGTAAGGGTGTGGGATGTCTTGTGTCTCGGCATGATCACCATCTTCCTCTACTGTGTAAGGAGCTTTGTAAACTCCGCATTTCGGTGGCAGCACTCTCTGAGATATGCATATCGGGGAGTGGTCAGATCTCTGTAGGTGGGTACTAATATTACTGGTCTGGTCACTCTGATGGCTGCCATACTCAAGGAGTAGCCTTTGCTGTGGCAGGTCGGCTCCTCCAGATGGTCTCTGATGTCACTTCTTTCAACGAGTGTATTATGAGACTCAGATTAAGGCACTCTCTGGGTGTCTTGTCTGTTGTCTCAGTGTGGCTCCATGTTTCTTGACTTTGCAAAAGGTCGGGGGCTGCAGATCGCTGGTTCTAGTGCCCTGAGCTGCCTCGTTGGACTTGCTACTCCAATACTGGTGGTGTGGCGAAGGAGAACAACCACAATCTCGTGGGCAGCTTCTGGAGGCTCCTACAGAACTGCAGGGTCTACAGAACCGCCCATTTTCTGAATTCTAACTTGTTGTTACTACTCTAAGATTCAGCTTAGGTCCAGTAGGCTACTACCTCCTGGAAGAATGAGGCTGGACCTGGCCCAGCTCCAAGATCTGGCAGTTTCTAAGGAGTTTGCATGCAGTTTGTGTGTGGAACTTGAAGACTTAGACGCGACTACCTATTCTAATGTGATGTGGGAGACCTTCTGTGACAAGACCCTGAAGGTTGCTAAGGTTTGTGTTGCTGTTGCCAGTCTTCCCAGAAGCAGGTGTTTCATCTCTTAAGGCACCCTAGATATTAGCAAGAGGAGTTAAAAGTTAAAAAGGGGCACATAGAACCAGGCTGAATAACAACAACCCACATTCATTAAGAGTTTAATATGGAATTACATCATACTATATCACTTATTAAATGTTTGTAGCAATACAATAATTTTTCTGCTGTAAAATCAGATTTTTTTCATATTTGAAATATAAATTTCATATAATGTTTTATAATGTGTTTTCTTTAAAATACAGTGTGTTTTTTATATTGTAATTCTAATAATCCATAATTACGTGGATATGCATATTAGATGTAACTTACTTTAAAACGAAATACGTTCCCTAAGACGGTGGACAGAGTTACAGACCCATGACAGCCTTACCCAGTTAGCTAGCGGCTAATGACCACCACTACTTGTGCAGTTAATAAAAGGACAGGTAACTGAGAAGGATGTCTGGGAGCAGATAAGGAGACATTTATTAGAGGGATCTGAGCAAGTGACACGCCATCTATGGTCTAGTGACATCGTGCTTAGGAGGAATCGAAGCATTACGCACATTCTGAGTCAGCTCCTCTGAGAGTGGCAGTGAGAGTAGGTGATGGAACCGTCCTTACGGAAGACAATGCAGTTGTGACCTGCTGGCTCGGTTACCTTAACCAGCTTAATGCTGATTCTCTAGCGAGGATGCTGGACATGGGCAGGTTGCAGGGACCAGTGGTATCCAGGGTGTACTTCTCCTGGCTGGTGGTAAGGCTGTTCTCCCAACATTGCAAGCGGTCTTTGCTTCCATTTGGGAGACAGGGGTTATCCCAACTGACTGGAAAAAGGGACTTGTTGTCCCTATCTGGAAAGGGAAGGGTGATCGCCTGTATTGCAGCAAGTAAAGGGGGACAACACTGCTCTCAGTGCTGGGTAACATCCTCGTTAGGGTGATCCTTAATTGGATCAATGACCACTTGCTCGCCTACCAGAGAACAGAGCAGTCTGGTTTGATGCCTAAGAAGTCTACCATCGACCGCCTCCTGGCACTGACAGTTATCCTCGAGTACAAACGCGAATATATGGTCTCGTTGCAGTCTTTGTCAATTTTCATAAAGTGACTCAGTTGATCAAGCTGCCCTGTGGACATCCTGAGACTTTGTGGGATCCCCCCCCCAAGTTGCTGGACGTCAAGACCGGCCTGTACACTGGTACTGTACGTGCTGTGCAGAGTGGAATAAAGTTTATACCTAATATTTAACTGCTTTTAAATACTTTGTTCTCATTTTACTGACACATATGTTGAACTCCTTAGAATGGCCTGGATCTCTTTAATAAGTGTATGCTAAGTGGTGTGGAGGCGGAACCCCTGCATTCTTCCCAGTTGATTCTGGTGTTCATCAGGGGTGTGTTTTTGCTCCTACTCTGTTCAATGCTTGCATGAGCTGAGTGTTGGGCAGGGTCGTGGGGTACTCAAGTGTGAAAATCAAGATAAGAGCCTCGACTTCTGGGATATCACATCATAAATGGTAAGACAGTTAGGTGAACAGAACTTAAGCCAGAAGGACCTGTAATAAAAACCCTTTTAAATGCCAATCACATTTTACCCGGAACATCCAAATTCCTTTAGGCAAAAAAAAACTACATTAAACATGTGGCAATAAAGGCTACTAAGTAGTAGTAGTAGTTTTTCCAGTGATACTTTCCAGAAGGGAACTGTGCATCTAACTTAAAAATTGCATTGCTTACAAGTATTGTTTCTGAACTACAGTACTTTCTTAACTCAAAAAATTAAATTGTTATTCTCGTCAAATGAATTCATTTACAGGAACACATAAGATACAGAAAAATGAGAATGTGACTGCAGCTAAACTAAATCACTAACAGGTATGTAGCCTTCAGATGGCATTGTGTTTAAGCTTTTAGCTTGTCTTCGCAATAGCAATGACACCATTGTCAGGAAGGCAACTTGAAACCCTGTAATAACAAAACAATTACTCTAGTGTGTGTCACAACATGCCACAGCTGTTTCTCTGTCTCATGCATCTGTCACTTACTTATGACCTGGTGTTTAACTCTTGGGTGATTCTGGCATTTTGCCTGCAATGTATATTTGAAAGGGTCCAGAGAACACATCAGGTATAATGTCTGAAGAGACTGAAATATCCCAATTAGCAGCTTGGTATTTCATTTCATTACCAATTCAGTGCCAATACACAGAATCAAGAATACAGGAAAAACAGAATTTGTCCTTCTAGATGGAACTAATTAACTACATTATGAAGTTCTCAGGTCAGTTTGAACTCAATATGGCAGTGTTAATACACTGGATTCAATAAGAAAGGTGACAGAGAATTTGAGAAGACAGAGAATTTGTCATCATAATCCATTACGCAATAATCAGGGTACATTATATTAATTTACTGTGTTCGTTTGAAACACAGGAAATGGACACCTATTCTGCAACACCAATGACACAGCACAACAAAAAGCCCAGATATATTATAATCTTATAATAATCTTGCTGATTGTCTCAGGTCAATATCTTATCCCGCGTCTTACCATCGAAGAGCATCTTCTCTGCAGTCTATTCAGAATGGCTTGACACGTAAAGCACACACTTTGGCATTAGGCATATGACTATGAAAGGAAAACATATACAGAATGCTTGAGAGTCAGTTTAGCCATCCCAAATCAAAGTGTGTATTTCGATTAGGTTTAACAGGCCACCACATGGTATGAAATGTAATGCATAATTACTGGATTGCGCTACCACTGATAAAACGAGTGAAAAAGTTTAGCCATTATGTAAGGAAACGCTTGGTTACACAGCTTCCAAACACCAGCCAAGAATCTGTATTCTTATAAAGAAGAAGGGTGGTTTCTTCTGTTGCTCTGGGGCAGTGGGAGCCTAATGGTCATGGATGTGCACTTGTGATTGGAAGATTACTGGTTTGATTCCCTGACCAATGAGGTACCCTGAGCAAGGTACCATGCACTGCTCCCTGGGTGCTAGATTAGCTGACGATTGCTATGTCACATATGGGTTAAATGCAGAGGACACATTCTGCTGTGGTGTGTCATTTAGTATACATTTTCTTGGGTTTACCCATCTTCCTACCCTAGTCAAGATCACAGGTGAGGGGGAGCTGGAGCCTATCCCAGACAGCCTAGGGCCCAAGGCAAGGGTACACCTCACCAGTTCATACCAGGACACACACAGAGACATACTGCTAATTAGCTTAACTACGTCTCTTTGAACTGTGAGAGGAAAGCCAGAGTACCCAGAGGAAACCCACACAGGATGATGAGAACATGCAAACACCAAAACACACACACACACACGCATAAACACACACACACAAACACACAGAGGAGGTGGCATTCCATCCCCCAGCCCTGGAGGTGTGAGGCAACAGTCAGCCAGCCAAATACATTCATTTTAGTACTGAGATAACTTCATTCATTCATAAAGTATAGTTCTTCTTTCAAAATGAGCCTCCACTGATAATATTTCAGAGACAGAGGTAACTGACAATGACAGAAAGTGTAGGGCGTAACACGTCCATCATGTATTTTCCTAACAAGGGAAAATAAAAGGGCTATAGATAAATAGGGTAGTTTCAAAGTGAGTGTTTGTCACTTTTAAGATTTAAGAGCACAGGTTTCTCAGAAATCGGCGTCAGTGTCTCAGAGACAAGCCTGTTAAGCTTTCTCCATTGTCATAAAGGCCAAAATCAATACACTCATCATTTAATCTTAACACTGTTTGGCCTCAAACCTTTGAGAAACATAGAAAAGCAAAGACAATAGTATTATGGTTACTGTGATGCTGAATAGGACCGTGTGACAGGGAGTAGATGAATGGGCGGCGATGGTCTGCGAGCTCACACACGGGGTACTCAGTCTGTGTTCTGCGGCTGATGGCAAATAACAGAAGCCATTTACATGTTTGGTAATATCACAGAGGTGAAGCAGACAAATGTCCTCGGCCCCTGACCCTGATCCCTCAGGATATAAGTGTCCTCTGCAGTAAAAACATAAAACACAAAATGAAAAATAATCATTAACAGCCTAAATAAAGAGTGAATGTCCTGCAAAGACCTTTTTTCCCCCAGGTCTTTTTTCATACTTCTGCATTGGCAGCTCATCACAGTATTTAGAAGACAAACAGCTCCTAGCACCCAAGGACAGACCTCTTTTCAATCACTGTCCAGTAAGGGTGGGAAGCCTCCATTCCCACCCCATTATACTCAGCTGGACCAGCATCAACCACAACATCAATATTAGCTTGAAAGCGAGCTGTCTTCTCTCAATGCCAAGCAGCTTTGTGTCAACAAACACGTTGGGGTCTTGAGGTAGAGTTTCCCAGGAGTTTAGACTTCAGAGTTCCCCTTTCTGTCCTGTTCCCCTTGATTTTTCTCCCATGGTAAAATAGGGTCAAAACCAAGTTGTTGCCCTTTTAGTTACACAAACACTCCCGGGAGAAGCCAAAACGTTATGTCCCTAATGAAATGCCGTGATATGAACAATGTGGAATGGATGCAAATTAGAACCTGGGAAACAGAAAAGGCACCGGTTAAATCTATACATCAGCATGGCACTGATAAATTAAATACATTTCAGGAAATTAAATGTTTTCAAGGTACTGTAAATCGAAACAAGGCACGTGGAGAAGGGGGAGATTAAACATAACAGGTCAAAGCAATGCACCATCATAAGATGGCACATAAATCATTTTAAATATTACATGACACTGAAAAGACAGCCGTTATGCATATTACTTTATACAGGATGGTTATTCATTTTTGCAAGGTCTCCATGCCATCAAAAGGTAATATTTCAGCGTTTAAGTTGGATGGGATAATTTCACAGATGACAGGTCTTGCGTAGCTTTGATCACGCGAATAACACAAATATCTAAGCATCACTCCTTAGATTAATCTCAGCTCAGCACAGCCATGTAACGGCATTCTTATAACAATAAAAGTATTTCCTAGAAAAGCCTGGAGTGAGGATGTTTATGTACACTTGGCCTTACTCTACGTGTATCATAACAAAGTGAGGCTGAAATGTCAGTCAGGCAGCTTGCCAGAGCACTTATAGGGCTGAAAATAAGAAAAGGACACTGAAGCTGGAGGAGCTGCCTGATCCCTCCGTTAGTGAGAGCACCACTGAGGCATTTGCACTTTAAAGGAAGTAACTAAAGTGTCATTATCTTAAAGGAATTACCCACTCATTCTACCTCAGCTTTATTTGTTTACATTTTTGCACACATTTAATTTCCATTTCCTGAGAAAAATGCCTTATTTTTTTCTTTTTGCTATTCTATTCTATGGTACCTTCTTGTGGGTGGGGGGGGGGGGGGGGGGG
>JAODKK010000038.1:8750491-8763181 GCA_026774405.1 Petrocephalus microphthalmus
TCACAGGTGCTGATCGTAAAAGGCAGATTTCTATTATAATTTTATACATATTTTCATCAATGGGCATCTATTTATTTTTCTTAAAGAAGCACTTAACGTATGGGGCATTTTATTGATGTATTTTCTATAAATAAATGTTAGACATTGTTTTACTTTAATTCTCTATATGGGCTAAAAATTTATCTGAAATGTTGCCCTACCCACCACTAGAGAATTACAGCGTTGAGAACCACAGATGATTCTTGCTTAGTGTTTAAGACCCAGCATCTGGCTTCACAGGCTGCTCTATCTACACTTCTGACTTCAGGAATGAAAGGACACTTTACAGACGAGCCTCTTTAAGCACTTCTCCCTGTGATCGAGGCTCATCCTCCCAAGGAGCTCGGCCTACAGATGATTTCCCTCCCTCAGTCTCAGTGCCGGCTGGCCCCGGCTCTCAGGCCGCTTTCCGAAACCTCTGGCACTCTTCAAATCCAATAGATTAGACACAACACCTTGTTTTTTAGACCTCCTTGAAGGCTTAGTGCCAAATGGGTCATTACATCCTGCTTTCAATCTTATATCCCACCTTTACCCGGCTGCGCCTACTTAAAGTTACTGATGCAAGCCAGGAATGATACACGTTAGGCGTGGAAATATACATACACTGTCATAAATTTTGTACTCCTAGTGTCTGGATTTTCTCAGCAACACCTGACTGGTGTGTAATAGCGGCAGAGAAAGACCTTGATCTTGCCGTGATCTTGCTGCTCTCCCCAGGCACCGACGCGCCATTTTGCGCTGATATCTGGCCTCTCCTCCTGGTTAGGGGAGGGCAGCAGGGCAGGGGGGCTTCCAGGCCCACACCCAGGCCTTGCAGTTCTTCTCACATAGGCCAGTGAAGCTGCTTCATCATAAAAGAAAAGCACTTCCACCGGCACAGTGCCCCATCCCCCACCCTAACCCTAACCCCTCCAGGGCCTTGTGCCGACAATTTTGTAGCAAGGGATGTGAGCCACACGGCAGTATCCGTATCATGAACAAGTTTTCATTTAATGGTAGTAACTGAAGATAAACTGCCTGTGGGACTAATAAGCTCTGGAGCCTAACTGTAAAACAGGACCCTTCCATTTCTACACGAGAACAGGGGCTGTCCATATCTAAAACCTCCAAGCAGAGTTGCTTCAGAAGAAAATATCCATTTTGTGTGGATGTGTGACCATGTACATCGTAAAAGGGGTTAAGATAATTCCAAGGGGCGAGGAGTGACAGAGCACCCAAAGCAACAAATAACAAATAATTAGGCTGGTATGAGTTGGGGGCCCAAAATCATGTGCTTACATGAGGCCCAAAATCTCTAGTGGCAGCCCTGCGTGTGACCCACTCCGAGATTAAATGTCTATTTTAACCTTAATCTTAACTACTAAAGTTCCGTTAATTATTTAGTTAGGCATCTGCTTGGGAATTAAAATGCAATACAATACAATAAAATAAAACTTCTTATTCATATTATGCATGCATTTTTTTCACCTCTGTATATCCAAATGAGTTTTACATTAGTGCCTCATTTCCGAATTGCACAAAAGTATGAAACCTATCCCCTGCCTTAGTTAATGACAGCTGCAGTGTATCACTAAATAATTCAGCGTGAGGTTAGAGCAAATGCTACAGAACTTATCAGCACTTACTGGTAAAATGAGCTATACAAGTAACAGGAGGGATCACACATGAAGCAGACAATGTTCAACACTCGCATTGTGTTACAGTCACACAGCAACCAGGTACATTTACCAACATTATCATTTTTCACTGCTTGAACCTACAGTTCAATGTAATAATGATATGATTGATATGATATGCACATTTAATAAAAACGCACAAATTACAGAGAATAAAATATCTAATTATTTCAGTGCAAGTAAAAATAGCTGATATTGTTATTTAAATTTTATCATAAGGCCAGTCTTCAGAGATTTCTTCTAAATGAAGGGAAACTTTAGGATAATTTAGGAATTTACAATTCATGTGGTCAGGAACTTGGATGTTTTCAAATGAACATTATATGGCATATGGTTTCACTTGTCCAGATACATTTTTGTTCACATTATTTCTATAATAATTTGGTAAAGAAAAGAATGAAGTTTATACTATCCACTTGGTTAGTCTACGTCTGCGTCATTACAAACTTACCTCCTCAGCATTGTCCCGGATTCAAACAGAATTGACGAACGCTGTTATGGCAACAAAAATAAAAATACTGTGCCCCTCTAATACCCTAAGGCTTAACTTACTAATAGCAAGTGGAGGTTTCTTTCATGCCAAAATATATAGGACATCTGCAAACATATCGACTTAATTGTGAAGTTAAAAATTAATTCTTGATTTCATGTCTTCTACACAAAAAATAGGTTAGGAATAGAATGATGCACATCCGTGCTGTACTGCTGGCGAATAATTAATTAAATTGCTCAGTACTTATTCAGCTGCATTCTGGGAGGAGTTGCCAGTGACCAGTTCTGTGTAAGTTCTGAGTTTACAGCTGATGGATTGAGACAGACTTGGCTGCCATTGTGTGTAGTTCTGCAGGAAATCCTGCAGCCAGCGGTTTCATTATCATTCTGAATGAATGAGCTGCACAGCTTGTTTAGACACCAGCTCGACTCTCTGTGGGCTGGACGTGCTGTCATTCCCTTAAATAGAAGAGAAAAACCCATGCAGTTGGTATGACTTCTGGCCAGACACAATTTAGATGCAAAGCAGCTCCAAATGCCATGACTGCTAGGTGCAGACGTTCACTTTATTCTCAAATCATTAACATTTGCGATGGTTAGAAGACTATTACCTATCTAGAGGATAACCAATTATATTCCACAGTCGATACCTTGTACATCCATGAGGATATTTTTGTCTTATATCAAACGATAAAAATAATCCTGCCAGAAAGGTCTTTCGAGTTGCTTGAAATATTAATGTTAATATACTATTAAATATTAAATTTCTATTAAATATTAAAATTAATATTGTATGACCAAATTATTCCTCTCGCACGAACAAAGCGACAAATTTAATTAACTGACAATTTATATCTGCGTTGTGTCAGGTCTTTTGGATTAATCTACACGTATCTCGCAATTTTCTTTGGTGGGATATCTCTTTGAGGGCTCTTTTCGTAATCCTGGAAAATGTGTTAGTAAAGCAAATAAATAAACCAAGGCAATCCCTTAAGATGCCGTGATGAAAATGGGGCTACGGTCTGTCCTCCGGGCCATTTGTGAACGCGTCACATCCAAAGGTGTCGCAGTAATCATTCTGTAATTCAGAACAACGGGATTCCAGGGAGCACTTAGTAATAAAGTTGACCAAGACAAACATACACTCAACTTAAACTCGCTGTGTGTGATGATTCAGACGGACATGCCACACGTGGCGACCAGCTTACTCAACAAGAGTTGGGCAGTCTTCTTTCATGAGTATTAGGGATGTAACAGTACACTCAACTCACCATTCGATGCAATTCACGATTCTGAGTTCACAATACGATTTTCTCACATTTTGACTGAAAAATATTCCTTATCTCTCCAAACTGTGCAAAACATCCTCTTCTTAAAAGTACAACTGAAATTAAATAAAATATTGTTTTCCCACATGAAAATAACTCAATAAAAAATACTTCAAATAAATAAACTAATGCTTGCATGTGCAGCTTCGAATTTATGTGTTTTTTAAGGAAAATTAACATGTCAACATTCTCAGGCTGAAGATTTCTGTAAATTCACAATGTCCCCTGCAGTCGAAAAAACCCTTTCACTAGGGACAGTGGCTGATGTGGTGAGGTATGCCTTAGCTAGAGGAGAAAGCAGTGGGTACATCTAAGCATTCTCCTTCCAGGGATATAGACATTTCTATATAAACGTCTATTCCTATATAGATAGGGTGACTAGATAATCCATGTCATCCATGACATCCATGTCACTTTGAGCTAGGATAGGATTTGCATACTTCCATTTCAATCGAAAGGACCTGGATTTCACTTAAGCGCTGCTTTCTTGCTGTGTGCTGATTGGTAAGTCTCCAATATTCATGCATGTATCACAAATGTTAATGTGAACCAGCTGGATGAGTCTTAAGGAAACGAACCAAAGCACAAGAAGAAATTAACTATTTAGCCAAGCATTTCAGGTATACAGTAGTTTGTAAAACCTTTAGTACCTCAAAGTGTCCGGGATGACACGGATTATCTGATCACCCTATATATATAGATGTTTTTAGGTTATCAGTGTTTTACAATGTCTGCACGCCTCTTTTGTCTTGTCTGTAATTTTGTCACCATTTTTGTGTGATTGCTGAAAAGCCAAAATGCTGCCACACCACCGATTTAAAGCTGGACGGCACGTCCTCAATTTCAAATTTACTTGCCATCTAGCGTTCCGTCGGAACCAAAAACTGACGTCGACGTCGAATACGCAGTGACGACTGACGTGGAACTGACATCCTGAAATCACATGTAACATTACACCGTTCTTTCTGTTAAGTACTTGTTCTCATAAAGAAGCAGCGATTCATTTTCTACATCAGCCGATTTGAATCATCGCACATTTACACCAATTTCTAACTGATTCACGATGCATCGTTACAATGATTATTGTCTAATGATTATTAATTTTCATATATGGAGAAACAATGAACCTTCAACAGATGATGCAGAACTTTCTGTTCCTAATAGCATTACAGCAACATTCTGTGTTATTAAAATAATAATAATACAGAAATCTTCACCAGCATATAACTAGGCTCAGTGACAAGTTGGCGATAGGTCAGATGGAATTGCCCGGGTCATGTGACTTATGTGTGTCATGTGACTTTGTGCTTTTTCAAATGCTGAAGCAGTGACTCAGGCCCACAATATCTATGAAGCACTCGGGCACAGCGGGTAACCACTTCTTAATAACGATTAACTCCGTGTGAGCAGCCATTTTGAGCCAGGACTGTAGCGGGATGTGTCCGCTGTGCCTGGTCCATCTGCAGCTCGGCCCTCAGCTGCACTTCCTGCGGTTTAAATGCGTGATGCAGAGAAAGGACAAAGGAACTTGGCAGGTATGCAGCTCTGCTTCGGCCGCATACATCTATCACGCATATTTTTATGATTCTAGTTATTTGCTTCTGCAGAGGTGAATAACAATAGATTGAGAATTCCTAGAATCATCACAATTGCTAGTCCTGAAATGAGAGGGAAAACCCTGGAGCTCCTGAAATGCTAGATGAATCATTTGAAGCGCATGATTTGACATTCTGTTTTACAGCAACAATGCGTGGGAAATGCAAAGCATGCCAGTTGGTAACACAAATGAGAATAATTTGCCAGCTTCTCTGTAACACAGTACAATGTTACTGCTAGTAAATCTTAAGTGTGTAACTTGTTATGTAATGCAGCAGCTAACCGTGTTCATTGTCGTTCATCGTTCATCATTTCCTTCTTGACTGAGAACTCGCCAAATCCAGTTATTTCTAAGTTAGATACCTCAGTAAATTGGATATTTGGAGAAAATACTTACATCCAGGTAAGCTGAAAAGATGTTTTCTTGTGTTACTTTACGTTCACCTAAGATCCACTATTAAGTAAGGCCATATATATATATATATATATATATATATTATTGTTATATATTCTTATATAAAATCTTATATCTAAACAATATTCAGAATTCTTTTAAGTCACAGAAGCATTATAAAAAGTGCTCAATAACATTACCTGTGAGACTACACTAAAAAGTCAGTAAGCCATCACAAAAATTGAAATTTCTTTGTCAGTACATTGCCTTGGCTATAGGTGGCGCTGGAGAGAAGGCAGAGTCGCCATCACTCCTTTATTAAAGTCTCAGAAATCCCATACAGCATTGATCACAGCACTGCATACCCCGTGATCTAAAGAAGAGAACTGTTAGGGTAATGAGGACTTCTGTCCAACCTATCTGTCTCCCGAAATGGCTCCTGACTTCTCCAACATGGCTCCAAAATTGATTCCGGGGAAAGAGAAAATGTCATGGTTTGTAACAAACAACCTATGCCTTTGATTACTATTAATGACCCTTCGAATAAGCCTTAGAATCATACTGCCTCTGCAATGCCAAATCGTTCTTAGCCTCTGCAATCTCCCCTGGAGTACAGCTCGTATCGACAGGGATACCAGTAACATGCGTGGCGGCAATCATGGGGTAAACCCTACTAATGATCATCTCTACTAAACCAATCTGAGCTGCATTAGGCTCACAGAAGACACTGCCAAGACCCTGCCCGCCTCTCCCCCTCACAGCCAGCAGGCAGCAAGGGGTTCCCTTGGAGGCTCACAGTTACAGGAGCCATCACGCCATACACGGGCTTTCACTGCTCGGTTAAGAGTTTGTGTGTGTATTAGTATTAAGTAACCTGTTTAGTAAAGCTATATCATATATGAGATAGGTATTCAAATTGAAATTGTCAAGACAGACAACTTTCAAAAATGCCAAATTACATGCCACACTGTACAAGTATTATTTAGATATTTTTTTTAATCAGTTAATTATATATCAGCTTCGGAGACTTAATGAGCAATGAGCTCGTGACCTAAATATCAGGCTTCTGTCGCAGCCAAAATACCTGATGGTGCACGCAAACACCCCGATCAAAGGTCCGCATTGTTAGGCTTCCTATGCGAGTCTTCCCATGTTTTTCATTCAAATTTTAACAGGCGCCATTGAGTCGATCTCCACCGACGACCACGGGAGGGAAAATGTTAATAAGTTAACGCGACAATTCGCAAAAATCGCAAAAAGATACTCGTTCATAATTTTGCCCCATTGCTTTAAATGCTTTATCAATTCATAACAACGCAGCACACAGCCTACCTTCATCAAAGAACTAAGACAATTAAAACGGTCTGACACCATTTTGATTCACTCTGCAGGTACAATAACCCACCGGACCCCTCCCAAACAACCCCCACCCGCCGTTTACCGGGCAGGAAAGCTGTAATTACCGGTGCTCACGTTAAAACGCGACAAGGATGGCCTTACATCGACGCATCTGCTGGATTACCACATAAACACCGACGCGCAAAGCGAATCCACACTTATTAAGTTCGGCACTCCGCCTGGATCCGCAGCCCTCCTCCTATCGCCGCCGCGCTGTGTCGCAGTTTGCATATCGCACGTATTATCGCCGACCCCGCATGTCGGCTCCTCTCTAACTCCGCTTTCAGCTGAAATCGCGCCGTCAAACGCACCGTCGCCAGTCGCGTCGCCTCTGTATTCCGCGATTCGTCGCATATCGCAATAAAGAATGCAGCAAGGTGTCTGTGTATAATGGTTTAATCGCGACATAAGAGTGAGGGGCGAGCGGACGGCGGCATGAATCTCCTGCCAGCACCTGATTTAGTCTCGGAGGAGACGAGCTTCCCCTGCGCAAAATCCCAAAAGGCTCGACTAAATCCCAAAGCCAAAGGTAAAACGGCAGCCTATCGAAACGTGTATCCCGATATTTGACACCAGGCAACTGTAAACGTATACAAATGGCTGGCCCTCGCTGGCGGTTTTTTTTCTTGCGGATCTTTTTCTCACTGCGCAAACGGGGGCTGGTCGGTCGCTGTCCGGGGTGCTGAAAGGCAGAATCCGCCCCCGCCGCATTACGGCCGTACAATCCGAGAGCCGCTTCTACACATTTACTGGAGCGTCACGATTTCAAAGAAGCGTGCCGGCCCGATTCAACAAACTAAACTGGCCATAAATAAATAAATGTACAAAACTTAAAAAATGCTCAATTAACCACGAGAAAGCGTGGTAAAATTAACTGTATTCCATAGCAATTCTTCGTCCGTGACCCTGAAAAAATAACCTTTTAAAACCACTTATTATTAATGCCGCATTATTCTTTAGGTTAAGCAAAAATATTTCCCTTTTCTACCTGTGATTAATAGAAATGAAAGATATTAAGCAAAAAGAAGCCCATTGTCCTACCTGAGCTTCTGCTCGATGGTTTGCAGTCAGTCCCGAGGAGGAAATGTCTGCGTGTTTCAGCCACGAACTAATGTTACCCCCCTTTTCTCAGGACCGCAAAGGAACTGCGCGTTGCTGATGCCTCATCAGTTCCTCCTGAATGGAGAGCGCCTCTGCCATCGTCAAAGATGGCCACCGCCTCTGACGTCAGCACCTTTTAATAGTCATGGCGGGGAGGGGCGCCAGCCAGGGCTTGAATCATCATAATCCGCTGCACACGTACAGGCCGCTTCTACTTCGTGGAGACGGCTGCAAAACAATAATAATAAATAAAAATTGTAATAACTGTAAGTGGCAGCTGAGCATCAGCTAGATGTGCGTGTTTTGCTGGATGTATTCGGAAATGCTGCATTAATGTTTTGTGTGTTGCCTGCAGGGGGGTGGGGGGGTATCCCTGCAGACCGCTTGGTATTATGTGCAGGTACGCAGTAGGCCTGTTTACGCTTCCGGAGTGCAACATAAAACGCAGTCCCATCCAGCCTTTCATAGTACATGGCTGATAATAATCTACTTAAAAAGGAATTAAGATCTTAAAATGGGCAAGCATAGTACCACCTGTGCTGGAGATAAACAATGCTATGTATGTGGATATAAGTACAACAGAAGCTAGCCTTTAGGTTGGTCTGAGCAGGTACCATTACATAAAAAGTATATTTGATGGTGAATTGTAAAACTAACCTTTTTAACAAATAATGGTATCTGCTAATTGAAGTGCACTGTATAAAATATAGTATTTATTGCTCAAACAATATTATTTCATTAAGCATATTCCCAATATGCCATATTGGCAGCTTGCAGACAATATTGATGAACATCCTGATACAAATTTGTGGTACAAATCACATACTGACAGGCCTACGTACAACAGCACTTTGTGATGAAAATACTGAATTCACAAAATTAAAAAAAATCGACTCATTTCATTTCCTGTGAAGGCTCAAAGACTGCCTCTTTCGGGGATGCCCATTTATCTTTCCCAGGTCGCACCTCGTTTATAACACTGGCTTTTATGCCGTGAAAGACGAGCACTCATAAAATAAACAAAAGCAAGGGCTTAATGAAGATCAGTTTGCATCCTTTCAGTGGAAAATGCTCTCCTCCTACATCTTTCTCTCCTGGATTTTGTCACTATTGTTTCCTGTTGGAGATGGAGGACTATTTATAACTGGAGCTATTATAAGTTTGCTTGGAGTGTGTGCTCATATTAAGGCCTCCTCTCACAATATCAGCTTGTGAGCTCCCCTGCGCAGTATCTGTTCACAGCCTCTTCCCCTGTGTCTGTGCAGCAGACCTATAAGCAGACACCCCTGCAGGCCTTACTCGTTTCCGTCACATGGTGCTGAAACAACAGTCAAATTATCATGCTGCCTGATTTACCGGCTCATTATACAGTGTGCAGTATGTACTGGGAGGGAGCCAGGAGGTACATTTGGAGCAGTTTATATGTCTTTAAACACCCTAAGTGTCCTCTCTGATCCTAGAACATGCATTTTTTATTAGCCATAGATTCTTCCATATTGCATCAACACCCATGACCGAGGAGTGTTGTAGCTCTAGGCTGCACTTGCTGCCAGTGCTTCCAGTTCCAGACCACACTCCCAGTATGACTCCCAGAGTGTACTCTGTGTCCGTGTCCTTCGTCAGCTCTCCCAGTGTAACTCCCAGTCTGCACTCCCACTCTCTGCTCCAGTCAGCACTCCCAGTAGGAACTTCTCAGTCTTTGTCTAGCAAAAATCTCGCTTTGTCTAGCCATTCTCAGCTGACTTCTTTGGCTGGGAAGTAGAGTTATGGGTGATGGGAGGGGGCGGGGTCCAGCCTCATGGTGGTGATGGGAATGCGGCTGAAGAGAACCAGCTGGCTATTCGCCTCCCCTGTCCCCTATAATTTATGCGGCCCGTTGTGCAGTTTAGCGGAGGCGGAGAGAGGACCCAGGGTGCTGCAATGGGGCCGACCAGACAGCTCATCCCACGCTGAGATGCTGAAGGCAGAATGCCGTTACCACTCTGCCCAAAAAGGTGCCACTAGAATCCAAGTGCAGTGCTTACAAGGACCCCACATGTCCTATGCAGAGATCAGGGGGTCTAGAGCCTATCGCGGGAGTTACAGGTGAAAGGCAGGGAATATCCCAGGATGGGGTGCCACCCAAACACAAGGCAGACACGCAGGGCCGGGGCAGAAACTCAAACCCTAATCTCTAGAGGTGTGAGGTAACCATGCAAACTACAGCACCACCGTGCTGCCAATAAAACCTATTTTTTAAATGCACTAAAACTAGTGGTGCTACGGGAATTTCTTTATTGCTAATGCATTATGACATTGACTTTTTTTGATCAGCAATTGATATGATAGGATGGCATTAAACGAGTGTTTTTGTGAGTGTGTGCTGCCTGGCACATGTCTCCGACAGTCAGTGATGCCTGAGTCTCCCTTCCCTATGTGCCCGGCCTTTTCCAGTAAACATGCTATATACATCCCAGCAGCAGTGCGGGTGGACGTGACGTATACGCAAACTGATGAGAAATAGGCTGGGAATGTTTGGGCCTATCAGCAGGCTGACCCCTCTGCCTCGTGGGATTGTTATGTCTTTGCTTGTCTCTGGCCAAATTTCAGGCTAAATCCTGAAGGATAACACTGCAGCGTCACTGTTGTTCCGAATAAGCTTCTCCCACAGTTGTTTGCTTGTTTCTCTCTCACCCATATATTCCTTCATGCCTGAGTATGGTACTTCCATCCGCTAGGCGCCCAGGACGACGATTTTAGTTCTGCGCCTCATGTGCGTCTGATCATGTTATGTCAGCAAAGCTTCCCATTTCTGGCAGAGCCATTAACATAATGGGGGGGGGGGGGGGGAGCGGGACCACACATTGTTTTTTTTGCCCTTTGAAAACTATGTCTAGAGCCTATTACTCCGCAAAAGTCATATGTCATAATAACTGCGACTGAACAAATGCATGCAGTCCAGAAGTATATATTGCAATCATTTGCATATTTTTTTCATTAACCTGTTCAAAACCCAATAATCACTTGATTTCAGCACTTCAGTGCAACTAGATCTGATTTAGTGGTCGAAAGGTTCTCGTTGACGTCAGTTATCGTAATTTTACCGCACGGTATCATGCAGAGCAGTGTTGTACATAAGCACATAACTGGGAAAATCTCTTCAATACCAGCCAGAATGTGATCTTGTAGGTCTTGCAGTTATATATTTATTTGTATTAGTCATACAGCAAAAACGACCAAGCGAATGAATACCCATTCATTTGCTATGGAGTCAAACACATAATAGTAAACATACTTTTTGAGCAGGGTGAAAAGCATTAGCCGGGCTATGCGGCGTAGCATCAAAGGAGCTGTCACAGGCAGAGAGCTTGCCACCGCTCTGAATCAGCCCTCAGATGGCGACGCGTGAACGGGGCGCTGGTGGCCACACTGTGCCCCTTTGAGAACGCACTGTCATTTACCAAACGCCATCGCACTGACAGCGCTCTGAAGGCCTGGACCCACATTATCCATTGTTACATCACAAAGAGGACGGGGCCTGGAGATGTGAGAGGACTGGGTGTCGATCCAGTGGAAGGCCGTGCCCTGCATCCCCGCCTCCACCTTTCCTCTGCCTCCTTCCGCGCAGATCCAGACTCCGACTTGGCGCTGAGCTTAAATAACGTGACCCCTTACGCCTCGGCGTTAAAGCCGGATCCCACGTAACAGAATCGCACGCAAACGGCAGGCGATTCGCGAGCCTTTTCCCGGAAAGGGTTCCAGCAGATGCCAGTACAATAACTGGATGCAGTAATAATTGTTTTGCCTGAAATCTACACCAGCTAAACTGGTCATGTGGTGGGTGGTGGGTGGGTGTCACAAACACAGTGACGGGGGGGCGAAAGCAGCTGTGCTCATTGTCACCGCTGGCCGCCAAGTGCGCGGCTCTTCACAGTGCGAGAGGGTCACATATTAAAATTCATGCCATCTGTGAATATTAAAAGTGAGAGTATGCAGCGAGGCGGATGCAGGTACCCGCGGATGAAGTGGCAGCTGGGGGGGATGGGTGTGGGTGAGTGTGTGTGATGGGGGGAGTGAGAGAAAGCTTACAGCGGAGCCGGCCAGGCCCGGGGAGGGAGGGGCCGGCATGCGGCAGAGACAGATTCTTGCGGCGTCTGTGACTCAGCAAATCCCATCTGAAACCAAAACAAGTCGCCTTTCTTCCTCACGCCGGGCGGCGAGAATGCTAATGAGATCTTTACACAGATGAGACACCGTTTGGGCGTGGGGCGTGGAACCGGTGGGCTTTTTCCTAGTCGGCACTCGGGGGAAATAGTTTTTTTGCCTCCTGGTCACCATATTGTACTTCGAGTATGGCGTAATGTGACGGGTCTTTACGGTCGGCCGGCTCTGCTCATGATTTGACGGTTCTTTACGATTGGCCAGCTTCGGTTGTACGCCCCCGCTCTCAGCGCGACCGCGGCCAATTAATCTGATGGACGCGGGCTCCGCCCTTCATATCGGAGCTCAAGGTCGATCCCGGGCGTGATCCGGTCCTAGCGATCGCTCCAGACACCTGGCACGATCGTTCCGCTTATCCCCGACTGCGACAGAAAGTCCTCGAAGTCTCGCGGCCTCGGCCAACGACGCCGGGTTGGGAGAATCCCGCTGGGATGTGCTGGGGGGGGGGGGGGGGGGGGGGGGG
>JAODKK010000038.1:8944532-8956446 GCA_026774405.1 Petrocephalus microphthalmus
GAAATGAAATGACCTGTCTCAAAGTAGAATTGTCCATTATAGCCGGGACGGGGGGCAACTTCTATTCTGAAAACTGTAAAAAGACTTGTGGGCATAATTTAAATGATCATGAAATTTTATATCCTTAAATGTGACTTAAATTCTGTCTTCATGGAGCCCCTACCTTCAAGCATCCCCAGGCGGTTGCCTACCTTGCCTAATGGTAAAGTCCATCTCTGCAGATATGCAACCATGCTCGGAATTAGAGAACATTGGATTTAGTTCAATATGTCACTTCAGGTTGAGGAGAATGAACCAGTACAGCGTGTTGCTGCACCCGCCACACCACAAAACTCCTCGGGATCCCAGTTAGCCACCCCCCAGGGTGACACACAGTCCAGTCCCACCTTCCGGAAATGACCGTCTATTTGCTGCAGCCAGGTGTTACGTGGGCGACCCCTTGGCCTGGTCCAGCCGCTCAGGTCCTCAGAATCGCACCACATGGCCGTATGGTTAAGTGCCATAACTGACGCTCCCGCAAAATGCAGGTAACGTGCCTCATTCAGGTCTCAAAAAAGTATACCTTGCAATGTCAATTCAGTCTCAAATGGGATGCCATCTCGTGGAAGTAATTGGATCAGATGATTGTTCTGTGTGGTCATATAAAGAATGTCAGCTTATTTTTCAGGACCACGTACGCATTCTCTTCAAATACATTTCCATCATGATGTTTCCCTATTTGAGTACTGCATAATAATTTCCTCAGGTTGAAGTCAAATGCCTTCCATGGAATCTCCACCAGTTCTACCGTCTCCATCCCTCAAAAGCACTGGAGACTTAAAAATTGTTCCAATAACCCACTACACACAGTCCAGTCCTCAAAAATAGTAGTGCCGGAAACTTGCAGCCCCCAAGGGTCCAGTCTCTTCAGTACATATCCATGCCTGGGGGCCAGGGTGGGTCCCCTGCAGTAGATTTATCACAATAGACTAGTGCGGTAACGGTTACATTTAAAAAATTTTACAAACATACTCTGGAAATCAATTCGCAACCCCTTGCTGGTGTCTCCCCTACTTTGGGAATCCCCGAGTCAGCATTTCATGAAGCACTGAGGGTGTTCCAAAGGCAACATGTGGTCATTTCATTAATAGCTGTTCACTCAACTCATCAAGCTTAACAAGAATAAAAATTCAGCAGTTTACAAAATAAATGGAAAAGTGGTAAAAACTTGTGGGGTGCAAAAACTTTTGACTGGTAGTGTACCTCCAGTTATTTTGTGCTTCCCCTGTGTGTGAGCATATAATACACGTAACACACATACTCGGTGACCAATCGCAAACAGCCTGATGCTCCAAACAGCGAATCATGGCTCTGCACCTGAATTCATACAGCATGCAGACAGGGTCAATAAGTTCGCTTACTGTTCGATTAAATGTTACAATGGCCAAGATGCCTGATCACCCCGATTTTGAACATGATTGTTAGCGCCAGATGCTGAGGTTCCGGCATGTCGGGAACAGCTGCCCTCTTGGGATTTTCACACACTCCAGTGTCTAGAGCTTACGGAGAATAGTGCAATGAGCAAAAGACATCCAGTCGTTAGCATTTCTATGGCGGAAAACAGCATGCTAATGAGAGGGGTTAGGGAACGGCCAGACTCGTTAAAGCTAACGGGAAGGCAACGGGTGCTAATCTAACAGCTTAGGAAGGTTTCTACTCTCACCATGGGTCTGGAGATCAAAGGCACTTCTGCGCAGAAGCACATATATACAGTATATCTAGGAAAAATGGCCGCTGACTGTATCTCATATTTTATCACAATACGTACATGTGTTATCCATGGAATCTATTGTCACTATTAGTACGCTCTTTCCCTGTACTCCTCCATTTCAGCCCAGGGGATTTTTATTGTCCTGCAGGGCAATGAAAACCACTCATGCTGACAAAGTCAGTGGGGCCCGCACCGCTCAGGTTTATGAGTGCCCGACAGTAATCAACTGCTAAGATTGAGCAAAGGTCATTAATTTTGGGTGCTTAATTAATTTAGCAAAGTTACATGCGTTCTCTAAAAGCGTATAAGCACAAAATATTTCTTTGAACGGTAATGGCTGTTTCGAAAGTTCAAGAAGGGCAACAACATCCTTAATCGAATTGTCTTGGCAATAATCTTCTCATTCCTATCTAAAGCAACAAATTTTCGCAGCTGTCAGCTTCTGCTTACATTATGGGTTTTCATATGGAGGAATCCATCTTTTGCTGCACCACTTATTCAGTACAGGGTCACATGGGGCCTTCATCCTCTGCTAGGCAGCTCTGGGAGCAAAGCAGGGGTACATCCTGTATGGGATGTCAGTCTATTGCAGGGCACACACACACACACACACACACTTGTGTGTGTATTCCTGTCTTAGTGAGGACCCTCGATTCATTTCTAAGAGGAAAACCCTAATCCCAAACACGACACCCTTAACCCCTACCCAGCCCTAATCTTAACCATAAGTAACCAAACAAAGTGCAAGATTTCTGGCATTTTTACTCTTTTGAATGCATTCACATATTCTTTTATAAAATTGAGGTTATCCTAATGGGGACCTGACAAAAATTGTCCTCAAAAGTAAGGAAGTTTCAGGTTTTCACCACCCCGCCGCACCCACACACACACACACACACACACACACACACACGCACACACACACACACAATACACAATTCAGAGGAAACTAGAGCATGAAC
This sequence comes from Petrocephalus microphthalmus, assembly GCA_026774405.1. NCBI lineage: Eukaryota > Metazoa > Chordata > Actinopteri > Osteoglossiformes > Mormyridae > Petrocephalus > Petrocephalus microphthalmus. The sequence goes on from JAODKK010000038.1 coordinate 8,947,245, forward strand.
TACCATGAAGAAATGTGACACAGGAGCAATGGGCAAAATCCTCATGCAAACAGAGGATGGGACTTGAACCCCCCAACCTTAGAAGTATAATAAGCCGAAACGCTAAAGAAATACATTCTGTTTGGAACGTTGCTATACTTTGTAACTTAACTTAATCTCAAATTTCCCAGACAAGCTCCTAATATCACACAAACTTAGAAACACTTGGAAAGAAGCAAAGGCTCTTTGTTTCAGGTAGGCATTTGTCTCCTCGTGAAAATGTCGCAGACAAATTTTAAGCCTTTAAGCGTCATGAATTTTGATATTTTTCTAACTTCAAGCTTTATTTTTTCTGCCCTCCCAGTCGTGCTTTTTTATTTTACATTTGAATACTTAACTGGTGCTTTTATCCAAAGCTGCTTAGCGTTTTTAGTCCTGTATACAGCTGGGTGATTCACACGAGCTGTTTGGCTTAAGCTCCCCAAGTACAGCTGCAGAGGTCTTCTGGGTGGGATGACAGACAGGTCCAAGGGACTCATGGATCAGAGCAGGGAATGGGAAGTCATTTAGGGAAGGGGGTTTTACGAAAGCAAGGCGAAAACGACATGGACATTCCCTTTGGGAAAATGTAATACAGGGCTGGCAACTTTGATCAGCTGGCTGGCGTGAGATGTTCGATTTGCGACAAGTCTGCGCGCACATTTACTGTACATGTATGTAAGAGTTTTATTACCTTTTTACACTATTGCTTTAGACCAGGTTTCCCTAAGTCTTTGTGGCTTAATTGCATCAGCAATGCAGACAAAAGAACATTTTTTAAAATGCAGTCCATGTTGGAACATGATGCTGCAAGGTACCAATTTGTACCTTTGCTTGTCACTGGGGCTGTACCCTCAAGGGTCTGCCAATTGTACCCTTAGCTGTAGGTAATTGCACTTTATATGGTACAGAAATGAATCCCCAAGGTACAAACAACATTAATGTACCCCCAATGGTATGAAACAGTTCCCCATAGCCCATTTATGTATCCTCAAAGGTACAAGACCCTTAAGGGTACAGCAGGGTCATCCGTAAAATGTAGAGGCTAGGGCAGGGGTGGGCAATCTTATCTGCAAAGGGCCATTGTGTATGCGGGCTTTCGGTGCAACTTTCTAATTATACAGTAGGTTACTAATTAGAGGACTGATTGGCCAAAGAGTCCTCACACCTGGGTTTGCATAGCTGACCTAAAGGTTATCCCAGAAACCTGCATAGACACCCGCCCTTTGCGGATAAGATTGCCCACCCCTGGGCTAGAGGATAATCCACTTCATGTGGATGCTTGTTGGACATCGTGTCATCGCTGATGGTGCAAGGTTAGACGACGGGTAATTGATACTTAAGATAAGATGAACTCTATTGATTCCAGGGAGATATAACCTAGAAATATTTCAAATAATAATTGCTTTTTTTCCTTTTATAATACAGTGTTTGATTCATTTCCCGTTTTTCAAACGTTCGATTTGATTATAAATAGACAGGGATATATGCTTAAAATTCCTCTGATGGGAACCCTACCCTTAGTCTACTATATTGTCTAAGCATATAAATCTGAGTGATCGAGGAGAGTTGCTTTACTGAGAAGACGTCTTATATAACGTATTTCCGAATGTTAAACAATGTCACGTAAAAAAGCATCCAAATATAGATTCATATTACATGTGCAAGTAACAATTCATGTTAAAGTGCAATATTTTTACTGTATGATAAATATATCATTAATTTATTAGAAATAGCAGCGTCTGATTTACCTTAAGTCAGAAATATCATGGTGTTTTATGCGTTACAGAATCAGGATCGATCAATAAATAATAAACTACACTGCAATAAAAACCTGGATCACACAAGTACAGCACTTTAATACAGACAACCAATAAAGCGTCAGCAGCACACGGGACACTCCAGTATAATATCGTCATCTATACTGAGGATAAAGGAAGGTCTCATTGACACGCTGCAATGTTACTGAAAGTAATTACGTACGGTGATCCATATTTTCGCATTAAGCCAAATGCAGCCTAGTTAATCACCTACAATGCTGCGCTGACTTATAAATGAAGATCACTTTATTAATATTTCTTTATAAAAATACCGTGCTTCATTTATGAGAAAATAAAATTGGTTATGGTCATTATGGATACCATGATATAGTAATAATTAATTTTAAAATCCAATGAACAAAAACGGATAATTAAATCCCCCTAACACATTTTTTAGACGCGCAGGGACAGGGCCAGTGGATAAACAGTTAAACGTGAGTGACCTCAATTAATGATATAATTGCACTGTGACTTATCCGGAAGTCATAATCACCCCCCTAGCAAGAAACACATTAGTGACCCTGAGGAGGGGGACAGGAGTGAATCACAAATTTGTCATTCCTGTGGTTTTAATTCATGTAGCACCAGGCGGTGTGTAGAAAAATTAAAAATATATATATATTATGAGATTTAAAGACAAGTCTTAATTATAAGATATAAAGATTAAGAATTAAAGTGAAGCCTTAATTAACAAAATATACCGAGTTTCATTGTGCTTAGCTGTCATTAGACGTGAAATTTAAAAAGAGAAAGTCACGCAAACACCCAGCTACAGGCGGACCACCCACGAGCCGAATGACGCACGTGCACCTCGCGAGACAACAGAGGCTGGAAAAATTCAAAAAGCGAGCGACGGGCCACGTGCGATGCGAGCGCGCGCAGGCGGCCAATCAGAGAGCCGGGCGCCATGACGTCACACCAGCGGGAAGTTGGAAGAAGGGAACCGAGACGGAAGTCGGGGCAGTTTTCGTGCTTTTAGCCTTTGATAAATATTTACATGAATGTCTGTCCGCAGATGTCCACAGCGTAAAGTTAATTTAGTACATTTGTCTGCGGCTCTATGTGGGTAAGTACAGTTTTTCTTTGCCACAAAGTAATTCATTGACGGTTCCTCTGATGTAAAGTTTTGTTATGGCTACTTACTGCATACTACTAACAACAACAACACGGACACGTTCGGTGTAAAATATCCGCTTTTCATGGTTACATTGTCCAGGCACCCAGTGGGTATAGACGTAACAATGTATCAAGCTTGCTGGATGGTATTCGGGGGTGCGAAACGTTGGTTTGTGAGCTTACTAACAGTCAGTGGCCAACAAAAGTAAAATGGAAAGAATGTTACCTAACTTCACTTTATTTTGTACCTACTAAGTCAAATCTGTAGTTGGTATTACGTGTGAAGATGGTTCCTGTTTTTAATATGACATCATATTTTTGAACATGCTTCTGTGAATTGAATTGACACTGCCATATCATTCTTGTCTGGTTGTTGCAACACAGATTTTCAGGCAAGAATCGCCTCTACGGGGAGCCTGTTTTCACTGGAGTGCTGAATGAGAGCGGTCAGATGGAGAAGATATGCGTGCTGGAGCGGGAAGTGGGTCGGGGCAGCTATGGGGTGGTTTTTGAGGGCCGTGTGGCCGTGACAGGGCCATGGGGCATCCGGGGTGACAGGGTTGCTGTTAAGCGCCTCCCCTGCAGTAGCCCTGAGTGCATTGAGCTGTTCCTGCAGGAGCTCTGGGCCATGAGAGCCACAGCTAGGAGCCACCCCAATGTCATTGCCCTTCATTGCTGCCTCCATCAGACTGGACCTAACACCCTTCAGCCCCTGGGGGCAGGGAAGCTACCGTTGGACCTAGTGGAGAGTGCCCTCAAAGGCAGCGTGGCGCGATCATCACTGACCCACAATGGCACAGCCATCAGGACACGTGGGAAGCTGGTGTCTCCTCAGCCTGCTGCTGTCAGCTGTTCCGCCCTGTGGCTAGTCATGGAGTACTGTGACGGAGGTGATTTGAACCGATATCTGCTATCGAGGCCCCCGGACACCCAGAGGAACTACAGCGTGATCCAGCAGCTGAGCAGCGCTGTGGCGTTTCTGCACAAGCTCCAAATCGTACACCGTGATCTGAAGCCCGACAATGTGCTGGTGCAGGAAACCCCTGCTGGACCGCTTATCAAGGTGTTTGGAGCCCCCCCGCCTTTGAGAACTGTAGCAGTGTTCAGAGGTCTATAAACAACAGAAAGGAACAAGACACTGTAAGCCAGGAAGGGGAAATCGTTTACGTTCGATTATTCATTTGGAAATAGTTAGTTGTATGCTAATGTGGGCAGTAGGTGTAGTGTGAAATTTACTGGAACATGCAGTTAAAATTACAAAAACCAAGTGCGCTTATCACAGAGCACACATTCAGGGTGCAAATGAGTTGCTCTTAGCTGTGATCGTATTTGTTGATTAGAGTTAGGCGGCTGGTTCTGTATTGATTCATACGCTTCATTGCAGTTCTCTATTCTGCATTGTTTGCAGTTTCATAGTTTAAGAGTGGATGACTATTGCTTTTGCGTTAATTAACTTATTCTTCATCATGCTTAAGGATGGTAGGAATTGTTCTTTTCTTTAGTAGAAGAGTTAATAGATCAGTGGATTTGGGTAAATCTTAGGATATAGGTGCATGTTAGTTGCATCATAATTACTTCATGTTGTATTTTCTGGCCAGTCATTTGGAGCTCTGTCTAGCAACACTTGGGCTCATTGACAGCTATATGCTGTATTATCTGCATCATTTATAAGTCTCTTTAGCCAAATAATCTTCAAATTAAATAAATGTAAACGTGAAGTACTCCTTTTCTGTTTTGTCCTGCGGTAGGTAGCAGACTTTGGGCTCAGCAAGGTGAGTGAAGGATTGGCCGAGGGGAGCCTGAACAGGAAGTGTTTCTCCTCCACCTGCGGCTCGGACTTCTACATGGCCCCGGAAGTGTGGGCTGGCCGTAGCTACACAGCCCAGGCAGACATCTTCTCCCTGGGCGTGCTCTTCTGGGCCGTGTTGGAGAGGATCACCTTTTTGGAGGATGGCAGCACACAGGAGCAGCTGGGTGGGTGTCTGCTAATGCCGGAAGGATTCTGAATAATGGGGAGGGGTTAATACTGCGATCCAGCTGCTGGTGTTGCAGGGGAGGCATGTTGTCCTATTATAACTGGTAATTTTATTACATATGACATATAGCGAATGTAAACGGAAACTCTCATTTGCACACATTCTCGCAGTCGTTTGTTGCTTATGTGTAATGTCTGGTTCCTGTATTTTATCCACCCATTCCAACTGATTTGTGGCATTATTGCAGGTGTTATCAAAAGCGCACAGCAATTCCTGTTTTGTCCCCATAGGGGGAAGAATCTGAGAGCAATTCCATTTATCTGTTTCTGTTTAATTTCAATCCATGCTCGCAGATTGTTTTTAGGGGTTTGTCTGCCTGAGTGTGCATATTTAATGTGCGGTGCAGGAACGCACAACCCGGCACTGGTTGTTTGATGTTTGGTAGGCTTCTGAAAAGCTGCTTGGTCTGCTAGCAGCTACACACTGCATCTTCCATTAAAAACGCCGCAGTAGTGACTGCATTGAGTTTCCACGGGCCATTTGCTCTTTGATTGGGTAATGGAATGAGTCTGTGTAGCTGGTGGTATACATCCTGAGGCTGTTTTCATGTCCCCGATGCAGGCGCCTACGCGTGCCGGGGTCGCTGGCTGGTGCCGCTGGGCGAGGCCCTAAGTGAGAACCCGGACCTGCAGCTGGCCATCCCTATGAGGGCCCGGCGGGCCCCTCCGCTGCCTGCCCCGCCGACGCCGCGACTGTGCGCACTGCTCCTGGACATGCTGGCCAGCGACCCGGCCTCCCGGCCCACAGCCTGCCAGCTGGAAGACAGGGTGCACTCTGCCACAGCCTGGCAGTGAAGGCCAAGGCCAGACTGTCACCTACGCCTGAACACTGTTTCCCAGTCCGGTCCTTGGGAACCTGCAGACAGTCCACATTTTACCAGGAGCAGCAGGGAGCAAAAATGTGGACCGGTTGTGGGTCCCCGAGGACCGGATTGGCAAACGCTGCTTAAGAGAGATGGATGGAATGCTTTCTTCCCTGGAATACCGTTGACTCCTTTGAGAGACGGCATTGGGAAAGTCTCGCCGGGCTCTGCTCCTCCGCATCACATCAGCTGCTTCTTTCAAAATGGAAAATGCCTAATTAACTACATCATATTGCTTTTAAGGCATTGCGTTCATGGGATTTGTGTAAAGATGTATATTTATTTTATAAAAAAAAAAAATGGCCCTAAGCAACTTTCACTTTCGTTCCTCTCCAGAACTGTTTTTGCACTAAAGTCGAATCTTCCGGCAAGCTCACATTCGCGAGCCCCTTTTATGTCTGACTTCTGCAGTCTATGCTTTCACCTCAGGACAATATACACTGACTGGGTTTCGCTCGTAGCTAATTTCAGATTTTCATATGATGCCTTTGGGGGGAAAAAAATTATTTATTATAGGTATTTATATTTTACTATTGGCAGTTTTGTCGAGAGGAACCAGATGCGGTGGTTCGGGCGTTTGCCTGGGATGCCTCCCGCATGCCTCCGTGGGGGGTGTCGTGGGCATGCCCAACTGGCAGGAGACCCTGGGGCAGACCCAAGACACGCTAGAGAGGTCTTTCAGCTGGCTTACGAACAGCTTGGTGTCCCCCTGGGGGAGCTGGAGGTCTGGGCATCCCTGTTCAGGCTGCTGCCCCTGTGATTCAGGTGAGTGGCAGAGGATGGATGGCTGGATGGATGTATGATGTCAGCATAGTCCTCTGTCTGTGAGGGAGATCCACCTGAGCCATGCAGTGCATCTAAAGCCATTTGTGTGGAATTTGAACTATTTCAGGTCCAGGTCTGCTTAAGGCTTACAGGCATCAGCCATACTGGGGAATTTTTTTCCAATGGGATTTTTGAGTCACATTTCTTTATCCTACGGCTGCTATGTGAACAGACTAAATGAGCTGCATGTGTCCTTTTAAAAATCAGGTTCGATTTGATTAGCTAGCTCTGCTATACATAAAAATTCTATAGAAAGGTCCAGCGCGCCATTCAGCCGGATCGTAATGCATTTCCCCGCAGCACGTTTACAGGAATGGGAGGATGCCATTGTAGATTTACACTCAATTCTCAATGGAAAGACCGCAACGTGATATACAGAATGAGCTGTAAGTCAGGGGTCAGTGGCTCCCAATAAGATAAAGGTGGAGTGTGTGACCCTTTGGCCTTCCCTGCTGAATGATGCCTTCTGGCGCCACTTAGATTAAACGTGTCCGTGATATTTCTACCATGGAGAAACACAGCTCGTTGACACTGTGACCCCTCTCCTCTTCCACAAAGAGTTAGGTCAGGTTAATAGTAACATCTGGGACAGAGGGGCCGGGCAAAGGTGTACGCGGTGCTTAACGTAGCCAATCAGCAGGGATGCACTACCCTGTGGAAATGGGAGGTGATATAAAGGGGTACAGAAGCGTGTTGTTGGACGATCGAAACCCCAGCGGTGCTTCCGCTCCAGTAAAATCCATGCATTATCTGATAAGCCAAAGATGCTTCACCGCCATTGGTGTTTCCTAATTATGAGGCTTTGATTAAAAACCGTTTCCCACACAACCATTCCCCCCAGTAAAAAAAAAGCCAGCGTCGTGATAATGATGCTATTATCTCATACTAAAACTCCTATAGTTTATCTGACAGGAAAGGCAATTCACTTCAAAGAAGGTAATTCATGGCGATTGTGTTTTAGCAAGCAATACTGTCACTGGTGGAACAGGACTATCAGGCCTGAAATCAGCTGGAGCCAACGGCTGCTTTAATTCAGGGGTTTAACTGGTAATAACCGTGCCTCTTCTCAGACTCCCCTGTGTGGCTCCACACCACAAGAGAAGGAACTAACCCCTGTATGTTCTGGCACAGTTTCCAGTTGCTGTGTGCGTATTCCCAATCCTCACATCAGTGGTGGGATATTTAAGAACTTAAGCTGATGTCCTGTGAAGCTTAGAAGTGGGCACCAGTGAACATGCCATGCAGCATCTGTTTTCTACAAGTCTGCCGTAGTGAACCGGCCATGGGCTCCCTCCAGATGCTCCGACAGCCTCGCACAGAGCCTGGCTTTACGGAGGCACATCCATCCTCACCCGTCATTAGACCACCAGCAAGCCCGCGGGGATGATGTGACGCGGGCCGCCTCGTCGCGAGTCATCGCCCAGACGACGGCACCCGCGCGGCAGTGTGAGAGCCCATCGGGGGCCACGCTTTAGAGCCCCGTAACTCAGCCGTTTGGCAGCCCCAGATGGAAAAATAATTGTGTAGTGGGGAGATGGATAAATTAGCGAAGCCTGCCGGGGTGGCTGGTATTGGGGTTCCCGGGGCGAGCCGCCCCTCCCCCCCGCGCGACGGCTAATAGAGCAGTGGTGACTAACTGCTCGGGCCTGATTGAAGGACGAGGCCCAGGAATGGCCTCGCGCTGGTAGCCACTCTCATTTCGAGACACACACGGTAATAGCTGAGAGCTAAATTAATGGGAGGGTGGTGTTTATAAAAAAAAAAGGCCACTTTCAGACAACAGAGCTATTTAGAAAATAACCTGCTTAAGGAAATGGGTTTAATCTCCATGCTAATGATGAAATATTTGCAGCTGGCTCTTCAAAGTTTTACAGCTGAACCAGGAGCAATGGTTAGGCTCATGTCAGATGGACTGATCACTGGATTCGGGTTACAGTTATTAGTACCAGTGATACTAGCTAGGAGTTGCTGTAATAAATTTACACTAAGTCACTGACAGCACAAAATGAATAAACTTTATTGAAATATAAATTATATATTTATGCCATTTAAGTCCTTGGCTGTGGTGCTCTAAACAGAAGCAATTTCAGTCCTGATCTGAACTAAAATTTGAAAATGACCCTGTACTATAATGTTAAGCATTATACTACTAAGCATTACTAAGCATTATATTACTGTCAGGATGTGTCAGTCACATGACCGCCAGTGACCAGCACTGTCTGGTGTGATAGGAATAAGGTACCAAGATGCAGACCAGAAGGCATGTGAAAACCTACCTGTCTGTGAGGAGTGGAGCCTAAAGTAACAGGAACATGGTTCGGTCCGGGCAATGCCAAGTGAAAGGACCGTTGGGTATCCCATTTGGGCACTGGCTAGCGAATGGGGCCCTCGGGTGCTCCGTCAGAGCACGGCTAGCGAATGGGGCCCTCGGGTGCTCTGTCAGAGCACGGCTAGCGAATGGGGCCCTCGGGTGCTCCGTCAGAGCACTGGCTAGCGAATGGGGCCCTCGGGTGCTCCGTCAGAGC
>JAODKK010000038.1:9088969-9099190 GCA_026774405.1 Petrocephalus microphthalmus
TGACGAGAAAAGCTGCAGAAAACAGCTAAACAAATGCAGGCCACTTGTGGGTAGAGGAGAGTGTGGTGACACAAGATACTCTGGATGAGATACTAGCACCGACAGCCACAGACTGGGACCGATGCCGTCTCCTGTTTTCATCCAGTCCTTGGCCCGTTCTCCCTGAATGCTTTGCTGAAGCCGAGGGCTGACTTTTAGTTGAGCACGGGGCTTTCTTCAGCAGCCTCTCGATAGGCTCTGGTTTGAGGAACAAAGGCTGTGAAACAACCCACTGAGACCCGGATTAGTGCTGCATCACAGCCAGTGAACCTGGAGCATCTTCACCCCAACACCTGTTTAATGCTAAAACCCAACCAGAGAGTGTGACTGCCAGAGGCCCTGGGACCGGAGGGTGGAACATGCAGGGTGACTCAGCACTGGATATGGGCAGATTGGAGTTTGATTCTTACTGGAATGGGCCTGCTTAAGTCACCCAGTTCCACCAAACAAATGTTGATGTTATGCCATGGTGCTTTCCTTAGGTATATGGTATGCCTACATAGACTGACGTTCTACAGATAATCTGGAGTGGTCTGGTGATCCCCCAAGGACAAAAGATAGATCTGTGATGACAAAAGTTACCTCTATGATAGCCAAACAAATAAATAAATAAAATGGATAAGATGGAGAGCCTGATGCAAAGTGCATCCTTTCCTTGTTGAATTCGAGTTATTCTCCCAGCGCAGTGGACACGTCTCCGATAATACGCTCACCCGGCCCTCCTCAGACATCCACTACTCGGGAGATCTTGAAAATCCGAAGCTAAGTTAAGCCGTAGCTTCGCGGGGTCCCCCTACAGCAGCACGGCAGCAAACGTGGTATTATACAGGCATACACAGCCAGCCCGAGTCTCGGGAGCCGCTGCTGGTGAGGACCGAGACAACGTCTAACAGCAATTAAGTGAGAGCGATTTACCGCGTAATCGGAGCCATTTATAGTATTTTTGCGCACTGTCGCGAATGCGACTCAGCAGCGCGCATCTCCAGAGTGCTTGGAGCGGATCGGAAGCCGGTGAGACCCGCACTGGGGATCCTGCCGTCTCTAGGGCTCCGCTACATGGACGCTATACCCAGCATATTTCCAGGCCGTTTTCGGGGTGAAAAAACACGTTTTTCCTTAAATCACAGCTGCTTTATCCCAGGTGTTATTTCATATTTATAATATGTGAGTTGATTTATGTTCGGTTAAATTGAATCTGATTTTTTTTAATTTTTATTTTATTTGATCCACTACGTTCACATTCACAATGGGTTACAGGGCACGCCTTGTTTTCCTTCATAAGACGGTGCTTTGCCTGTCGCCTTCAACCTGCCTATTTTTTTTTTACAGCTAGGACAGGCGGCGCTCGCTGCGGAGGTGACACCTTACGATGGCTACTAACACTGCTGCCGCATGTAAATAACGAGGTGCCTGCATGTCGCGCACTTGGCTTTCGGTTCTCAACCCTCAGCCCTTCAGGGGATAAACGGCAAAAGTGGGAATAAAGGGGGGGGGGGTCTGTCTGTCCGGATTTAGCTCTGGGTGTAAGAATTCAAGAATTTATGACTAAAACAGAATCTGATACTATGTTCCCAGGAAAATACCACATGTCTGCAAAAAAATCAATCATATTCAGCTTGTTTATGGATCCCATTGAAATAGATTAGTAAAGTTACTAAATGAATTTAATGAAAACATTTTACCCTCATTTCTACACTATATCCAGCAAGAAATTCGTTACTCCCCCACGCAGCCCAGCACTATTTAGTGGACTATGGCATGGTCTATGCTTGGTCATGTTCCCAGAATAACGGGAACATGGTCAGATGCGTTTGTTTGGGGGATGCAATGCAGAAAGACGCGTCCCCGCGGCCCCGCTGTCAGGGGGGATTAAATCAGGGCAGAAATCATTGCGTGCAGCGAGTCTGTCTTTACTTCTTACTTATCTGCCACAGCATAGTGTAATGAAACAGCCTGGAGTACAAGGTGGGGGTGGGAGGGAGCGTGCCTTTCTCGAGATGCGAGGGGTCCCGCTTTGGATGTTAATTTAATTCCCTAAAGCCACCAATGCAACGTGCGAAGTATCAATAAAGTTAGTCATATTGTTGTGCCACTTTTAATTTTGTCTGTTTACAAGCTTCCCCGAACGCCGTCCAATAATTATTATCATAATGTACAGACTGAAAAGTGTGTGACATATCTAAGTAGTAAATAAGAATGCAGTGCAGTGTTTTATGTGATAAAATACAGCTTAATCCAAAGTATTTTTTTCCAACTGAAATACAGGACACATATATTTTTGTTAATCCGAATAATAAAGGTTCAAAGTCCTTGTACAAGGTGCCTAGCTTTACACTAGCCAGTAGTGTAAAAGCATTTGTAAGTATATTCAGAGGTTGGGGGAATGACACTGTGCCTAGTCGTGCAGCAAATTTAGTAATTCTATGTTGCATGCCTGGTTTCCTTTTCAGAAACTGTGATATTATTAGTCGTTCGGGTAATAAAACATGTTATTTTATTGTCGTTTCTTTTACTGCGGAGTACAGAGTACAGAAACTACTTAAGGTTTTGTTGCAACTCGCTGTGTTATATTCATGTCCAACGGGTGTTAGTGGGAGGAAGCAGCCTTCTAACCTGCAGGGTTCAAGACCCCGAACAGGCAGAAAGCTTATCTTTCACGTTACTCAACCTGTATTGCTCCAGTATGACGTCAAACTGGATAAATTCGTAAAACCCTAGCCTACGGAACAATATGCTAAACCGAAAAGTAAATACGCGCTGCCGGTGTAGCTGGGGGCTCGCACAGTTATTCGTATGATAAATCATTACGATGCTGTCGCGAAATACGGACGGATTATTATGAAAGCGACAAATTCAGTGTTAGCATCCCAACGAGAAATAAATAATAAAAGGTTATGAAGTAACCTTAAGCCTTGTTCGTGATTTGGTTCAATAAAATAGGCTATATATTGTTAAAACAATCGAAAACGCATGCAAACGAATCTGATTTGTTATTCTTTCAATCCTGAAATACTTCGCATTCGTTTATATTATATGCAGTATTACACAATTTGCCTGAAGAAAATGTTCCGGATGGAGTCTTCATTGAAGCTACGAAAATAAAAACATCGTGAACACATTTGAATTACCCTATAGGGTCCATGGCATGAAAGCACTTTGAATTAATGTGCTGCAAAGCTGACTGTTCTGAAAATGCAAATAATTCTAAATATTCCAAGATATTTGTCCATTCTAAGAAATACCTTAGATGAATGCAACCCTAAATAGAGCAGGATCACATTATTATATAGCGATGAGCGACGAACTTCAGCCGGAGCCACGAATGCACGGATCTCCCGAAGATCAGTACCCACCGGAACACACACACACACACACACACACACACACACACACACACAGGCTGCCCAAAGTAAGGTGAGATGGGAGATGGGAGGGGTTCCGTCATGAGATCACAACGGGAAAATTAACTGAGTGTAAAGTAAGGGAAGCACTGACGGCCAGACTACTCTGCGAGAAGCCAGCACGCAGTAACAGGTTCGGCTTAAATGATCAGACGACAGCATTCATTCCATGTCCCGCGGAGTACAACAGAGTGCATTCCTCTGGGTCTTTTCCTAAAGGATTTGTTTTTATTTTTTCATAGCGTAGGATTTTAAAGAAGAAAGTTTCATTGAAAAGAACTCGGACCATACTTGCGCATACAGGACGTTGGTGCATTATATAGCACTACGGCGATCTGTAGTGGCTCTGACTCTAAAATAAAATTAAAGCCATTTCCTTTGTTTGAAAATATAATTCAGTCAACAAAAAGTTTTGAGCAAAGGATAAAGCGGGCAAAGAGGTGGCGGGGGGATGGGACGCCGTTTATCTGTATCTTTGCATTCCCGGTCTGGTTATTCGGGCTCCTTTGGGGGGAGATCTTCTTCGGCCATGTGCCTCCTGGCTAAATGCGTGATGCTCTCGCAACTTCTGCTGTTCTGGGCGGAGGACGGCGGAGCGCTGTCCGGATGCGCCGAGCCGGAGGCTTGCGGCGGAGCGGCGCCGGGCGCCTGCGGATGCTGCGCCGGCTGCGCCAGGCAGCGACGCCAGAGCTGCGGGGGCGAACGCGGTGTCAACGGGACCTGCGACCGCGGACTCAAGTGCGTTATCAGAGCTTCTCCGGATGGCGGCTCCGGCAGCGTCGGAGTTTGCGAAGGTGTGTACCCAGACAGGCTTAAATCAATCTGGAAACTTGCAGAGCAAAGCATCTCTTATATGCATGCCTCAGAAATCAATTTAATCTGTCTGTAACACACTTTGGATGAACTTAGATGGTCCTACCCTTCCATCCATCCATCCACCCATCCATCCATCTATCTTCCAACCGCGTATATCCATTACAGGGTTGGGGTGGTGAAGTTCCTTTCATAGTAAACTGTTGCTTGTCATTGGGTCTATACCCTCAAGGGTCTGCCAACTGTACCCTAACTTAGGTAAATGTACATTTGAGTCTAATTTAATGTACAGAAATGGACTCTGAGGAACATCCCCAAGGTACAAACATCAGTGTCACTCATAGTCAATTTCTGTATCTTGAAAGGTAGGCTATATTTACCCTTGAGGGTACAACCCCCGAGAAAAGCAAAGGTACAACTCGGTACTCTTTTTTCTGACCGTGTACATGACAAAATTGGGGCACTGCATTGCTTAAGCGCCGTAAAAGTGTCAAGAAATTGTTCGTGTAAATATTTTCCGAAATCAGACTCATAACAAATACCCAATAGGCTACTGAAATCCCCATTGATTCGGGCGTTGTCAGCATTCCAAAAGTGGTTTCATGTACGCATATTAGTTAATATAAGTTATACGACGGGCAACATAGCTATTTAAGAGCAGGATTTGCGCGAATTAATGGAATTTCACAACATATAATTATATAAATACTGTTTATCGATGTGCCGCAACCGTATTCTTATGCGAGGGCAATTCTTTCCAGTTTCATAGTGTTGTTATAGTGTGTGTTAAAGCTGACAACTGTTCCAAATTTTTGAAAATCTTTTTGAAAGAATACCCCACCGCACCAAGACCTTCCCTTTAAAAGTTTGAGGACATGGGGGGAGCGGGCCGATATCCCGGCAACCCCGCCATCCCGACGGCGCCTTAACGCAGGGGGGCGACCCGCGACCCGCCCACGCGGGTTACTGAATCACAGCGCAGTCTCCAGCCGCCGCTCTATCCACTACATTTGAGCACTCCATGTGTAAATGATTCGTTTTTGGAAGCAATTTCCTTCAAAATTTCATGCAAATACCGAAGGAGAAAAAAAAGTACTTTACGCAGTCCCGGCGGTCTCCTTACACGCCGTTTTCACATTCTTTGGCACAACAATGGGTAAGTAAGCGTAGAGTTCTCTCAACAAATTAAGGGTACAACATCTGTCTTAACACATTATACCGTATTTAACCACAACAAATTTCCCGTGGGCCCCTTTTGTTTTTGTTATTTCGTAATTTAATTAGGCAAAGAGAGTGAAACGTATAATGTGCCCGGAGATAATAAGCTTGAAACTTTGGTACTTAAACTGTTGTTATAGTCTGGGAGGCGCTGAAGCCCGTTTTGTCTGCTTTCGCTGCTGTGGCCTCCAGTCCGTCTGTGCGCTCCACAGCTTAGCGGCCAGGTTTCCTTCTGCTGTCCTCCTAAACACCTACTGTCTCACTGGCCTCCTTTGCGGACCTGGAGATGATCCAGGGAGTGGAGTGTCAGGCCCGGGTAGCTACGTTATGCTAACTTCCGCAGGCTGGAGTCCCTGCCTGTTTGCTGTTTGATTTTGTGCTGTGGTAAGGCCTTTGTAGAGCCATCTATAAAGGGTCTTAACTGCATGAATGCAAGCTGGATGCGGGGACTTCTACGCTTCCCCTGGGGTCCGCCCCCTTTTCATGACTGCTCCAGGCCTATGCCTTCCCATCATGCAGTGCAGCAGGTCCCCGGGCTCCTGGAAGTTGCCTCTCCTCTGTCTCTTACTGTTTTAAAGACAACGGTGCCATCCGCAAGCACACATCAGACCTCATAAGCTCCCCCACACACCCCGCCAGCCACATTTTATCTCCGGTGCCCTTTGATGCCAAAGCCGGCTTCCCGCGGCTGAGCCGACGACTCCCTTGCACCCTTTCTTGTCGAAGATGGCGCGCCTGTCAAGCAACCTGGGAGAGCCCGAGGCTTATCAAAATTTAGCTTCCCTAAATCTCACATGGAACTGGTTTATGGATGAAATTGACTGTACTCCCCTTAGATGGGTATAATTTTTTTTAGGTAAAATGAAAAAAATAAATACTAGTGGAATAAACTTCTACTACCAATTTGACACTAGTCCGGTTGTGAGTCTTGTTTTTACAGTACCATACTGAGAAATGAACGTTGCCCTTTTTAACGGTTTTCTTTTGCTCAGACGCAGCATGGGACGTCGATCTGAGCTTGGGTTCCGGATCCTGCAGGGGACGCCTGGTCAAAGGTTGCGATCTGGTGGACAGGAAGTGTGTGTGTGGCCAGAAGTGGTCCTGTACCAACCCCTACTCCTTCCCCAGCTGGGACGCATGCCGCGTTGGCCTCCAGAGAGCTGAAGGTAGGCCCCACTTTGGCGTATCTGCCTGTCCTGCCATCTTCTGTTCTCCCTCTGAGCTGCTAATAGCCCCATCATAGTGAGGTAGATGGCTAAATAAGCTCAATTAAGAAAATAATGACCGAAAATGCATGCTCTGAGGCCGCGTCAGAACGGAGTCCCGCCACGATGCCTAGCTGTCAGGAACCCTTTTTGAATGAAGTCACCCTCAAACTTTTACGTGGGCTCACTGGCTTTTGCCCGAGGTTAATGAACTGAGACACTGTAGAGGCGTGGGTCATACCTGGGTGGCTTACAGAGTTTAGTGAAGCTGGGAGGATAGAGCTTAGGAGTGCGGTGTGGCCACAGCTCCCAGGCTTGAGGAGGAAGGTTAAGCGCGTATTAGAGAATGTGACATGCTGTATAAGCCACAGCGCCACTATGCTGCTGGCAGCATTGTCAAGTACAGCATCACTCAGGATAATATGCTCTCTGCTTTATCTGGGATCGTTCACCTGAGGTTTTCTTTTTCTCGGATGGAGGTTTTGTCAATGAGGAATAATTATTCATGTTTCCCTGCTTGATTTATTGTGTTTTGTGTTGGACGTCTCAGCTGGTACAAATTGAATAATTCTCAAGCTTGGCTTCGAAAAGCCACGCATCAATCAAACAGCGTCGGGGAGCAATCTGCCCTGCGCAGGGATTGATGGAGTGGTCTATCAGCATGGCCACATAAATATCCTAGAACCGAATCTGTTTCTCTTTTGGATGCAATTTTTGAAGTCGACCTGACGTTTCAAGGGTGCGGAGAAAGTTCTGAAATCGGGAAATAACAAACCGTTACACAACGTCTAGCATTGTGGTGGGCAGGGACATGTACAGAGGGGTAACCACCGGAGCGCTGACCCCAGCTGAAAGTTGATTGGTCCATGGAGTGTCCCTTCCCTGTCACTCATTGATTCTAAGCATATGATTGGCTGATGATACAGTTGGCTCCCCACTTTAAAAAACTCTGGAGTCACTCCTCTGGGTGGGGGAAGAGTAGGTGGTTAAGGGCATGGCCTAGTAACTTCAAAGCAGTAAAGTTCCCTTGAGCAAAATACAAAGCTGTATCAACGGGCATAACAGACAAGTAACTCTGGATAAAAGTGAGTTCAAGCGAAGTTTGCTCTAAGTCATAAATCCTATTCACTTTGGAACGACGACCTTCCAAACTGCATTAACATTTAAACTTCCATGGAACGATAATACTTAAGCAATTTAAAGCGAGCCTTTTCACCTCGGCCAGACTCGCACAATTTCAGTTGAAAATTGAGATTTGTTAAATTTTCAGTTGGACCAGCTTTAAAGAATCCAGTAATCGCCCCCTAACCCCCCCCAGCCCCGTACAGAAGGGTGCGGCTGTACAGCAAAGCGTCTGAATGCCCCGTCGAGCACATCAGCAGCTGCGCTGTTGTGCCCAGATGTCGCATAGATCAGTCATCACCTCCTGACTGAGTGCTGGTGGGGGGGGGGGCACCAGTGGGAGATGCCACTATGACATTGATGATGGGTTTGAAAGTAGCAGCATAGAGTGACTTAGCCTATTCACTCACCTCTGACTAATTACCAGGGTTATATAAAGGGGACAGCTGTCAGGTCCAGACCCCGCGTCTCGGCGGCAGAGCAGGTACAGACGGCCCTCCCTCGCACCTGACTCCTGCATTTCTCTCGTGCTGGAGCCTAAATGGCCATCTCTTGCTTCCTTTCCTCTCCCTTGGGTTTGCCCAACCCACACCCAGATAAACTCCTGACCCATGTTCAGTACCCAGTCCAAGGCCAGCCCCCCAGAAGCCATTATTAAGGACAAGCTGTGGGTCTCCGAGTCAAGCTTAGAGCACAACTCCCCACTAGGGAGCCTCATACAGAGTCAAGCCTCATACCACTAGGCCACCATGCAGTCGTCTGCCAAAGAGTTTGGGGGTCATGTGACAGGAATCAAAACCTCTGGCCTGTTGAGTTGGGATGCGCCAATTCAGCACGTCATTGGTCAGAGACACCGTGGCTGGTTAGAGGCTAGCCGAGTAGAGGGATGTGCAGGAAATGGACTGGTTTTGGGTCGCTGAAGATGTTAATGCGGGCCGGCGACCCACAGTGTCAGGAGAACGGTGCACTGAAGCATCCAGACAATCCGAAAGCGAAAGTCTTTGCTTGACGCAGTCCTAAAGGGCGAATTAGCGGAAAGATGCCCACCCCCCGGCACATCTGTACAGAAAGCTGGCAAAATTCACACCTTGCCGACGTGCAAAGGCTGGCAGCCGAAACGAAGTGCAGATCCCATCAATCGGCAGGCTCACCAAATTAGTTTTACCAGAAATTTATAGCCTTGTCTTTAAATAGAGCGAAATTATATACAAGAGAAGTGCATCCATCATTTTGTAATTTTTACAAAAATGGAACACAACAGGTGCTTTTGCAAGGCACTGTGCATTTTCTAGTGTACTCTAAAATTATACGAGGTTGTACTACCAGTGCTCTTACATATAATTTCATAACCTCTCTTTAAATACATCCTAGAATAGCCAACAAAATTATAGCAGAAGGGGTGACCTCATAATAACAGAAGTATGTCACTAACCATCAGACTTGATATATAGAAAATTACGGAAAGGCTTTTCTATTATATGTCTTTGAGATAGAGACTTAACTTTGCCTTCCGCATTTTCTGTCTGCGAGTCGCAGAGGCTTATTCAGTTGCCCCCTAGCGAATGGATCACTGGAGTCGATGCCGTTCTGGGCGATTATTCTGACAGCGGTATTACTCAGTGCTAGCAGGCAGCATACGTAAATGCATCAGATAGCGGGTGCAAATGTTTATGCTGAAGGCCGGCGGTGGCAGACAGTCGGCGGGTTCGTCTATTTCCAATTACTCTCCGGAAAGAAACTTTTGCCTTTTCTTCCCATTGTATCAGGACAAAGGGGACAAATTACTTTCAACGAATCATCTTCTCACATGATTAGCTCTCCGACCCCCCATCCACCCCCCCAACTCTAGATATTTATCTCATTTTAGCTTAATATATGGTAGACAGCCGTGGGATGTGGGGACTCTACGGCACATGTGTCAAACTGCAGTCCTGGAGGGCCGGTGCCCTGTGTAGTTTAGCTCTTTCCCTGATCCACCACAAATGATTGAGCTGAAGAGCTGGGTGGTAATTAGCATAAGGAGCTGCGAGGAGTTTAGTCAGGTGTGTTAAATAGGCTAAACCCAAAAATGTGCAGGGCTCCGGCCCTCCAGGACTGGAGTTTGACACCCATGCTCTACGGAATGAGCTAAATCTCGGCAGATGTCAAATGAACCGTGTGTACCTTTATTAGGATGCTTAGCGGACGTGTGTTAGCATTGTGCTGTTGTGGTATTGAATATTTCTTCCATCCATCCATTAATTTTCCAACCCGCTTATCCAAACAGGGTGGCGGGGGGTCCGGGGCCTATCCTGGAAGCAACGGGCACGAGGCGGGGAACAACCCAGGACAGGGGGCCAGCCCATCGCAGGGCACACTCACACACCATTCACACACACAGGCACACCTATGGGCAATCTAGCAATGCCAATCAGCCTCAGCAT
>JAODKK010000038.1:9121109-9135611 GCA_026774405.1 Petrocephalus microphthalmus
TTGTCTCTCCCCAGGTGGCTAACGAGCCACGCCTGCTGCCTGTTTGTCTCTCCCCAGGTGGCTAACGAGCCACGCCTATTACCTGTTTTGTCTCTCCTCTCGTTTCAGCCCTCATGTGGATCACTCCAGCTGCAACTTGTTTTTCTCCTTGTCAATCCAGCATAAGAGTGCCTCCCAGTCCTGTGCTCCCCAGCCTAGTCATTGACGTCACCCCCTGTGTTTGCCTGTAGTTTCCCTTGCCCTGAGCTTCTGTGTTTTGGCCCTGCATGGCCCCTTTGTTTTCCCCAGTTTGCTCCCCAGAGCACAATAAAAGCTCTGTTGGTTTTCCCCCAATCCTGGCCCTCATCTCTAGTTCTGTCTGGACTTGACACCCTTAAGCAAGGTCCTTGACCCTCAGTTGCCCCAGGCACTATCTGACCCTGTTTCCTCACTCTGGATAACAGTGACTGCTAAATAAATGAAAGATGTCTAAGTTGTCAGCACTGCCCAGTCTAGCCCTGTTATAGTCGCTGAAGTGTTTTTTAAGTGTTATTCGTATCTCACAGTCGTTATGACAGAGCTAGTGATTGGGTAAAGCACAAGTCCATATACATGCATGTACTCCTTATCCATTTATTTAGTTATGAGTTTATTAATATGAGTTTAGTTCACCTTGTACAGTATAAGCACATGCAAATGATGGATGGCTGTCTTTGTGTTCTGTTTGCTGTGGCTTGCTTGTGATTCCTGCAGAACTGCACTTCCGATAAAATGCTTATCAGCCCCCAGCCAGCATATACACCTGTCATTAGTTTATCACTTACTCCCTTTTTGTCTTGAATTTCTATCACCTGTGTCAAAAAAAAACAAAACAAAAAAAAAACATCAGCTTTGCATTTCTATAGGACGGCTGCCAGACTCTGGGATGAGATTTAGACCGACAGAGGGGCTGATCCACCAGGACAATTCCATCTTTCGCAGTGAACACCTGGCAACCCACGGCAGCTTTTCATTTTAACCGAATGCTATGCTACAATTAGATGTGTGATGTTCACCTGGCAGCTCCCGAAACAGCAGCACTTTCACCGTTTTGTTTCCTTCCTCCAGCTTCCGACCCCCCATTACAGCTGACGAATGTCTTTCCCGTTTAGCTTAAGCGGGCGTAATTAGCGTGTGACACCACCTCATAGCTCCAGCGGTGGCCAAAGTGCCTTTTAAATCTCCTCTTTCAATCTCACTAGAATGCTGCTTTTAAAAGACACCCATGGAAACGGGAATCTGTGCCGTGGTAACGGTCGCGGTGCCACCCGCCTCCCTTAATGGCTGATTCATGAAAGTTTGGTTCCTTACTGATCCCCAGCTCAGTCTCAGCTGTGTAATTGATTGGCCTAAGCTGTGATCAGGGGTGTGTTACTCCAACATCCCAACACCCTATGGCGGGTGGGTTTTATGACTGAACTGCCTACTCCATCCTGCACAGCTGAGCAGTACGAGTAACATTACAGCATCTGTCACTGTACTTCCTGTAAAAATAGTTGCCTGTTTATATATATGATGTAAATAAACACTGATCATTGGAATCATTGTTTGGTGACACACATGTTTTTGCTTTTGTCCGGGAAGATGCAGACATAAGCAGTTAACCCTGTTGGTGCTGAAAGCAGCCAGCCAGAAATGCCTGCCTTGGTGAGAAGTCCAGAAATGTCCCATTACAATTTACGGACGATTTGTTGGGCTTTGGGTTACATTGGGAAGAACATGCGTGTGCGTGCACTATTTATGAGTACATATTTATGCAAAAAATGTGTGAACATCCGTCCTCAGTACTGTTCATCCGGTATGGAGTCACCGAGAGGCTAGTGGATATCCCAGGTAACATAGGTTACACGGCCACAGGAAGCTGGGAATGAAGGCCAGTCAATCTATGAGTATAGTTCCCTAAATTCTCAGCAAGGTTTACATCTATGGTTGCTCTTCATTTTCAGCGGACCAGTGTCTGGAATTTTTTAACTTCCTGTCCATTCTAATTGGTACCGAAGAGTCATGTGATACAGGTAGGAATCAATATGGCAGAGAAGAGGTACCAGTGACATTTTGGGGGTCCGGTTGCGTTTATTAATGGTGGGGTTAATCGATAATGAAGGACAGGTGGAGTCAATCTTCATGATTAACCATTTGAATCCTCCCTCCCCCCCAAAAAAACAATAGTGAGGCCACAGTACCATCTCTAAGCTTTAATAGGACATATAAATTGAGGATTAATGTATAAAATCGGTGTTCATGGCAATGGAGGCTGGAGGGGGATGGAGAGAGTATTTCTCAGATTTATGGATGGTGGTAGGTTTGCGGGCTCACAACTTTTCTTTCTCATAGGTTCACTTCCACATGTTTCCCACTTATTTGTGTGCAACTCACAGGGTCAATAATTTTGGACACGCCTCCTGCAGAATGTGCAGGCTTACTGTTCCGGGTCAAAGGTCAGGCAATATACATACAGTATAGAACACAGGAAGATCTGTGTGCATATACAGTGTGTCTTTTCCAAATACAGTATTTGTTTCTTTTTGTTCTTCCTCTGTAATGAATCATGTCATCCATCTATCCGCTTATCCTACTCAGGGTTGCGGGGGATCCAGAGCCTTTGGCAAGGCAGAGAACAACCCAGGATGATGTACAAACCCATCACAGGGCACATTCACACACCAATCACACCATCTGATACGCAATCTGATAATTCCACATAACGTCAGCAATCCTGTACCAGGTTTTCCCAATTCCAGTCCTGGAGGGCCAGTTTGCAACACAGTTTGTAGAGTTCCCTGCTTAAACACACCTTAATCAGCTAACTATCGGGTTAAATTGGTATGTCTGAGCATTGAAATCTGCAAACTGTGTTGCAAACTGGCCCTCCAGGACCTGAATTGGGCAACCCTGATCTACACCAAGAGAGCCAAATCCCAAAACATAATCCACAATAGTTACTCTGAGGGGCTTGTTAGGGCCAGAAAACAGGTCACGTACACAGGATTTCAAGACCAAATCAGAAACACAACGGCAGGGTCAAGGCACCAAGCAAAGGTCAGAATGATATAAAGGGCAAACACAATCAAAGGGCTTAGCAGAACAAGCACAACAGCTCTGAAGTGGGCTTCATATCTGCCTTAGCCTAATTGGGAAAAAGTCAGCAGGGGCCTGTAGAACTCGGGTGAGCCAGGGCGTGGTTTCGTTAGCTGTGGTCTGGTTGAGCATGCTCTGGCTGGGTGTGATCTGCTTTGGCGTGCCCAGTGTTGGGTGTCATCTGGCTAGATGCTGTTTCATTGGGCATGGTCAGGCAGGGCATTGTCTGGTGCGTTTGGTATAGTGGGTGTGGTCTGACTGGGTGTGGTTTGGCAAGACGCTATCTGATTGGCTGTGGTAGGGCTGGGCATGGTCTGATTGGGCATGTTCTAGTGGGTGTGATCTCATGGGCATATTTTGGCTGGAACTGCTGACTAGTGGCAGGCAACCTCCTTCCCACTCACTTGTATCTGGGACTTACATCTGACAATTCTAGACATATATTAAAACATCTAAATCACTGAAGAATGTGATGCAAATGATTGATTTCTATCAGTTAAATGTTAGATGTAGACTGTAAAACACCGCTAGGTTTAAACTGTTGATAGTGTTAATCTCATGAAATAATTGAACTAGCCTGAACACATTAATAAGAAATAGGGCCCTAATACAATAAAATAAGGTTCTTAATCTTATTCCATTTCATATTGCCTGCTCTGTTCTCCCTCTTTACCAAGTACTTCACTGCGGGAATGTCTTTGTTTAGCCCTGTCAGAAAAAAATTTACTAATAGGATTAATCTCAACAAATCTATTGTTTATGAGTCTCCTAATGCAGTTATAATAGCCAGTCTATGCCAACCTGAATCGTACAAGCAAATAGATAACTGGAAATAACAAGAGTACGATCTGTCTGATGACTGTGATTTTCATACCTCCAATTCTGGGTATGAATGGAGCCATAATGTGTGTGTGTGTGTGTATTCGCCTTGCCTTTAGCTCTGAGTTGATAATATAGGCCCTTCAGCAGAACATCACTGTAAGATGGGGGCATCAGCAGGACAGTTGAAATCTACCATGATTAAGGCGGAAATGTGCAATTAGCATGAGTTTCAGTCATGATTAGCAGCATGTCTGGTTCTTACCCAATTATCTGCTTTACTTATTGGTGTCTGCTCAGTTAAATAGCAAATCCATTTATCAGTGTGAGAGGGTATTACGCCGTCAGTGCCGCCTTAAGGCGTGTTGCAATGTTGCTGGCACGCGTGATCAGTTTGCCAGGCGATTCTGGGCGAGCGATTCCTCTTGGGCGACACAGATGAGACCTCAAGTGGCGTTTAATGTGCCTGGCGTGTAGGAAGGCAAAAGGAACGGCCGAGGCGACGGAGCAATCAGGGAGGCGGTGATTGGTTTCTGAAGTGTTCTCCTGAGGTCACATGGCAAGTGTGACGGCAAGCTAATCAAGCTCTGAGGACCGCGATGTGGCCTCAGAGCCCCGCGGGCCGTGAAGTGCAGATCGGCACGCACGCGACATTCCAGTTCAGGGGAGGGGGCGGAACGCTTGGCGGGACACCGTGAAGGACGTCCGCAGCTGGTGTGCCAGTCGGGTCATGCTGGTGTGGCGGGACTCAGGAAGGCCGGGTCACTGCAGCGACATCTATCAGTGCCAGCCGGGCACTGGAGGGGGTGCCGCCATCTGATTGGACGGCTGCGTGTTTCACCCAGATGGACCTCATATAAAGGTGGTGGGCATGCCGAGGAGGGGTGACATCACCTGATGAGCCTGTTCGCCCACCTGTGACTAATTACTACTAGCATTAATGGAACATCTGTGCTGGGCCTGGGCCTTGATACTCGAATTTGTGCCCAGCTACGGCCTTTCCCCAGAGTCGATGCCCCGCTCCTGTGTCTCCATTGTGCCAAAGCTAACAATGCCCACCTTTTCCTTTCCTTTCTCCCCCATCATCTTACTAAACCCCCACCCTAATGAAATTCCGATTCCCTCCTCCCATCCCTGTGATTATGTTTGCTGCTCCAATTCTGACACAGTGCTCTGTATGTAAATATGCCATTATGTAAGTAAATCTAAGCTTGAGTAGATTGGGATCAGGTCCCCTGGTTCAGCTGCCAGTGGCAGGCGGGGATTATGCTGGCGACATCGTGAGGCTTCCCAGAGGAAATTGTAATAGAATCATTTCTGCGTCGGAGCAGGCTGGGCTACTCTCACTCTCTCCTGCCTGGCTATGTGCTAGTAGAGCAGGCTGGAGGGGTATAGGCTTTGTGGTTTGCTTGGTGGCTGCCCCTCTATCCACAAGCCACTGTCTGACTCCCCATTGAGGTTTGTGCCCCCCCCCCCCCCCATAGCTACGAGAATATGGTGCACCTTCCCAAGCTTCGCCTTTTAGCATTCGGCTAAACTGTCCTCCCTAATGCATTATTGGGTCATTCTGGCTCAACTCAACAAATGGTCCATGCTCGACCATCTTAGGATTGAAGCATTTTGTGGGATTTAGTATGAAAGTATGAAAGATTCAAAATTTCTCTGGCCTAACGTGTGTAGTTTAAGAGTTACAACTGGTTTGAATGAGATTTTTCTTTCATTCACAAAAGTGTGTAGTTGGCCATTTTCAGACGCCTGTATCTTTGCAAAGGTAACACCTAAGGCACCTGAAACAGACTGTGGATATACAAGGTGTTGGCCTAATTCCAAATATGTATTTATTGAGCGTGTAGCATGTTCCCAACTTAAGATAAATCCTTATTCAATTTTGTCTGGTATCCCAAAGGTTTTGTAAATACAGTCATTGTAACTCCATACCTATATGAGTTAGGCCAGAGAAATTTGGGATTTTTCACATTGGCCCAGGGGCAAACAAAATGGCAAAATGAAATGATGGAACTTGGACGATACCAAATCTTTGAGTTGAGCCAGAATTATCGAAATAGTCTGAATTTGTGTGGAAAAACCTCTGCGTTTTAAGCAACCTGTGGCTCGCGCTGGTCTGCACAACCCGACTTAATAGGAATAATTAGGCCATTATTGAAAAAAGAAAAAAGAATAACATGTGCAAATTCGGCCCTTGCATGGAAAAGGACAAGGAGCCGGCAAGGATGCACCGGGGCCGTGTGGGAAATCGCGTCCCGTCCGCACTTACACAGCTGAAGCGGGGGACTGCCTGGTAGGTAAACAGCAGGTAAGAGCAGAGGGGGACAGCCCAGAGGCACAAAACTGAAGAATCCAAAGTCACCAGGACCTCCGTCGAGATGAATCACCAATAAAATCAAGGGGGCTCGTAATTCGCCAGAAACGTTGCCCTTCTTCAGCGGGGAAGCCTGCGTCTGTTCCTTTTTATTTATTTTTTTGACCCGTGAAGCGGAAAAGCTGACAGCCGTCTCCCCGAGATGCGAGTGTTTACGCAGCCAGTGCCAGGCTCCCCGCAGGAAGACACACCCGCCACGTCTCTCATGGAGACGGCACACCGGGAAAGCGCTGTGATGTGTCTGAGCGTGTCAGCGCTGAGCTTCGCTCATTTCCAGTGTGCCTGAAGTCGCCGCGACGGCCTCGTCTCCTCCTCCCCTTGTTTACGGCCCGCACTCTTCCCGCCGACACATCCGTCTGAGCCATTCCCTGAAGCTGCTTCTTTCTCCGGCGGTCACTGTTTGCCCCAGAACTTGCCCATCAATGCTCCCGAAATCAAACGCGTGTTTTAAGGGATGTGTTGATGCAACTCTTGCGACACCTCTTCGGGTGGGCACGTCACTCAGTGGGACAGGGATTTGTACCGGTGTTCTGCGGGCTGCGGGTTTGGATCCGATGGCTGTTGGAGTTAGCGCGTCACGCGGGCCTTTGTAGACGGCCCTTAACGCCCGAGTCCTGGGTGTCCTCAGGCTCTCTTAAGACGAGCAGGCAAAGTCAGTGAAACATGCAGACTGCCTGTCTACGCCGGGTGACTAACGGGACGTGTTTCTCAGCCGCGGGCGCCGTGTGTTTCATGTTTAATGCAGGGAATCAGCTCGTCTGTGCTTCTGTGTGCCAGGAGGGGAGTCCCGTCCCATCAGAGGTACTGAGCCCCCTTGTGCTGGCAATTCTGCACCTGCTTAGGAGAGTCAGGTAACAAGACTAGGCCCCAGTAATGCTACAGTCCGTGATTGGGTCCTTAACTTCACCACCACTGGGTCTCACTGGGTAAAGGGTGTGATTAGCTGAAAGGAAGAGTGCAGCACTCGAGGGAGTGATGCTCTCCCGTATAGAGGGTTTCTGCTTGTTAGGCGACCTCGTCCACCATAAATCCCTGAGCTCGGAGGCGCCCAGCCTTAAACACCGTGAGCCACAAGGACGAGAGTGAGATCGATGCCGAAATGCAGCCTGACTCAGAGGCCTTGCCTTTCCCCATTTGAACATCATAAATCTGTGATGCGGCTGATTTTGCCCTTAAAGTTGAAGCAAGAGGAACATGTAACCAATAAATGTGCAGGGTTGTGATCCCATGCAAGTTTTAGCATCTACATAATATCCTTCGCGCTGATGTTCATGCCTGGAAAAAATCTGCAAGAAACAGCGCGCAGAAATGCCTATGAAACTGTCTCATTATCGACTCCTGTGGCGACCGCAATGGTTGACAATCTGCCACTTGGCCAAGGCAAGAGTTTAAAGTTTAACCGAGAACGTTTGAGGAGAACTGAGCAGGAACACGTCTGAGAAACATTATTTAGCTAATGACGTACTTGAAGCCTAATGTGTTGTGGCACTTGCAGAAATTGCCAGTATTCAGAGAGGGGGAAGGTTGTACTGAGGTCTGTTTTTTGTCTTGTAAATAAAAGCAAGACCACAAAAACACAACTGTGAACCCAGCTGCTTGAATTCACATTTTTCACGGGTAATCGCTGTGAGAAATGATTTCTGAAAGGCTTTTCACGCAAGACTTAGCCAGACCTAAGACAACATATATCTACCCAGTCTCGAGGAGTCAGACATCGACTGACATCGATCTCAGGACATCTCAAGACGCGATGACATTAAACGCCTTAACTCCTGCCCCCTGGCGTCCTGACATTGACCATATCTCAGCTTGAAACTTTAATTATTTACCATGTCACTCACTGGTATCTCATTCTTAAAGCTTGTTTTTCACTCCATATTAAGTCCAAAGTGTAGAACCACTGGGACCCAATACAATATTGTCAAGTTTATAAATCTTACCGTGGTATCCACGGATTATCTCTTCATATCAGCTGTGGGATTTACCAAGGGCTTCCTCCATATTTCCACAGATGCACTTCTGGCAAAGTCCGGCAAATCGCCTGGCAGGGGATGGTGTTATATTGCCGTATTTATCATTGGTTTATCCAACAGGCTGAGGACATGTTTGATAATGAGGCCCTGTCTCGAATAACACTTTTCCAGTCCGCGTTGCATGTCAGAAATGAGATAATGCCCACCCATAGTGAAGAGAAAAACCACAAGCTGTTTGTCCTAATTACCCTAATCACTGTGGATCAATCGTCCTGCTGTTAGCGGGGAGCTCTGCGAATAGCAGAATACACAGAAGATTCCTCTTCTTAGAGTGTTGCTGAGAAAGAGGGTTAGCTGAGCTGGAGACATTAATATGAAATCCCGGCCAAGGTGCATCTGAGAGACCCGCGTTACCTGAAATAAGGATAAAACTGCAGGAGGAAGCAGGATTGGCTGTTTGCAGTCAATTCTCTAAACTTTCCTGTGTAGCATAGACACTAACAATTCATCCATCCATTAATTACCAGAATTGGTTAGATGTGCCGATTGGCCTCTTCTCATTGGTTGATGCTCCACTGTGGCATGTCATGATTCGCTTATCCTATACAGATAATGCGGACCCGTCACCTGGCCATGTGACCTTGCCTGGCCAATGAAGACCCATCTGTGAAGGTGCTTTCATGGACAGAGGCTTCTGTCCTGGCTGTGTGCTAGCCATCCATACGTGAAGACATCTATGCATATATTTTACACTTATAGATTCAGCTGAATTTCTTATTCAGACTGACTCGAGGTATTCGTGACAAACACCACTTTGAGCAAATGGCAGGACCTAACATTTAGCAGAACCAATAACAGCTGATTAGCTAGAAAATTTTTGTCAGAAAGCCAAGGGGTCTTCAGCACAGAAACTTATCGACCCAGTATATGTACAAGGCTAAAATTTCACATAATGGAGTCTTATTAACATTTTTATGATGTTTGTCTGTTTTGAATCGTATATATATGAATACTTGAGTGGCTACCATTAAAGCACTGCTCTGATAGATTTACTGATGACTGGAGTATCGTATTGTTACCTGTGCTTATATTCCATAGCTGCCAACTTCCACAACTATTTGCGTATGGCCACTCCTGCAATAAAGGTGGTTCATTTCACCAAGAAACGACCTGACGTCATCACCTTTAAACAGCACTCTTTCTCTTTCCTGACATTTTCCGGCATTATATTGGTCTCATTTTTAAAAGAGCACAGGCATCCGGCTTGGTCACCAAAAAAACAGGAAAATAGTCCACTTTCCGAGCGCTTCAAATCCACGACAGGCGTGGGTTTGATGGGAAGCCTCCACCACATTTACAATCCCATCTATAATTGCTGAAAAACCACCGTGAATTCCACCATATTGCTAAAATTGTGATTATTGGGGTTTTTGTCTGTTACGTGTGGACCATTTTCTCGTCCTGTTAAAAGACTGGCATGGACTGTCCTGGTCTGGAGACCCGTCCAAGGTCTTCCCCTCCCTTGTACCCTGTGCATTCTGGGATAGGATCCACGCAATAGATAAGGAGTTACAATATCTGTAGCTGGATGGATGACAGTGAATATCATTCCAATCATATCTTACATTTCCCCTAAACATAATAATAAAGGAAATTAACAAGCGAATAAATCAGTATTCTCCTGAACTTTGAACTGCTGCCAAGTATAGATTTCAATCACCCGCCCCCATACCAGACTCATTTTCTCCAACCCATTCATCCTTCCCTTCCTCCCTCACCCCCCTCTTCCCAAGCGATCTGGTCCCTTGTTCCTTTTGAAAACATCAGCTAATAAATACTGCTATGCCACTGTAGTGGATTTGGGCCTAAGCGAATCAGCCGCAGGTCAGAGGGGTGGGGGTTGAGGGTAGATGTTATCCTGGAGGTTGGTGAATCCTTTCGAGGAGCTTAGTCTTAAACTTCTCAGCTGCTTCATATAACAAAGTTCGCTAAGCACCCGCTGCAATTAGCCCCCACGCTGCTGGCTCATTTGACCTTGTTCTCCAAAGGATGCTGCGTAAGGTAAACAGAAGCAGAGATTCCCATCTTGATGCTGATGGCGGGAGTCCGTGGGAGATCATTTGTACTTCGCTATCGCAGGGATCTCTCTAAGCACCCAATTATAGATAGTGGCACTCGGCAGTGATGTCAAAAAGTATCGGATTCCTTTGGGGGCAGCCTGCCAGTGCAATGTGTTCTGGAACATTCTGTGGCCCTTAGAGCTCCAGGAGATGTCCCTGGCAGGTGATTTCAGAGGAGGTCGGACTATCAGACGTAACGCGATGCAGGCAGATGGAGTCATCCAGCGTAGACAAATGCACGTCAGAATCTGGATTTTACTGGAAATTTTACCCACAAAATGAACAGGTGCAGCGATCGGAAATGGACCACGTTCCTGGGTACACATGTCTCCCGCTGTTCATTTTAATCTGAATGCAAGCAGCCGAACAGACAAGGTGACAAGGCTGGATTTTTCATTTTCAAATGAAACCCACAGGTGGTCAAAGCCCTGAAACGCCTGTTTGCCTCCAGGCTGTGCGTTCGACGGCGGTCTGGGGCGTTTCGTTCATTCAAATAATCTCTTCCCTACCCTTCATTCAGAGGGGTCTGCTGTGCAGGGCACCATCCCCAAACCTAAAACAGCAGCCTGCTTAAGCAGCAAATAAGAGTATTAGATCTATACTGTAAAATACCATCATGCGTTACGGTGACATCGTCAACCTGCGTACGAGTGAAACACTGTCAGCTCCGCTGATGCTGCTGGGATCTAAGGCTGCAGGAAACGGTCGGCACTTTGCTGTAGCGTAAAGGATTATTGTTCACAATTAGGGGCACTGTTATGTTTTATTAAAGGAGTCCCCTTCCAGTAAAAAAATAATATCAGCATCGCTCTCATGAATGAGGCCAAGCGTGTAAAGTACTTCTCTTTTACAACCACATCAAAGTAGAGTCAGCTTCTGCTATATGTAAATTAGCCACACACATGTACATACAGGAAATTACCATAATATATGAGGGACATGAAGTGCCTTGACAGGGTGCCAGTGCCTCACCAGCTGGTACCCAGGCATGATCTTGAGCTCTGATCCTGAGGTTCTGTTTCGTAAGAACAATTTCAGTGTTGAAGGTGTGCTGAAAACGTCCCTGCTTCTGAAGCTCCTGTAGATGTTCTACCTTGTTCCTCATGGCTTTTCTAGCTCCTCCCTTGGACAGGCTTTCACCCGGGCGGCCGCCTTCGCCGCAGTCCCTCTCGCCTGCTGGTGCCTGTCGTCCGTCTCTGGAGAACCCCCCCCCCAAAGCCTCCTTCAGCTTACCTTCTCATCACAGGCATCCACTGGTGGGGTCCTGGCCTAACTGGCAGGAGAGCTGCTGCCTGCCCGTCTTCTGGGATGTAAAGCCTGCTCCGTCCCGCCTGTATCTCCTGCATCAGGCTCCATCCCCACCAGGGAGGTGGCATTCCACGTTCACAAAGCCGATCTGTCTGCCCTAAGCATAAAGCCTTACACAAGTAGATGGTTACGTGGTATAGCTGGATTTCAGACCAGAGTAAACACTGATCCATTGCCGTTAGGCACCCAGGTCCTGTACAGAGGCTGCTTCATAGCCAGGACCTGACTGGAGCCCAGTCTGTCACTGTGCATTACTGGTGAGTGTCACACTGCTGGCCTGTCACGGCACACCCCGCTGTGCGTCTCTGCCGTAAAACCCTGCTGACCAGCTGGGCTCCCCCACCATCAGAATACGCGCAGCAGAGGGAAGTTAATATGCGGCGTGAAGGCGGCAAAGGCAGTAGCAGGCGAGAAACCCCCGGAAGTCCAGGAGAAGGCCCAGCACCTCCATTCCGGCTGTTTAATCCTGTTTGTTTTGCTGAACATTTAACTGTGGGGACGTTGTCTCCGCCTCTCATTCTCGGCCCTGGCTCCGTTCCTGTCCCTTAGCGAGTCCACGCCGCGTGTACGCAGATAAAAACCCTAGACTGGGCGCGTCTAGTACCGCCTGGAAATCGCTGGAAAACGAAGGAATAGCTTAGCTGGGAAATGTATGGAAACATCTCTTTGAAGCTGTTCTTTAAGGGCGCCTTATCTCTGGAAACACATTATGCTATTTGCTGACCGATTGTCTGTCAGGGAATATGGCTCTTAACGGCGGCAGTCTGTACGGGGCGCTGATTTTATTTATTTATTTGTAGCACGAAGGGGCGCATGACGGCGCACGCCAAGGAAATAAATTCAGGATAGCTTTCAGTGACATTGACAGTGGTTATCATATTCGCAGAAAGCCGCAGCCAAATGAAGCCAATCCCCTTGAGAAATTCAACAAATGTCACCCCCCCCCCTCCCATAGAGCCCAGCGATGTTCTGGCACCCCCTGCTTGTGGATACTTGGAGAGCTGCAATCTGACAGCGAGGGACTGCACCTACGGATTTCTGCAGGATGTGAATGGCTGTCCCACCTGCCTCTGCCAGACACGTGAGGAAAAACCCACATTCACTTCATATATTGTTTTTTCGCGGCCTTTTTCCAGGCAATCTAGAATGCATGGGCTCAGGGGACCGTCTGCTTTTTCAGCTCTTATTTTTTAATTACCGGTACTGTGTTTTAGATGTGTGCTATTGTTTCTGCTCCCTATATGGGACAGACGGCCTTAAATTCAAGTTTAAACCCAGAAGACACCTGTGGACAGCAGGACAGTATTAGTGTTGAATTTAATATATAAATACTTTGGCATTTTAAATCATAATGATGGTTTGCTGGAAGATGGACCCTCCTGAGGAAATGTGTGCCATTTTTCCCGCGTCTAGGAACCTTTATAAAGCTGAAAGCCTGAGCTCCCTTACCTACTGGCG
The DNA here is from genome assembly GCA_026774405.1 of Petrocephalus microphthalmus. Classification (NCBI taxonomy): domain Eukaryota; kingdom Metazoa; phylum Chordata; class Actinopteri; order Osteoglossiformes; family Mormyridae; genus Petrocephalus; species Petrocephalus microphthalmus. The sequence goes on from JAODKK010000038.1 coordinate 9,134,264, forward strand.
GAGGCAGATAGAGAGACAAAGGGATCAAGCTGAATACATTTTAACTTATAAACAAAAAACTGGGGGCGTAGCATGTTAGCTGTTTTTATATAATCCCCTCCAAAACAACAATTGTTCATAGAATTGACTTAATTAATATTGTTCAATAGAAAGGTGGGATAGTGGTTCAGTGCCTAGTGCTGCAGCCTCCTACCAGCTCCGTGGGGCTTGGAATCTCCCCCCATCTGTGTGTGTGTGTTTGTGTGTTTTGTGTGTGTGTGTGTGTGGGGGGGTCACATGTATTTCATTGTGGGGGAGAAATGTATCCAGAATGTGTTAAAAGCCTGTCATTTTGGCTTTATGGGACCATTTGTTTTCAGTCCCCACAAGAAAACTGAATTTTATAAGAATCTGTAACTTCAATCAAAAAACTGAAAATATCATCATTTTTGTATTTTGTTTGGATATGTACGGTTAGGGTTAGGGCTGGGCAGGGGGTAAGGGTGTCATTGTTGGGATTGGGGGTTTTCCATAGAAGTGAATGTAAGATATGAATACAGTCATGTATGTGTGTGTGTGTGTGTGCGTGTGTGCGTGCGTGTGTGTCTTGGGTCTATGTCCTCTGTGGTTGATTATCCAGGGTCTCCCCTGCATTTTGCCCTATGCTTCGTGGAATAGGATCTTTAAATATACGCAAGCAGAATAGAATGTGCAGATCCCAGATATGTATATTTCAAAAGCTGCTGGTTCAGGCATTTCAGTGGCTGCTTCCCACACTTAGAGCCCCATGCGTCTTGTGCCCCCGTGTCCTGCCAGGGAAGGCGCTGTGCAGCAGGACGATGGCTGGCTGTGCCCTGAAGTGCCCCTTCGGCCTGCAGACCGGAGCCGGCGGCTGCCCCGTGTGCCGCTGCGGGCCGCCGCGCAGGAAGTGTCGGCTGACAGCCTGCAGCGAGCGCTGCCCTCACGGCTTCCAGTGAGAACCTCGCTCAGTTCCTTTCCGGCACGGCCCGGCACTCTGCTGCAGGGGATCGCTGGGTATCTGCGCCCGACCACACTGCCAAAAGATGAATAACTCTTTTTTTTTCCCCCCAAGCGCTGGCTGAGAATCACTCGATGTTGAGATCACTAATTAGTCTAAGTCGCTGACACACCCCGTTGCAAATTTTATATCAAAATATATATTTTTTCCCAGGCAATTAACAATTTGTATACACCAGTCAGTGGCAGAATCTTCCATCCATCCATTTTCCAACCCACTTATCCTGTCGCGGGGGGGTCCGGAGCCTATCCCGGAAAGCTACGGGCACGAGGCAGGGAACAACCCAGGATGGGGGGCCAGCCCATCGCAGGGCACACTCACACACCATTC
>JAODKK010000038.1:9486054-9499000 GCA_026774405.1 Petrocephalus microphthalmus
TGATTTATCCATTTCCCTGCTGTCTGGCAGACATTGAGGTGGCCTGCTATGGATATGAGGGCATTGATGCCGTAAAAGATGCCTTGCGGGCTGGGTTGAACTGTTCCACAGAGGCTATGCCAATCAAGGTGAGTTGAAGCAGCAAACTTCACCGTCTCTGGTAAAGAGGTTCCTTGCACTAACATAAGTCAGCGGTTTGACCAGCCATCCGTATTTCCCCACAGATCAATTTGATTGCGCCGCCACGCTATGTGATGACGACAACCACGCTCGAGCGCACTGAGGGCCTGTCCGTGCTCCATCAGGCCATGGCTGCCATCAAGGAAAGGATTGAAGAGAAGAGGGGAGTCTTCAACATCCAGATGGAGGTGGGTACAAAGGCAAGAAGGAGTGGTTAATGGGTCAAGGGTCGGCTGCAAGCGAACTGTTCTCCGGACTAGTGTAAGCATTTCCACGGTCTCTCCCTGCAGCCGAAGGTCGTCACGGATACGGACGAGACGGAGCTGGCGCGGCAGCTGGAGCGCCTGGAACGTGAGAACGCCGAGGTGGACGGCGACGATGACGCGGAGGAGATGGAGGCCAAGACTGAAGACTAGCGACCATGGACCAAAGAGAGGATGGATTGAGGGAGAGAAGCAGACAGATCTGGCCACATTAACACAGCCTGACAAAAATCACACATGCAGAAAGGCAAAATGGAGAAGAGTATTTCACATACCAGCAGGATTTCACTGCAGCTCTGAGCAAGCAGGTTCCCAGCCACTAACACAGACATGTTTGACCATAAAACACACAAGTGGATTTAATATGCCACAAGGGGAAGCAAAAGACTGGAATTTAATGCACCTGGAGGAAACATACCTTTTAATACAAACGACCTGTCTTGAAGTTTAATAAAATCAGGAAAAGAATGAGGAATAGTAATTTAGAGGACGTTTATAATAAATCTAACACACAGACATGTTGACAGACATGGACTCATAAGCAGTGGCCTTTTCTTGCAATGACAAACAAGACCCAAAGTTCTTAGTCATCTTAGAAGTGTTCTTCGGCCATTCAGCCTGTACAGGGAAGCTGGGAGTCGCGGTGTCTGAACACCAGGAGCCCACTTAGGGTTACTTTCACACCATACCTCTTCTGTTCAATTTTGTGGTTGCAGGATTGTGTTCTGGGATAGCACATGTGGAATCAATAAAGCTCTGGAAGTTTTGAATAATTGATATTAAGTGTTTTACGCTAATTTAACCATCTACTTAGACTCTCAGAAGGTTTTTGAAGCGCAAAAGACTTATTTTGAAAAATAAATTTTTAGTTATTACTTCAAGGAGTAGGACAATTCAATATGTAAACATTTAAACTATTATAGATCAAACGAAACGAAGTATTACTTTCATCTTTTATTTCTATTGTAGACCATGTGTGTAAATGCGGAGCATATCATATGACCCCTAGTTTCCAAAGCACCTGTTTAATTTTTAATCCTTAGTAGGATTTAAATGTGCAGATTTACCAGTATTATGGAAGGTGGTTACAAAATCCATTTTGATATTTTTAATTTTCAAAGAATTGCTTCAATGAAAACTGTTAGCTGGGCCAGTTAAGCCATAAGGTGATATATAGCTTGGTTGTAATAATAATAAAAAAATCTAAATGAGTTATTTAGAAGACATATGTTCATGAATAACCTTTCAGGTTGATGTAATGTCCAAATGGAAGGGTCTTTAACAGCAGTGTGTGGTTCAGTGGATTAGGACCCTGTGCCTGTAATCAGAAGGTTGCCAGTTTGAATCGCAGGGCTTAGAGCCAAGCCCTTCAACCCCAACTCCAAGGGTGCTGCACTCTCACCCCCCAGATTGTTCTAACCCATTTGTGTGTCTCATGGAGAGCATAAAGACAATTTCCCCACAGGGGTGAATACAGTATCTCTGTTCTATAAGACTTAAAATTATCTTTGGCATTTAATTGATACTTGCAGATCTGTTTATTGCATCACTGTTGCTTTGCCAAAATGCCATTCCCAAAATGATAGCTTCTGTTTTCCACGCTTCTAAACCTAATATAGTGCTGTTAGTTTTGTTTACACAACTCAAGGGTGCCATGGCAACGAAAAGCTTTTCTGAAAAACAAATGGCCATTCTCCAGTTATATTTCTAGATATGCATTGTTTGATAAGATAGTTATTTTGCATTCCAAGGTAATTAACCAGATTGTAGAATTAATCATCACAATTCTAGTATGCCATAGCTTTAAATAGGGGTGCTGTGCATTGGCTGACCCTGCGCTGTGACCCCCAAAGCTATGGAGAGCTCGATGGGGTCGGCGAAGTGAAGCTTTCTAGTGTACCTGTACTTAAATTCAGACTTCAGTAGTTTCTGGGATAGGCTCTGGACCCCCCATGTGACCCTTAATAGGACAAGCAGTTTAAAAAAATGGATTGATGGATGAATGGAAAGCTAATTGCATGATCAGTCACAATTAGAAAAACATTCACAATTTGGATGTGACCCAGTCTAAGCAGAAAAGCCTCTCTCGCTTTCGGTGAAAAGCTCTTTTTTGTAAAGCAGGGTCGTATTACAGCTTACAGTGTAATTTCTACACTACTTTATTTATAAAAAAATCTGGAGCTATTGGTGGAATGGAATATTTTGAGTTAAATTAACTATTTGCTCCTATTTCTCTTCAATTAGAACAGAATGCCTTGGTGAAGTCAGGTGCGACAGAATTCAGTTTTCACACTTACACTCCTTAGACACATTTAGGTAAGAGCAAAGCTTGGGGCCACAGTGCTGAGTCGGCCATTTATCTGGAGCAGTTTTTGGGGTTAAGGGCTCAGCGGTGAAATCATTATTCTGCCAGCCACTGGATTCGAACTATGAGCAGGGGCACTGTGTCATAACCCACACAGCCAATCATTTACTTATTTATAATATTCTGAACGAAGTCAGCGTTGATCATTGAGATACTGCCATGACAGACAGCATGCATTTGAATACTACTCACTGACAAAAGCTGCCATGCTGAAACATGACAACATTCATACATAATCAAAACATAGATTTTTTAAATTTTTTAGTGTATTGCTTTGTTTTTATTTTTTGTATTGTAACATTATATGATAGTTGTAGTTAATTACTACATCCAGCCATTATTACAAACACAATTCCCGAGTGTGGTTATATCCTGAGCCAGAAATGACTGTCCTGCCTCTTTAAGGGCGGCAGGCTGCCCCTGCACTAACAGAGCGGGAATCCCCGTACTGCTACGCTGAGGGGAACCAAAATGGTGGAATACTCACTGGCAGGAGCACATTAATCAAACGAAGACGCTGGGGATTAACGTGAACAATTGGCGGCGTGTGACATGTTACGCTTAGGGGAGATGAATGATTACGCGCCTTTGGGTTGTTTTATTCTGAAACGCCGGCCAAAGAGTGAAAAGAGGCTTGCAGACGCGGCCCGGGGACAGAACATGGCGGAACACTCATGTAACATAAAACATTAGGTACTAAGCTAAATAGGAATACGGCGGAGTTTCACGTTGAAGCGCAAGCCGGGTGAGTCTGTACATGAAGATAATGCCGCTGTCACACAGCACTGGCTGCGCTCGAACGCTTACCGGTTTCGGAGAAATGAGGAACGCAATTGGCTAGCTAGCCGAGGAGCTAGCTGGCTGCTGATAAGCAGGGCTCTCTGCAAATCCATTTTCACACCCTGAGCTGTTTATTTTATTCTATTTTTCGACACGGGTCTCCAGAAATCGCTTGATTTTCGTCGAAAAACAAGGTAGAGCCGTGCGATTATCCTGGGAGGAAAGGTTGAGAGGCGAAGCCTTTTTTTTTGCTCTGGAAAAACAACCGGGGACGGTGTGCAGGATGACAGATACACGCCGGCGAGTGAAGGTTTACACCCTCAACGAAGACAGGCAGTGGGACGACCGCGGTACCGGGCACGTCTCGTCCGTCTACGTCGAGAGGTTTAAAGGGATGTCCTTGCTGGTCCGCGCCGAGAGCGACGGTAAGGATGGATGGCGATCCCGGCTGTGAGTGTGACGGGAGCTGCGTGCTTCGCGGCGCGGGGAGTAAACAAACGAGCGTGCCGCGCGCTGTTTACGCGCGGCGCAGCGCGTGCCGGTGCCGTGCCCGCCGGGTCACGTGCCCTGCACCGTGCGTCTCGCGGCCATTCGTTGATCTGCACCCAGGTCGCGCGCTTGCACCAGTAGCTGCTTTGTGAACCATCTCTAAGAACGACGTTCCCTGTAGCATGGCACCCCGTGTCTTTCCTCCGGTCACTCACATCAGACTGTTTAAAGGGTTTATCAAGTCATATGTATGGGGTCTTGGTGCACATAGGCCACTAGGCCTTGGGTGTATACATTGTATAGTTTTACTTCTAATGAGTTGATCAATAAAATCATGTTTGACTTCTCTTTGAAGGTTCTCTTTTGCTGGAATCAAAAATAAACCCAAACACTGCTTACCAGAAACAACAGGTCAGTAATATAGCACTCTTTATCTAGGTCAGGTGTTCCATCTCATTCTCTGGAATCAGCAAAAATAAAATAAGTCGACTAACTTCCTGGACAGTTGAATGTGCCTGTGATTTATTGGCTGAAAAACTAAATTTAAATGGGGAGAGATATGAACTGTGGTTGTATGCTCATGTACTGTTCTGTGAACATGGCTTGACATTGTTGTGCCTTCTGTTATTCACAGGACACATTAATAGTTTGGTCCGAAGCGGATAACTATGACCTGGCACTTAGCTTTCAGGAGAAAGCAGGGTGTGATGAAATCTGGGAGAAAATATGCCAGGTAAGGCATTTTAAGTCAAAGTATGTGTGGCAAATACAAACTGTTTCATTTACAGTTTGCACCATGTGATTATCGTGAATTTTAGTTGTACAGCCATTTAAGTAATTTTACCCAGAACTGAGTTCTAACAGATTGGACTTACCTTGAACATTTGTATTTTGTGTGAGATCAGGTCCAGGGAAAGGACCCGTCTGTGGACATCACACAGGACTTGGTGGAGGAGTCTGAGGAGGAGCGTTTTGATGACATGTCATCTCCTGGCTTTGAGCTGCCCCCCTGTGAGCTGAACCGACTGGAGGAGGTAGCAGAGCTGGTGGCCTCATCTCTGCCCTCGCCGCTGCGCCGCGAGAAGCTGGCGCTGGCCGTAGAGAATGAAGGCTACATCAAGAAGCTCCTGGAGCTCTTCCACGTCTGTGAAGATCTGGAGAACCATGAGGGGCTGCACCAACTCTATGAGATCATTAAGGGAATTTTCCTCCTCAATCGGACTGCTCTTTTTGAGGTCATGTTCTCTGATGAATGTATCATGGATGTGATTGGCTGCCTGGAGTTTGACCCCTCCCTGCCCCAGCCTCGGAGGCACAGGGAGTTCCTGACTAAGACCGCCAAGTTCAAGGAGGTCATCCCCATTTCAGACCCTGAACTCAAACAGAAAATTCACCAGACGTACCGAGTACAGTACATTCAGGATATGGTCCTGCCCACCCCTTCGGTCTTTGAGGAAAACATGCTGTCCACCCTCCACTCCTTTATTTTTTTTAATAAAGTGGAAATTGTTGGAATGTTACAGGTAAGTGGTCATTTCTCACCTTTGCAGATTGGTCCCCTTTTAAGATGTGTCTGTACGCCATAATGGTGAAGAGTGTTTATCCTCTCTTGATGAAGCGAAATCCAGCCTTTGCGTTCTTGAAAGCTGTAATTCTGTTGTATAAGTTAGGTTTTCTCTATATCTGTTCTGCTTAATGTGCTTAATCCATCTGCTTTTCTTCAGTATTGTGATATATCTATGTCAGTGTTTTTTCCGTGTAAAAGTACTTTTTGAGATGGTGAAACTATCAACATATTTCTGGGAAAACACCTAGGGAATGGGAAAATCTTAATGTTTTTTAACTCAATAGTGTAATAGACCAGTACTAAGTTATTTTTTGTCTACTTAATCAAGGCTGTTTTAAAATATGTTCATAATTATTATTTTGTAAAATAGCTACTTTTTCTAGAGAGCCGTGTAACATTTTACCCACAGAATCTATATAATTCCCCCAATACCAGGAGAATGTGAGGTGGAATGTTCAGTTCTACTGTTTGTCTTAGACAAAAATATTTTCCTGTTAAACACTTTTAAACAAAAAGTAAGTTGTCGCCCTTTCAGACGGCTCCTCATGGCTAAGATACGCAGTTAGTAACCCACAGTTAGTAACCCACACTTTATACACACAGCCACTTTCTGTGGTGGTGTCCTACAGTGTGCCAATGTAGTGTTGTGTGGCATATCATGGGTTTGTTACTTTTCTCGTTGTATGTTTTTATCAAGTATCTGTGCTGTGTTTTGGAAACATATATATATTTTTTATTTTAACCTTACTAAATAGTTATACAATCCTAAGATAATTAAAAAATATATATATAATATCTTTTTGTGCATTTTGCTTGTGGCATGACACTGATATTAACAGGAAGCGTTCTTAGCACACCAGGTTTTTGATAAGAATAATGTATAATTTGCTTTTGAACTGGTGAAATTGCAGAAACCTTCACCATTATATTGAGTTTCCTGATCTTTTATTTTTTTTGGAGGCGGGGGTTCACGTTTGCCCATCACCAATGGCTCTTTCCCGCTAGTAAATGGTTGGCAATATGGATGTGTGGCACTGTGCGTTGTGTGAACAAGTGCTGTACAATTTGTGTAATGAAACACCATCTAAAATGTAATTTTTTTAGCTATTTAAGGTTGTATACCTTTCAGATTACATTCCTACCTCAGCAAATATTTGATTTCCACAAAGGAGACTGAATAATCACATGGTAGGCTTAGATATGCTTGTATGTATTTGTTTTTTGAAGAGACCTGGGGGTCTTCCCAGAAGCAGGGGTTTCTCAGTTAGCTGGGTTAACCTGGCTACAAGCCATGATTGTCCAGTAAAAGTTTAGATAAGGAGCATTCCTACTGGATAGTCCTGACTTCTTGCTTAAGTTAACTCAGATAACTGAGAAATCCTGCTGCTTGGAAACCCCAGTTTTGTATCTGTAGCTGGGTTTTTGATCATTCATTATGCATAAAATGCCGGCAGAGTAGTACCACGTTGCATTCTAAAAGTCTCATAAGTCATGCTACATGTGACAGGTCATGGTTTGGTTTGTTGAGGTGAAAAGCTGGGGGACTGAAAGGGTTGCCATTATTGGATCAGTGAGTGTAGTTGTCTGTAACAGGCTCAGTAACGGCAGTTATACTCCTCTTTCGTTTCCCTCCCCCTCCGTGAACCATTAGGATGATGAAAGGTTCCTGACAGACCTCTTCGCACAACTAACTGACGAAGCAACTGATGATGACAAGAGACAGGAACTGGTACGAATTGCATCTTGAAATCGGCAGCAGCGCGATGGTCTTTGTCTTGTTAATGTAGAGCTTATATTTCTGTGTAAAAAAAAATTGATAAATAGTCCGTCGTGTTGCAGACAAACAGAACAGCCCACTATGTTATATTCTTTTCTCTACAGGTAAACTTTCTTAAGGAATTTTGTGCATTCTCTCAGACGTTACAACCCCAAAACAGAGATGCCTTCTTCAAAACGTTGTCAAACATGGGCATTCTTCCAGCCCTAGAGGTCATATTGGTAAGCCAGATGCAGGAGGGCTCTGTTACACTTCCATGTCTTCTCATAGCACAGTACTTTTTGTTCTGCCCCAAATCGCTATAGCCATGCTGTTGGTGACGGAGCGTATGATTGTAAGAAGGTCTGCCTGACTGTGTTGGTTGTTGGTAGGGGATGGATGACGGCCAGGTGCGCAGTGCTGCCACGGATATCTTCTCCTACCTGGTGGAGTACAACCCTTCTATGGTACGGGAGTTTGTGATGCAGGAGTCCCAGCAGAACGATGATGTGAGTGATGGATATGTCCCATTCGAACAGCACATTTCATCGATAGGCTGGCACATGACAAACATGGCGTCCATTTCCGTGTGGTCTCAGGACATCCTTCTGATCAACCTGATCATTGAGCATATGATCTGTGACACGGACCCTGAGTTAGGTGGCGCCGTGCAGCTGATGGGCCTGCTTCGCACCCTGGTGGACCCAGAGAACATGCTTGCTACAGCCAATGTGAGTACACGTATCCTTCTAACTCTGACATATGCACTCCAGGGTGGTCCACTCTTGAAGATCCTCTACTGTTGTCTGAAAGTATAGCTTTGTAAATGAACATTTTTTAAAGGTTTGCTTGGATAGTGGATTAAGTGAACTCTGGTTTGAAAGTTCTCTTCATTCTGCGGCATCTTCTGACTGCAGAAAACTGAGAAGACGGAGTTCTTGAGCTTCTTCTACAAGCACTGCATGCATGTGCTTTCCGCCCCACTGCTGGCCAACACCACAGAAGAGAAGCCTAGCAAAGGTGAGCCCCTCCCTCACCCAGAACCATCGCTATAGCCCTATGTTTCTGCCTAGTTTAAAGTCTATCTTGCTCTCTTGCTTTCATTGGGTGTTGAGATAGTGTTGGTGTGGGGTGGGGGGTGGGGGGGATAGTGCTTCAGACAAAGTGAAGTAGTGGTTGATTGACACCATTCTGTAGTAATGAATCAATGTGTGATCACAGTGTTTTCCTTCATCCCTGTTACACAATACAAAATGACGAGTGCTGAGATATGGCTGCTTCATTACGGATATACAGCAGATCCCTCTACCCTTTTTCAAGTAATAGTGAGAGAACATTTTAGCAGAAGTCCATGCTCATCGAGTGGCAGCCGGTTCGACACAAGGCTGCGGTGTGTTGTAACTGACCATCTCTCCATGTCCTAGATGACTTCCAGACGTCACAGCTGCTGGCGCTGATTCTAGAGCTGCTGACGTTCTGCGTGGAGCACCACACCTATCATATCAAGAACTACATCATCAACAAGGACATCCTGCGCCGGGTGCTGGTGCTCATGGCTTCCCAGCATGCCTTCCTTGCTCTCTGTGAGTCAGCGGGCCCCTCCTGTGTGTGTCCTCTAGTTCAGTCTTTCCCCATCCAGTCCTTGGGGACCCCCGAGACAGTCCATGTTTTTGCGCTCGGAACTGAGAGGGAGCAGAACTGTAGACTATTTGGCAGGGAGCTGGGTGGGAGCAAAAAAGTGTACTGGCTGAGGGGGGGCGGGTCCCCGAGGACCGGGTGGAAAAAACATTGCGTTATTCATTGCAGTGTCACAGACCTTCTGTTACCCGTACTGCTTAACCCTTTTCCCGTGATAATTTCCTCATGTGAAATTTGCCTACCGTTTAATGATGCTCTGGGGTCAGATTGACCCCAAACACAGGATAGGGGGTTAAAGAGGTCATTCATACTGTGTTGTCTTAGATGCTGTTCTCCTTCAAACCGCCCTGGTGTAACTTTCCGGGCTTGTGCCTGAGTTGAGTAGTGCTGACACCTAGTGTTGACGGGTCCTCAGTACAGCAATGGCACTCTCTCAACAGGTGCGCTCAGATTCATGAGGAAAATCGTTGGTCTGAAGGACGAGTTTTACAATCGCTACATCATGCGGAACTTTCTGTTTGAACCGGTGGTGAAGGCCTTCCTGAACAACGGCTCACGCTACAACCTCATGAACTCCGCCGTCATCGAGATGTTTGAATACATTCGGGTGGTACGTGCCCCATTTCCTCTCAGTCCATGCCCTGTCCGGGGAGATGTGTGGACAGAGCAGTGGTAGACAGCCCTGATCCTGGAGATCCAGTATCCAGGGGATTTTCAATCCTACCTGATGAGCTGCATCTGATATCAGATCTCAGACAGATAGTAACCATCGAGATATTTTGGGTGGCTATTTTGCCAGTTGACCCCTACTTTGCGTTTGTGTGTGTGTGTGTGTGTGTGTGTAGGTTTTGCTATACTTGTGAGGACCAAACAGACACTGTAGGACCCAACCAGTATAGCAAATCCTCCAAAAAATGACTACTGAGGTCATTAACTACTTCAAACTTAATTTTATAAAAAAAAAACTGTGAATATATGTATTATCACAGATATTAGAAATATCTGTGAATGCAATCAAAAATGTGAAATTGCCAAAACTGAAAGTACCACAAAAAAAAGTGTCATGATTGGGATTAAGGTTTTTCCCATAGCAATGAATGGATGGTCCTCACAAAAATATGCATTCAAACACGTGTGTGTGCGTGTGTGTGTGCGTGTGTGCGTGTGCGTGTGCGTGTGTGTGTGTGTGTGTGTGCGCGCGCGTGTGCGTGTGTGTGCGCGTGTGCGTGTGTGTGTGCGCACTCTGTGGACTGGTATCCCGTCCAGGGTGTGCCTTTTCCTCTAGCCCTATGCTACCTGGCACAAGCTCCGAGCTGCTCTCTGTGACACTGGGTTGGAGGCATGGATTGATGGGTCTTTTCTATTTGAGGAAAAGAGGAAAGTGGGGAAAAAATGTTGCCTTGTTCCTCCAGGAGGACGTGAAGTCCTTGACGGCCCATATCATAGAGCACTACTGGAAATCACTTGAAGATGTGAACTATGTTCAAACGTTCAAAGGACTCAGGCTGCGGTACGAGCAGCAGAGGGAACGACAAGACAACCCCAAACTGGACAGGTGAGGGGGAAGGAGGTGCCCTCTATTGAGGTGTCCATCTGGGTCTCTCGGCCACTTTGGCTCAACCATGAATAGTATTTCCACCTTCTGCCGTTTGAAAATTTGGATTATTCCTTTAAAATTTAAGAATTTAGGCATTGTTTTATATCCACTTTAAATCTGTTTCTATACCGTATTTCCTCAAATAAAAACCAGTATTCAATTTTAAGCCAAGTTTCAGGTAATGGCTGGGGCCCAGTCGACATGAACATATACAGGCTGGGGAAAATAATCCCCAGGTAAGCTTCTGGGATTCATTTATAAAGGCTTTGTACGAACGAAATATAGCAGAAAGATTTGTACACACATTTATACGAAGATTTTGGGATTTATAAAGAAATGACATAAATAAAACATACCCTAAAAGAGTTCGCACATTTACGAATGGTGCAGAGCAGTCGAAGAAACGTTTTGGAGTAATCACAAAAAGGAAACGTCTAAAGATCAGATAGAAATGTGTGAAGTTGCATTCTGTCAGTTTTAGTGATTGGTGAAATGTGCCTTAATAAATACAGAGACAATATATCTCATACACAAATAATATTCAGTGTTGTAAGCTGCAATGTTGTTTATATTTAGGTAATATCCTAGATTTTCAGTTCACATTTTGCTTGCAGTTAAGTCTCACTGACATTTGACTGCTGTTAAAAAGGAATGTCGATTAATGTTAACATTTGGAGTAGTTTGTGAAATTTTTTGTTTAGAGCTATCGCGATTACTTGATTAAAATCGATTGCTTGAGAATTAAGGCATCAGGTAAAAATATCCTTCTCGATAATGATAGCGGAAAAAAGGCAACACATAGGTTAGTCTGATTCGCAGTGATCTTGCCCAAGTTCTTATGTGTTTACATTCACGCTACTGTTAGTAGACTGGCTACGTTTCCTATACACCCTACAGAGTGGTTATGTAGTGTGCTCTATGACAACAAAGAAGTGGTGTCAGTAAACGATGGGTCATCTTTTTAACTCATCTCCTTGTTTCGAGAGCGTCCAGCTTCGACATTGATGAGCCAGTTTGAGTCATCTCTGAATCCGGAGTTTACAGTAGCCTACATAATTTAGTTTTATTTTTAAATGACTAGTATGTATGACGGTATGAAAGAAATGATACTGCCCAGACCTAGTGTCCAGTACCTTTTTTCTGAAAAATATTTGCTAGAAATATTGGCTAGGCCACGATCATTTACTTTACTTTCAAGATTCTGAATTATCTGCCAGATGTTCTGTAACAGCAAGTTAATACTTACCACTCCTTCCTAACCTCGCCTGCCATACTAATGATTCCACCTACCCTGTTTCTGTATCCAGCATGCGGTCTATACTTCGGAACCACCGGTACCGGCGGGATGCCCGCACACTGGAGGATGAGGAGGAGATGTGGTTCAACACGGATGAGGATGACCTAGAGGATGGGGAGGCCGCAATGCCTCCGTCTGACAAGATGAAGGCCGAGGAAGATCTCATGGACCCCTTCAGCAAGTTCATGGAGAGGAAGAAAAGTGTGTGCATCACATGAGTTAGACCAGTACTTTAACTTGAAGCGAAGTGGGTGGCACTGATGCCCGGCAGTGTTCACTGCGCACCACACTGGCACAACAACCATGGCTTTCAACTGTGCTTAGAGAGTGCAGTTCCATCAGTATTATCAAACAGTTGCGCATATATCAGCAGTTAGTGAGCTCAATTTTTTTTTACAATCCATTATCCAACCCGTTTATTCGAACAGGGTCGCGGGGGGTCCGGAGCCTATCCCGGAAGCCATGGGCACGAGGCGGGGAACAACCCAGGATGGGGGGGGCCAGCCCATCGCAGGGCACACTCACACACCATTCACATACACAGGCATTCGAGCAACGCCAATCAGCCTCAGCGTGTCTTTGGACTGTGGGGGGAAACCGGAGTACCCAGAGGAAACCCCACAACAGCACGGGGAGAACATGCAAACTCCACACACATGGAAATGGGCAGGATTCGAACCCCGGTCGCAGAGGTGTGAGGCGACAGTGCTAACCACCATGTCGCCCACAATCCATTATTGAGATACAATTTATTATAGAACTAAGGCTAAAAACTTTTGCCGACAAAGGGTATGTGTGAGTGAGAGGCTTGTAAGTGTCCTGTGTAATTTATGAGGATCTCTTTGATTTAGTGAAAGAGTCCGAAGAGAAAGATGTGCTTGGGAAGTCAAGCCTGGCTGGACGCCAGAGTCCCAGCTTCAAACTGTCCTTCTCCAGCTCCACCAAGTCCAGCCTGGCCACTCCATCCTCTAACAGCCACCATCCTGGCTCACCTGGTTCACCTGGTTCACCTGG
>JAODKK010000038.1:9550820-9563280 GCA_026774405.1 Petrocephalus microphthalmus
GCCACCATCTGCGTTGTTCTAATGCAAAATGTTAATTGGAACCTTCGTCTCCTGCTGCTGTTGCCGCCCTCTACCGAATGTAAACTACATTCATGCCTTTTAACTGATTAAATCTAATAGTTTAAACAATTTGCAGGTTTAGATTAATTTTAGGTAATCTAAATATATAATTTTTGAAAAAACGATTATTTAAATAAATTCAAAAGGATGCAAATACCTAATAGTAAACTATGCCATGATTTATTTTTTTGAGTGTAGGAATACCACCCCCCAACAAAAAACTTCAAACTTTGTTAGCTTAAATGTCCCCTAATATTCATCCAAGACACTTGCAATTTCAGTTCCATGGGTAACTTATATGACCAAATCAGCAGGCCATGTTTTGTTGAAATCTCTGACAGTGAGGTCCAAAAGTGTGATGACTTGACACAGAATTACCAGATAAATAAGCACAAAACTAGGGAACATACAGTATACAAACACTGAAACTAGGAAACATTAACCACACAGCACTAGAAATTAGGGAACATAACCCAGATGGCTGACTACACTACGAAAGAACAAATACTGTACAAGCAAAACTGAAATCAAACAGGACACAAGCAGGGCAAACCAGAAAAGGGAAGCAGAGATAACTACTAACAAATAAGAGGCAAAACAGAAAACAGTAAACAAAACAGGTGAGTGTGGTCCCTGGCCATCCTCAAACCTATAACCGGAGTGCTTCAGTCTATTAGTTGCACACTCAACCCATTTAGCTATCTGGCAGTCCAGGGAATATGGAAAACACACTAGCACTGAAGGGCAAAGAGACAGAGAAGGGGAAAAGTGGGATGACCGGTTACGCCTGCTGGCCAAACAGGGAAGGGACACAAAGGGCACCGACCCTGATACAATGGGGACCATAACAGTAGATGAGAGGGTTCAGTAAATTTGGATGCTATCAGTGTAGGTACGAAAATTAATCTGTCTTAAATTTGTCTTAGCAGGAGCATGTAATAGGTGATTAATAAAGGCAAGGGCGTAACTTTGGTTTGAACATTGGGGGGCTTGAGGTCCTCACCCATTTAGTAGGAGACATGATTATTGGGGGGAGTGTATTAGCCAGTTTTGATTATTGGAGGGGTTACGACCCCTCCAGCCCCCCCATAATCAAAGCCCAATTTTTGTGAAAAAGCATATCTTCCAAACGCCCAAGTATGTTGTCTATGGGTAGTGAGAAAAAGAAGAGGAAAGCCATCACATTAGGTAGGCTAGGCCATCGGAACGCATCTCCATTTTAAGTCATATAAGTCATATATACTTTGTTCCAGCTTCCCAAAAAAGCATATCAATTATGACTGGCTATTTCTTCAAAAAGTACATAAATTATGATTGGTTCCTCCACCCCATGATTACGTGACCCCCTTCAATGTACGTTCTTACCACAGTATACAATATTTTGCACTGCTAGATCCACGCTTTATTCAATTTCATAAACCCCAGAATTTAATATTGCTACTTCATTGTTATCTCAAGCATATATGTCCCCTTATGCATATAAAATGTGCTGCATTAACACAGCTTATCATATTGCAACTTAAGTATCTCTTTGCAGCGCTCATCCTAAACCCACTAGATAAATTTTTCAAGTTCCTCCTTCCACCAGAAGTTCCTCCTTCCTCCTTTCACTATTCATCAGCTTCTTGCCCTCTTCAGGACCTTTCCATTTCAGCACTTTTTCACAAGCTCTTCTCAAGCACGTACACAACCACGGACAACACAAGAACAAACTAGGCCTAAGGCCTAAAACATGACAACAATCCCACTATGTACCTTTTCTTGGTCCCGTAACAATTTCCTTCCCCAACTGGCACCTCTTACATACCATATGGTCAAGGTAATCCCACAACAGCCCAATAGGGTTAAGATCAGGTGACTGTGCTGGCCACTCGATTATAGACAGAGTACCAGCTGACTGTTTCTTCCCTAAATAGTTCTTGCATAGTTTAGTACTGTTCTCCCAGTCATTGTGCTGTTGCGGGGAGAAAGTAGGTCCAATCACATTGCTTTCACCTGTCCACTTTGCATCTGTCGACGCTACAAGTCGCTGAATTTCATTGACATTCCATGGTGTCAAAGACCTCCTCCACGCATCTTTGCATTTGGTCTGTGTCTCAAATGTTTGTTTTTGTGATGTGAACACCTCAAACTTAGATACATCTGTCCATAGCACTTTTTCCCAATCTTTCCCGATAGTCATCAGATCTGACTTTACCACCACACACACACACACACATATGCATGCACAGTGCGCACTCTACTCTAGTGGCCCAGATTACTCCCTTGTCTTCCTCTGAAACTACCTGCATAAATTTTGCTGCATCTGCAACTTTCACTTCATTTTCTCTGACATCATATACAGTCTATCTGTATCACCCACACTCAGTGCTCTTTGGACTAGCAGCAGTTTCTCTCCAGCAAGGCAGGTAGGCTGCTTTTACACACTTCCTGACAAATACAGCTCTACTTAATGTCAGATCTCATTTTTAGTCAATGGCATTATATCATCCTATATAATGGAGATTTTTTTTTGTTTCTTACTGAGTAGAAGGCAGCAGTGCTATACTCTGCTCAAAGAGTCAGCGCAAGTAAACTTCAGTTTTAGGGATACATTCCGACCTAAAGAAAGGAGGAGGAATAGCTGCTTTATTTAAAAATGTGTACCTGTGCAAATAGATTACTTTTGGGGATTGCATTTCGTATATTGAAGGGTAATCCCAAAATTTTCTTAGTAACCATACGCAAACCTCCAAGGGTGTTTTTCCACTACAGTAAGAACAGTACTTTTGGTACTTTTGATACCTCAATAAAGAACCAAAAGTTCTGTACTTCTTTTGTGTTGGTTTTCCACTGATGCAAAAACTGAATAAAAATACAACATAAGGCGGGGCATTTTGTACTGAATTCGATAAATGGCTACATGGCTAAATGTATATAGCTGGACGATTTTGGATATTAAATCTAACATGGCATGTTATGCACATGCAGTTCTTACATCGCTAGTGAGTTACATTAAGACTTCTTCTTATGTTCAGTTTTGTACAGACATTACAGACAGCGCGGGGGGTTAATGTTTTGGTAAAACGTTTTTACTTTGGCATAGGGAAAGCTTAGATAACTTTTAAAGCATATCCAATATATGTTTTTAAAATAAGTTTAAAGTTGACCTCCGCTGCTTTTGCTTGAGCACTGCATGCGTTCTCTGAGACAATCATAATCATTCTCACCCTTGCTGTTTAAATCACTCTTAGACAAGTTTGTGGGAAATTTATGTGAACTCATTTTTGCTTTATAAATACCCCAGTATTTATTACAACAAATCACATTGATATTTTTGAAATTGTGCTGGCCTAGTATATTAAATAAAATACTTTTTTTTAACACTTTATAATTTTCTAGTTATGCCAGCCTGATTTTGTTGTGATTATTTTTTTACTTCGTTCTTTGTTGTTTTCTGAGTTCGTAACTTTTTTTCGAGATGGTGGTTGCACTGTGTTTCAGAATCAGGCTATTTAAATAACCAGTCAACAAGGAAAGCATTTCAAGTACCGAAGTACCAAAGCAGTACCCCAACTGGTTTGACACTTTCGGTACTTGAATTTTTGGTACTGGTACCCAACCGGAAGTCAATGGAAAAGTGAAAGTACCGAAAGTACCAGAAGTACCGTACTGGGTGCGGTGGTAAAGACACTGTGAACTTTATTAATGACTTTTCAAATCTATTGTCAGTCAAATCCATTGACTATAATTCTGTTATCATAACCTAGGGAATTCAACATCCACATAGACGACAACGTGGACGTTAATGCCAAAGAACTTTTTGCATTATTTGACACTTTTGATTTCTCTCACTATTTGAAAGAGCCTATGCACACTCAAAGCAACACTCTGGGTCTGGTTATTTCTAAAGCTCTCAACATTTCCATTTTATTGTAAAGGTTTATTATAGTTTTCAAGTTTGCATAAGTTTTTCTAAGCTTTTACTTTTAGTGCAGTTTCCATTTTTTTAAGAATGTACAAATAGTTCTAGTTTTGTTAAGCATTTGTAGTATTTATTCAGTTTCAGTGTTAATTTTAGTGTTCAGTACCATGTTTTGATACCACACTGGAAATGACTTACATGCTTTCACCCAGCACAAGAAACAGCTAAGGAGAAAGTGTGTTTTCTTGCCCTAACATTCCCTTCCAAACCCCTCACCTTTTTCCTACAACACCATCATGTCTTTCTAACTATCAAAGACGTGGTTTATTGATGCTCCCATTTGGCACTTTTGGAGAAAGTAAAGTCTACCTGGGTGTCCCCCAGTGGAAACCCCAAGGGGAGTAGAAGTCAGAGAGTGAGGAATTATACCTAGAAATATTAAAGTAATGCAATCAGACAATTATTGCATTATGTGTTAAGAGAATGCTGAAACAAAGTTTAATACACCGTTTTCAAAGACTCCAAAAACACTTAAAATGCCTAAATCAACAACGTTTCACTCACAACATTTCATAAAGATTCTAACATTAATTTGCAACTCCACTCCAGCCCCATTTCAACCTTGACAATTGGTATAGGAATAAGAGGAAATGAGAAATAGGTATAATTAATAAACATAAATCCAATGGCAAACCAAAGATTTAACCAAAGATAAAAATATAAACGTAGGAGTACGTTTTCATTTATATGACCACTGCACAGCACATACGTGTGTCTGTGAGACAGGGAATGGAGAGAATGTGCAGCGGCACTCACCGGGTAAAACTCTCCTGTCTGGATCATGGTTATTTACAATTTTTTCGGAATCCTAAAGAATTTTGTACTCTGTTGTTATTTCAGCTGAAAACAGCACACACAACCTGGATGAACAAGGAAAATCAGTATATACGACTACGGCGACCTGATGCGAAATGCACCAACATGGCAGATGGTCTTTGCTTTGTGTAGGGAGTATGGTGTGATGCAAATTGCAGCCTACAATCACAGTGCAAAACGAACGGATATAAACTAAAACAAAGCTGATTTTACCTGCATTTCATTTTCATTTTAGTTTGCACTGCATTGCTCATTGTAGATTTTATTTGATTTAAATTTGTTTTGAAAACGGTTTTTACTTTTGTTTTTGTCAAGTGCACTTTTTTTATTATTTAGAAAATTGATTACCTTAAAATAATTAAGTTGAGGTAAAAATATTGAGAGGATAACCCTGGATGCCTCTGTGTTAAACAACTACAGATCCATCTCAAATCATCTTTTTAGCCTCTATAGACAATAGAGAAAATTGTTTTCAGTTAACTCAGCAACTTAGTAGTCATTTTGATAAATTGACATGCATGATCCCTTTATGGAGCCATAATATAATTCAAGAAATTTATTACAGGCATGTTGGACAGGTGATGAAAGCTGGGCAAAGATTTCTTAAGATTACAATGACCGAAGTCTCCTAATATAATATATGGAGCATCAGGAGAAATGGAACGCCTCACTTTCCCAATCCAACTGGAAAGGGTTTGTAAAACTGCTGCCATCCAAAGTTGAGTCCATATCCAGATCAGTGAGCCAAGTTACAGTGAATGCCATAAGATAGGCATTCCTATAATCACGTAAATAATTAACATTAGCTTGTAACAAGTCAGTCCTGTTCCTGAGAAGTTGAACATTAGCCAGGATAACGGTAGAGGAATACAATTCTTTAAAATGCTGCTTCCTCATACCTCGTTTACTGACACGGCATAACTTGAATACAACAGTGAGGGCACCCCTGTGCAATATCACTTAAAAGAATCCAACCATCCATTTTCTGCTGCTTATCAGGGGTCGGGTCACACGGGCAGCAGTCTAAGCAGTGATGCCCAGATCTCCCTCTCACCAGCCACCTCCTCCAACACCTCCGGGGGGAATACCAAGGCATTCCCAGGTCAGATGAGAGATATAATCTCTCCAGTATGTCATGGGTCTTCCCTGAGGCCTCCTCCCAGTTGGACATGCCCGAAACTGCTCCTGAGGCCCCCAAACTGGACCCCCTCTGCCTCCTGGCTACGCCTAGAAATTTTGTCCATAAAGATAATGAACAGAATCAGTGACAAAAGGCATCACCAGAGAAGTCTAATACCCACCAGGAATGAGTCTAACTTGCTGCTGCCAATGCAAACCAGGCTCTTGCTCCATTTGTACAGATGCCTGATGGCCCACAACAATGGACCCCGTATCCCATACTCCTGAAGCACCCCCAATAGCCTTTTCCAAGTCCACAAAACACATGTAGATTGGTCAGGCAAACGTCCATGAGCCCTGCAGTATCCTTGTGAGGGTGAAGAGCTGATCCAGTGTTCCGTGGCCAGAAAGGAATCTGCATTGCTCCTCCTGGATCCAAGGTTCAACCAACGAGGTTCCCCGAACTTAGACCTTCCCAGGGATCATCAAAAAACACATTTGAAAAATTCAACAGCAGTGTCTCTTACCAGAAATCATGACCCGGTTACTCAACAAAATCTGAAAACCTTGTACTGCGCAGTTGAATGCAATTTTCTTTCTACTGAACTCCATATGCCAATTGTATTACTGTGCAGAAGAATGTGCTGGGGCATTCGTGCCCTGACAACGTGACCGGAAGCCATTCAGTCCCATTATATTTGATAGAAGGCTGACATTTCCATGACTGATATCTCTAAAACTAGGCAACACTCACAAAACCAATTTTGATGGATAAATAGCCCTACAAAAATCTGAAACATATCTTTTTTATTTTGAGATGAACTACCTCTTTAAGTGGTGCTCAGCAGATACCTTGTTTAGATGCATTTAGGGTGGCCCACCTGTATTATGGTAGAATATTTGAGAAACACACTGCACAGTTAAGGGGCATACACACAAGAAGAGAAGATGAGCAATGTGGTGGCCAGCGACCATGGAATGTCACTGAAATTCGGAGAATTGTACCATCGGTAGGTGAAATAACCACCGGTGACAAAAAGTGGACGGGTGCCAAGTTAAACTAATCTCAACTTTGAGGCAATGTGATGGAGGTGACTAGGATACCATTGACTGACAGATAACACCAAAACTGTTCCCCAAAAGTTTACCACAAGTAAATAATGCTCACAAATCTGGTCCATACTGCAACGCCTGAACATCGAGAAGGAAATAAAACGTGACAACTTCAATAGGTGTTTTGACTGCATAAATTAAATTGTTGAAGCATCTGATGCCATTTCTGGAGTCAGTGAAAGTACCATACTTTTGTACATATAGTGTATCATACTAATATCAAGCACTATATTACCATAGTGATTATCTTGTTCCCCACCATACATTTGCAGCCAGTATAGGCTCCAAATCCCCCACAGCCCAGAATAGGGCAAGTGGCTACAGAAGATGAATGGATGGACCTCAGTCTTTTGTACTTCAGTAAATTCATTTCATGAATTAAAAAAAGCTTTAGCCAAAACTTAATCTTTTTCTTTGCTAGTCCCATCTCCAATTATCCTGACCAGAGAATCTTCTCTTTCTTCCTCAATTAAATTATATTGTCACACCCTGTGTGGCTCTAACGCACTACACCTGCTATGTATTAGTCTCACCCCTCGTTCTGGCCCTCATGCTAATTCAGCCCAGTTGCCTCTTGTTGCAATCCTTATAAATGCCTTCCAGTCCTGTGCTCCCCAGTGCAGTTACTGAAGTCATGGCAGCTGCCCTGCCTGATCCTTCTCCTGTTAGTTGTCTTCCCTGCTTTGGATCCCATGTGATCCTTTTGGTTAATTTCTAATAAAACCCTGTTTTGTTTACCGTAATTCCTGCTCCCGTGTCCTTCATCCCATGGTTCATGACACCAATTTAGTTGCCCTTCTTTGAACATTTTCAGCTGTTTTTATTGCTTATATGTTAGAATGCCAGTGTTCAGAACTTTACGAAGTACTCTAAATTTGCTCAAACTAAGGTAGTATATATCATTTTTTTAACCTTCTTTATTTATGCTACAATTTTTTAGCATTTCTGTGTTGGTCTTGTTTACTGCAGCAGCAAAATACCTAGATACTTAATGTAATGTGAAGCAATGCATTATGTAAGAAATCTCAAAATTCATACCAGTGGCAAAACAAAACAGTCATGTTCTTGATGTTACAAATCTGGCTGGACAATATAAAATAGATCATATAATATAACATAAAAATGTGTTGTGACTTGTGCCGGGTGCGAAGCGGGGAAGCATAATCGGGAGTCCAAACGGTGATGATAACAAGGGTTCATTCAGGACACGAGCAGTGAACAGCACAGGATAGTGTAATAACATCAATGACCGGACTGGGGAAATATACTCTAATGCAGACTAAAATAAACAGAATCACTAACACGAAACAAGACACAGCTGGCAAATGCAGGAATTCACACGAGGTTAATGAGGGGGCGTGGCACACAGGAGGATCGGATGGGCAGGACGTGACAAAATGTTAAAATAACCTTTAATTCATACTTTTTACTATTTGTTTAGAGCCCAGTATCCAGGTGGCCTGTGATAAAGTTTGATCACCTACTGTTCCCAACACTTGAGGTGTTGTGTAACATAAGTTAACCTGGTAACTCTGTGCATGGCACTGCATTGGAAATTCAAACATGGAGGACAAGTTGGATTATTGGTAAAGCAATGCAGAGAATGTGATAAGAGGACACAGGAGCATATAAATAAAGAGGTTATTTCATGAAAGTATTTATAATGATGACCTGCCAAAAGCATACCTGTTTTCTCACTTAACTTCATGCTATCAGCTGACTGGAATGAGGTTCACAATTCAGATCATACCAAAGAAAGATAACAGAATGAGTGACGATGAGAACAGGACATTTAAAGAAATGCAATAATTTATTGCTTGACATTTTTTTCTTACGTAATTGAGGATAATTGTTTAGTACACTACTATGCTTGTCTAGCTACCAGCAATCCTAATAATATATCTGTGATTGTGGTGTAATGGTTAAGAAGCTGGCCAAGATTGCTGGCTCAGTTCTCAGATAAAGCTCTGCTTTTCAAGCCTTGAGTAAGGATTTTATGCCCATTTGATTCAGTAAACATCTACCGGTTTAAAAAGTGTGTACTGTAGAAATGTACACTGTGCAAGGTGCTCTGGATAAAAGTGTCTGTCAAATGTTAGTTGTTTCATATATTGACTGCTTAAATGTCATTCAAATTCATAGCTTTTATCCAAAAAAACTGTAACTTGTTATAAATAATTTCATTTCTTGTCTTTTTCTGTATCTTTCATCTTTCAGGAAACTGAAACTTAAAAAAGCACTTTAAGCTACTGAAGAATTCATTAAAATGGGGAACACACCATCAGAAAGTAACATGGGTGACCAGCTGAGATGCTGTAAGTGTAATAAAGTCCTGCCTCCATGTAAATCCTTCTCAGATTTATACCAAACTACTATTCATGGGCGGTTTGTACATGTCTTCAATGGAGGAGAATACTACAGACCAGTTGGCAACAATAATTTATATGAGTGTGAATATTGCTTTAATAAGCCAATCAGAGATCAAGAACAAATGAGGAGAGAGGAGGAGAGGAGGAGAGAAGAAGAGAGAAGGAGAGAGGAGGAGAGGAGGAGAGAAGAGGAGAGAAAGAGAGAGGAGGAGAGGAGAAGAGAAGAGGAGCAAAAGAGAGAGCAGGAGCAGAGGAGAGAAGATGAGAGGAGAAGAAAGGAGGAGAGAAAGAGAGAAGAGGAGAGGAGAAGAGAAGAGGAGAGAAAGATAAAAGAAGAACAGCAAAGGGCAAGAGAGGCTAAAGAGAAGAAACTAGAAGAGCTGAATCAAAGGCTTAAAGAATCACACCAGCAAGCTCGAGACCAGTATGAGAAACAAATGAGCAGCAACATTTCAGAAGAACAGAAGTCCAAGCTAGATGTTCTAATAAGCCATCTGGATGAGTTTGAGGCAGACTATCAATCAGGCAGTGACAGCGATGAGCTTCTAGAAAGCCTTTCATCAAAATGCAACATCCTCATTCCAAACCTCTGTCTCACTGAGCTGACTGCTGATCAGCTGGGGAACATCCTGTCAGCCCTGGACAAACTCCTGTTTGATGAGTGGATCAGTGCTCCTCCATCCCTTAGCACTCTGCAGCACACACAAGTGCTTATCACAGAACTGTGTGCCATGACTCTAGAGATATCTGATGGACATTGCCTGCAAAGCATCACTAATGAGGTGCAGTCCCTGGTGGAGACCATCAGCCAATCAGCATGCAATACTTCTGAGAGTCTCCTGCTGACTCAAGCCCTATACCTGAACCTGATGCATTTCATCACTGACCATGGCAGCTATGATACTGATGTGACTCTCATAGTGAAACAATGGGCTGAGGAGGACCTTTCCACTGAGGAGCTATTTATCACAGAATTCCTCGGAACCCTCACGTCATCGCTACAGAATGTGGTTGGAAGAGCTACCGTCTTCATTTTAAAGATAGAAATCCAGTGCTTCAAGCTTCTCCTATTAAGACTCTCACATCTAAATGGCAAGAAAAGACACTCAGAATCCACTGAAATGCTCCTCAGACTTGTCCAAATGGAGCAATGGACCCCAGCAGAGGCTGTGACTCTGCTCAAAGCACTGTCTCAGAAATATGCAGAGGATGCTCCAATAACTGAAGTGCTCATGTTGATACATGTGTATGACATATCGCCAGAGTGGAGGGATAACTCTGGATACTCTTTAATACAAGCTCTGGACTTCACTGGTCATGAAAGATTCCAAATGGATTTCGAAAAGACTCTCAGAAAGCAAGATGAGAGTACTCTAGATTCAGCTCTAGCAGAAGTAAAAATGTTCAGGAATTTGGATGATTCTGTCATTGATATGATAAAAAACATTATCACTGGCGTCCTACAGTATTCCAAAAATCCCCCAAATGATGAACTCTTTACGAAAGATTCCTTTAAATGTGGGAGCCTAAGTGGAGATGACATCCAAAGCTCTCTGTCTCAGCTCTGCAAAGCAGTTTTTGACACAAAAGGCTTTTGGCCCACAGTGCATCAGATGCTGAGGTGGTGTGTGTTGGTGCTGACTGAGAAGAGTGAAGCACTAGAATTAGTTGGTGTGGAAGAGGACCCCTGGGTTATAGCTATGTTTGCAGCCAGACACGTCTGCATGGGAAACAAAGTGGACATTGTGCTAAGCTCTGATGTTCACTCACTGGAGCAAACCAAGGAGTGGTCTGACTTCTACAAGCACCTTGGAATTTCTCTGGACACAAACATGAAGAAAATGAATGCATTACAATGGGATGTCTATGAAGCGGACATTGTGTATGGTACCATGGGTGACTTTGTCTCTGATTACGTTCATTACGGATTAGAGGTGATGGAAACCAGGAAGCCTCACCTTAGCCGAGGATTTATCATTGAAGAAAGAAGTCTCACTGCTTCCCATAACCCGGATCTTTCAAAGCTTAAGGAAAATGATGCCCTGGAGTTTGCGGCAGAGATCCTACAAAGCCTCATGGGTCATCTTCAAAGTGAGGATATGGAACTGAGACACAGGTTTTTTAAGGCTCTTTTTCAGGTGCTCCACACAAGTCTAAACTACACAGACACCAACAATAAAATTATCACTATCTCAGAAAAACTTACGGGAAATGAACTGCCTTCTAATGAAGTCTACATTTTGACCATGCTTGAGAATCTCCTTGAAGTATTTACTGGAGAAACAGAAAGTAAAAAAAACACAGCAACGCTGGTAGGCAAATTGTGTTTTGAGAGTTTATTTGCCTGTGCAGAGAAAATCCAAGCTTCAAATGAACAAACCAAAGTACTCTTCCAGATGGTGTCAAATCTTGTAGCACAACAACTTTGGTCACCAGTACAAGCCTTAAGCCTTCTTGTAGCATTAACTGAGCACTATCAAAAGGAAGGCTGTATTTCTATCATGAAGGTCTTACATCTGATGAAAACATATCGGGTGTCTTCTGAGTGGACAGATGAGAAGAACCAGTCTCTCCTTAAGCTTTTGAAGTCATCTGAAATAGAGAATCTGGACCAGCATTTAGAAAACAGCTTTAGAAATGAGAAGGACAAAAGTCTTGACTGTCTTTTTGATGAAATACGGCAGATGAAAAGCATCGATGAAGAAACACTGGAGAAATCATATTGTATAGTAAAGACTGTTGAAAACCTGATTAAATTTGGTGGGATTGAAAACCACAGAGATGTGCAGCGAGCTAGGAGCCTGAGTCATAGCACAGACACGGACGACATTCAGGAGATCCTGGCAGTCTTGTGCAATGCTGTACACCTGTGCAATGCTGAAGGGAATTGGTGGCCCAGAGCCACTCAAATGATAAGCTGGTGCCTCTTGGTCTTGTCTGATACTGGAAAGCTCCTGGAGATGGGAACTGGAGAAGGGAAGTCTTGCGTCATAGCAATGTTTGCAGTGCTGCGTGCACT
>JAODKK010000038.1:9666135-9676438 GCA_026774405.1 Petrocephalus microphthalmus
AGTATTTTTTAATCCGACAGTATTTAGTCCAAATAGTTCGGCAGGAGTTATATGTTACTTTCTTGCTAAGGAAACCCCTATACCCCCAAAATCGAAATATATCCAATAAATTAATCAGCCAGGTTCTGCTGTCATTACGGTCAGCCCGCGTCTGCCGCAGAGTATTCAGCTTTTACAATGTGAAATATCGGCTCTCCCTAACTTTCTTTGAAAAATATTTATTAAAAAAAATCAGATGGTTTTATAGGCTACGTAATTTATGTTACTAGAAAAGTTTTGAAATGCGAAGTCAACTCAAGAGCAATTCTATAATTTTAATCATGACTGTGACGCGAAACACAAACCGATTATTCTCTTTTTTTAGAAAATATATACATTTCTGTGTGCTTCTGCTTTTTTAAATTTGAGGCCTTTGTTACAGTCTTCCATTCGGATAAAATCTTAAACCATACACCAAAAGAAAATGACTCCAGACAATTTGGTTGCTGTTGTATTCGAGTATCAATGGCATTGTTTTAAAATGAAAATGCAATAGCTTTCTAAAGTTTGTTAGAAAAAAAATGTATTAGGGCCTACTTATGTTTGTCGGGCATCTCTATTATAGTCTTCTAGATCTGAAACTATCAGACGTATTTAGATCTAAATAATGTATACAATCATGGACTTACAAGTTGTTCATACACTGTTCATTATGATATTTTAGAAACTCTAAATTATTTTAGAAAACTATTTGCTGTCTAACGTCTCAGACATGTGTATATGTACAGTAGCAGTGGATTTAGTACCTTATGCCTGCAACAAAGATGAGTAGGGAAAACCCTGATAAGGAAACGGAGTCTGAAATATGCTGCTCCTCTGATCACAGTACGCAACGTCAGTCCAGACCGCTTTTGCTATGCCTGATTAATACGTCCGTTTGGAGTGCGAAGGGTAAGATGATTTAAGAGCGCCAAAGCCGAGCAGTGTTAGAGATGCCATACCTGCAACTTCAATGGCGATTTTATTTTTAGTTCGCCAGTTAGCCTTTATTGTATTCACTTTCATATACTCATTATTTTAAAATTTCTAGCAAATTTTTAAGTTTATATAAGCCTATATAATGCAGCTCCTTGACCACTGGGACATATTGCCTTGCAATTGCATATTGCCGTGCAAGTGTAGGCGGGTTTGTTATTATTTAAGTCATTGCATGGCCGTACGTGCATTCACTTTCGGGTGTTGTTAATCTTATTTTTTTTTTCATTGTCTCCTACCTTTCCCCAGTTAGTGACAGCCCGCCCATGCACGGTGCCAAAGTAGAAGAGTGGACGACTATAAACAGGATTAATTTTCCCACAACAAGTTCACCCCGTGGCAATGACTTCGATAAACCGCACTTAGAGCCAGACACAAAATACGTGCAGGTAAAACCAGAATCTTATATTGTCCCTTTCACGCAATGATATTTGACAAAGTTGCAATGTATTGTAGGTGTATTTTATAATTTATTGAGAACATTTAAAATATTGTGACAAGTGTCGATTATGGATTTTTTTCGGCGAATGATGGTAAGCGCAGATATAATGTATTTGTTTCGCAATTTCATGTTTCGCTGATCACACCTGAGGCTCCTTTATTTTAACTGAGCTATCTCCCGTACCAAATTACGTTGTCCAGCTTTCAACGTTTTGTTTGTTGATAATACTTGGACGAACAACTTATATAGCAATTTTAACAAATGATTTTGTCTTTGTATCAAGGTCAGTCATTCTTTTAAGAATTGTAATGTGAAAACTTAAAGTTAAAAATGTTAAATATACAGTGACATAAACTGCACTATTAATAACAGAGATGCTGACGCCGCTGTTCAGTGGAAGGAGGGTAGGATGTCAGGAGCAATTAACGTGTGCTGACAACAAACGCAGCTGTTCACTTGTGTCCTACGGTTCATGCTTACTAAATTATTGAACTGTAGACCGTATTGTACGAAGGTCGTAATTGTCTACCATTCTTAAACTGTTCCTAAAATATTTTCAAAATACAAAAGAACCAGCTTTGTCGATAGCGGTTACAAAATTAGCATGGCAAAAATCTGCAAGTAATAATGTTTTTAAATGTCATTTGCCTCAGAATTCTCTAGTAAGACATTAGGCGCTGGAATTACAATACCTTAAGTGGAATGACTGATTTTGAATAGTGGTTAACCATGAAAATGCATGGACGCGTCACAATAACAATCCTTTGAACTCACATTTGGTCCGCTTCATATTAAATTCACAAAACACGGTGAACCGAACGAAGAATGTCAATATAATCACGTCAAGTGATAACACAACAGTGGATGGCAGAAACAGATATGATGTCCCGTCGTCGAAAAGAAAAAATGTTGGGGGCGATCGGTCACGGGGTCCGGAATGTATTTCTGTCCGGTCCCGAAAATATGGTTCAAATGGTTCAAAACAGGACACGGCATTTTGTCTTTCATGACGGCAGAATCCGGTGAAATACGGAATGGGTAGCAAATTTATGTCTAAAATTTTATCAAACAAAGGTAGTTGAGTCCCCTTTTTTAGTGGAGGCCCCCAGGCTTCAGCCTGGGTAAGCCCGTGCATTCATGCACTCCTGTTCCTGGGAAGAAAACCAGGTTTGAGTGATCATGTATCTATTGGATTAAATGCTTTAACCTTTTTCAAAGTCTTAATATTAGGAAGGTCATGCACACTTAACAGGGTAATTACATCAATTAGTGTATCAATGACGCATTTTTGACAGATAAGATACAAATTAAAAATAATTAGAAGTGTTTGGACCGCTACCATTGTCTTCAAGTTTTAATTAATAACAGCTGCAGTCGATTTTTTCCCCTTTATAACGCTCTAAGTAATGCACTTTGAAAAGGGCAATGGAGCAACTGATTATTTAATGACTAAAAGGCTGAACTTTTCAGAGGAGGACTAGCACCTTAAAAATGGATAAAGCTTCATTTCTCAAGCTGCATTTAATTGAGTGCTGTTTGGCAGACGTTGTAGTTTAACGATATATGGAGAGTCTTTTGTCTCCTCGTACAGTCTCCTGATAGTTCACATTTTACAGATGAAGGACCTAGTTACTACGCGGTTTGTTAGTGTCATATAGGCCTAATTGCAGCTGATTAACCCGGAGCATCCCACACCTTTAACAAAATTGACAAATACAATGTGATGTTTAATGCATACAACTGCACGATGCTAAGTAATTTTGGTATTATGATACACTGAGTACAACAATCGCGCTACACAAAACTACAGGACTAACCAACCTGTTACAGCGAAGCTCTGAATTCCAGCTACCTAGTCATTAACTTTGATTTCTACCGTTTTGCTTCAGTTCAGTGAATAAACGTGCCTCTAACAATGTATTGCCGGCCCCATGCTAAATCTATGATCGCATTACGGGTGGGCGATTTAATATCGAAAGCTCAAGCTCAGGTGTTTATCAAGCATTGCGTTATAGAATGTGGAAACAAATGTGATGTTTTAGAAAGACGTTTATAGACGCATGGAAAAACTGCCATTTTATCATTTAATTATTTAGAAGAAATTTTACGATGTGCTTTCGTTATAAATTTGACATGATAGAGCGTTTACAGTTTGCGTTTACAGTAGTCTTTGTGGACTAATGTTAGAATTATCCTGATGTGAAACAATTTCACGCTAAATAAGAAGTACGTGGTTGTTAGACAGTTGCTACACATAAAAATGCAGCCTGTCAAACATTGCTTTAAACAAACTCATTGGCGTGTTACAATAATGTATTCAAGTTGAATTAACAAGGACCGTCATCAGCTGAATCAAATGAGAACAAATGTGAAGTTATTGCAATGCAAATTATCACCAATTGTGTGTGTATATACTAGTAGTTTTAAGGCTACTTTTAGCATAGCTTTACATTTTTTACGTATTTTTCTACCATGGAATTATGTCGTCATTAAAATTGCATATGAGATCCCAAGATGAGCATAAACAATGTCCTAAAATGATTTAAAAATAAATATAGGATCAATTCGTTTCTGTCTTCCGTATTCTCTTCTTTTTAATAGCACACATTTGAACATTCTATTTGTTCTAAACTTCTGTCAGTTAGATTTGAGTCTTTAACTAGAATCTTTAGGTACGTTTGTTTTTTATGTTGGGAAACGTGGTTCGTTTAAAATATATCTGGGTTTAAAGAAGGTAAATGATTAGTCTTGGTATGCAAATATCTTAAGTTGTTGGTCTGTACAATAGTTTTTATTTTTAAATTCCTTATCCAGAGTTTTAAAAAAATTATCTTAAAGTTTGTACATCTTTATTCGACTTAAAGTAGCAGCGAAAGTTGCGAAGTGATTTAGTTTTATGAAATCAAAAATATAGAAATTGCATAGCACTGCTAGCGCAAGCTATCGGCGACTACATGGGAGGTTGCCCAGGCATATGCGTTAAAGATGACGTAAATTATTCCATTTTATTTCGTTCACAATTTTCATATTAACTTAATAAGTAGGATTTATGCCTACATTTTTTCCAAAAATCTATTTCGAGAAAAGTTGAAAACATGCATGCTATATACGACAATGGAAAGAATCACACTCTTGCCATTATTCGCGCGAATCGCTTTAAATGCTTCAGTTATGCACGTGGGAATTTCAGTAGAGCATAACTGCAAATGAAAATACCCATTCGAAGTGATCCGCTCTGTTAGAAACGAATACAGTAGATAAGCTATTCAAAGTCAATGCGATTTAAAATTCAGAAGTCCAAACAAATGCGCTATCTAAACCATGAACAGGATGTCAGGCCTGTGTCGAGTACACGGCTGCGGCTGAGTATCACAACACGTGCAAATACTGCACACCTGCTGCGTTTATTGTATTTCATCCTACCTGAATGGAACAATACTCCAAGATGGAATATGCTTCTTTTGAAAATTTATAGGCTAGACTAGTACGTAACCTGCCCCGAAGGTTTTGCTTCGATTTAAACGCTGCATTTCAAAGGAGATGCTTTTTGAATAAAATCAGCTTTAATCCCCCAAGTGCTTGTTCTAAAGATTTGTAAATGTCATTATTACACGAAATGTAGTAGATGTAATTTTATATGCGTTATATATGCTTTACCACATATAAGTTTGAAAACGGAACAACGAACAAAAACGAGCGTGGCTAAATCAGTTATTATCCACCGGAACTTGCCGTAATATTTTCGTCTGCGTTCTGAAATGCCTGAGAGCAAGGCGAACCATGAGAATGCCGTAAATTGCAGTTCATTACACTCAAAGGTATTTATCTTCAACAGGTCCAAACCATCGAAGGCAGTATTCATTATGCAGTGTTTTACAGCGCATAATCTATCAAGGGGAGTGTCTGGATGAAATGTATTCCACTGGATTGTGGATAATTGGCCAGAACAGCAACTCAAGAACTAGCCATAGTAAAGGAACTAATCAAGTCATATCATTCAGTCTGCATGCTTGGGAGCTTCTGAATTACTTTATTGGGGGTGGAATTAGTGTAGTGAGATCTGCCACCCATGGTAGTAGTGCTTGCTGTTGCTAGGCTCAACGGCCAATATACCACTTGTCCTGTCAGTTATGAGACATGCATTTTTTTCCCTCCCTTGTACCATTTGAGCTGCCCGTGTTTCGGACTCACTAGATACCCCTTGTCACTCTGTCTCATGTCCTTTTCATCCAGATGTCAAATAGATTGCCCAGAGTGAGCAGCTGCGTCAGAGTACCCAGCCTTCCTCCCTATCAGCCGGCCACCCCAGCATCACCCTACATGGGCTACAGTGCAGCAGCCTCGGGGTACATGACAGGACCTGTGTGGCAGCCAGCCAATGGCAGCGGTCTCTCCCCGCACAGTTGCGACATTACCTCCCCACTTTCCCTCAGAAACATGTCAGGTGCCAGTGAGAGCAGCCACCGTGTGTCTGCCTCTGTGCTGTAAGCCCCTCCCCTGCTGTATCACATGGATTCTGACAGGGTTTGCACCCCAGAAACCGAGCCACCACAATTTCACCTTGTTGACGGGGACCTGACAGAGGACCCATGCTTTCCTTTCAACTCTTCGCACTTCGATGGGCTCCACATGACAACTGAGTGTCCCAGGGGATTAAACTGGGTGAAACCCTGCCAGAAATGGATCTACGTTTGAGGGTTTCCAGTAGTAGAGGCCTTCCCATTGCATTCTGGGCCACAGAGTTTTCATTTGTCATTGCTACCACAGGAATATCAATAAAAATAGAAATTTGTATTAATTTGTCCCCCACCAATATCAAACTTTGCAAGCATCTTCAATTGTTTTTCTGTTTTGCTTTTGAAATGTCCTGCAGAATGGCAAATATATTTAAATGCAAGGGATAAATCAAGAGAAATTATCCATCCATTTATCTATCTATTATCTACTTATCCTGGACAGAGTCACAAGGCCTGGAGCCTACCCCAGGTTAGCCTACTGCAGAAAGCTCTGGTACACCCTGGACAGGATGACAGTCCATCGGCGAGCACATACATGCACACACTCGCATGATTCTGGGCTGTGGCAGGAAATCAGAGTACCCTGAATCCCACAGGACATCGGTAGCACATGCAAATTGCAAAGAAATTCAGAGAACTTTGCAGAAAAACGTCATCTGTTAGAATACTTGTCATGGTAGTAAGTTATGTTATTCAGTTGAAATTGTTTTATATAAAGTTATGCAAGTTCTAAAATGTATATTCTCATTTATTTATTATGGTGCTTTGGGTATTTGAATAAAGTGCAATCACACTTAGGAATTATGTTGTGTTGGCAAACTTTCTTCTCTACTCAAGCTTCATTGCTAATATCCTCATTCAGTTGCCTGGTGCAAAGTGTTACTTCAGTCTGAATGTATTTAATGAATAAGAGCAGCCTGACAATCAGCTGGCTTCAGGTGATTGATGAGGAATCAAAGCTTGCTTGACATCCTGCCTTTAAGTAAATTGTAAAAGACAGACAGCAGACCAATCCATGCGCCTGGTCGCATGACGGTTAACAGAAGAGCATAAATATTGAAAGCATAAGTTGTTAGCGGTGGGCATGCATATGGATATATTAAGTTCAGCTCCTCTAAGCAACATTGTGTCGTGCTTCAGGATCTGGATCTGTGACCTCAGGTGAAGCCCTTCTGCTTTAAGTTGGAGATTCTGGGTAAAGAGTTTTATAAAACATTCTTTCTGGACAAGGTGAGCTGCTTTCTATTAAAATAATGCCTTTCTAAGACAAAATTCCATATTTATAACTATTATTTTTAGCACCACATCACATCACCTTCCAACACTGCAGACGGGATCTGATTAACGTTCTCATTCCAATTGATGTTCATTGAAACAAACTTAACCAAACCAACACTCCAAAACAAGCAGAACACAGGGTGGTTACCCAAGACTTACAGTGCATAAATATCACATTAAGGCAGGTGAAAATTTTAATAAATTAATGAGGCACTATTAAAATCAATATAATAGAAAAAAAATCACACATTTTACTCCATTTAAACCGCTGAAAATGAGAAACTGCACTTATTGTATACAGTATCACAAAAGAAACACATTTATACAGCCAGGAAAAAAAGGTATTGCTATGAACAGGTTACACAAAATGTTAGTTAAGGGCCAAAAAAGCAAAACTTAAAAATTATTTCTGAGGAGTCGATCATGTACAAACCATTGAGAACAATGTATTTCTTAGGTGGGAGCCAAGGGCCTCTCAGTTATGAGCCTGGGGAAGTCATCTCCATTGTTCGCAGGCAAAGCTGCACAAACGAATGTACTGTAGCGCTCAAAGGTGTTTGACGGCGCATGTAGGCGGCCATGGGGGGGGTGGCAACACTGGACATGCACATAACTTATGTATTATATTAAATATACATGTGTGTAAAAAGGACTCATGTAAAACCCAGCAAAATTACTTCACTGACTTCACTCTTAGCTTCCACTCTGACTGAGTGCCTCTTTTCTCATTTCACCTTGACACCTTATTGTAAACATAGCCCTCTCTAGCTGCTCCCTTGCACAGCTGATGATGCCAGGAGTCAGTGATGCTAACACTTCTGTGTGTGCATTATACCAACAGCAGGACAATCATGTAGAAATGACACCTGAAGGATGGAATTGACATCCTAGCCCAAGAATTCCTTCATTTCTGTAGTCGTATGTTGCATCACCTTTGAACATCTCAGAAATTCATTCTGAAAAATCTTTTGAAATAAGTGAATGAGAGTTTAAGCCATATTTGCACAAAATGCCTATGGATCACAGCCTCAATATTTACGGCAACGCTCTACAGAACGTTACAGCCACACATTGGTGGCAGTTTAGTGTTTGATACTTTGGAATATGTAGACCCGAAACCTTCCCACCCGAAAATTAATAAGACTGAAACAAATCCCAGTGCAACTCAGCCGTATAAAATTCCACGACCTGCTGCTAGCAGGACGCCAGCTCTGGCATGGAAAGCAGCTGCGTGTGAGGTCGGTCATCCTGAGGGCCCGGGGCTCTGTCATGTTTTACATTTACACTCCCATTTTCTCTCCATGTATGTGACAGACATTTTGCCCAAAACAGTTTAAAATCAGTGTACACAAGTACCATAGGAACTGAGACACAAATTTAATAAGTGACGCATTCGTGACGATTCAAGATCTTAGGCTTAAGGGCTACAATTAGGTCGTTCTGAATCTTTGGTGAAAATACAGTACAGGCCAAAAGTTTGGACACACCTTCTCATTCAATGTGTTTTCTTTATTTTCATGACCATTTTCATTTTCATTTTCATTGGTAGATTCTCACTGAAGGCATCAAAACTATGAATGAACACATGTGGAGTTATGTACTTAAAAAAAATTTGCTCTGATTACTGCTTTGCACACTCTTGGCATTCACTCAATGAGCTTCAAGAGGTAGTCACCTGAAATGGTCATGAAAATAAAGAAAACACATTGAATGAGAAGGTGTGTCCAAACTTTTGGCCTGTACTGTATATGCTTCACAATGTAACATACCATTACTGCAGAATGTCTACCCACTCCCCCTCAAGAAAAGTTGTCTCCTTTATGTGTAAATGTATATCCTGCTGGTTTTTTACCTTCCCCAATGGAACAAGCGAAGGCATAAAAAATTAATTGAGTTGTTTCAGCTGAAAAACAAAGACCAGTTAAAGGATTAAGGGCTCAGATCAAATTATTAAAAGCAATGCTGGCAGACCACACAAATGCAAATAAATATACTGGGATATATGACAGAGCTAAACGCTAACAGCTAGTGCTGACCACTGAGCCACCTTGATTTATGTGGCACTTAAAAATGTTTTTCATGTTAATTCTTTTTGTTCCCGATATTTATTGCAGCCATATCATTTACGTTAATTAAAATTATAATATAACAGCAATATGTGGCAAGCAGAATGGCTACAAAGCCTTAGCTCAAAGTAAGGCTAATGTGGCTAATTGAGAACATGCCAGCTAATGAGCAAGAGCACATCCAATGCAAAGGTATGACTGATGATGTCAGTAAAAGTCGCCCAGGACCCAGGTCGCCTTAGTGCCCGTGCAGACGCTGACTTGCTGACATGCTCGCTTGTGCTACCCACTGGCATGCTTCTATATCTCTGTCTCCCATCGCAACAGGGCAGGCCATGGACAAGCTATGCTCTACCTGCCCTAATGCGTTCAAGGTGCCCTGCCCTGTCGGGTGGTGTTAATAAGCCTCAGGCCCCTGCCTTCCCGCCCCTCTCCCTGATCAGTCTAGCCCACAAGGCTCTGTGCAGCCCATTAGAGCTCACCTAATGACGGCTCCAGTGGGCACCACTAATTAACACAGACTGTGTTGTGTTAGCAGTGGAGGACGGGGTCTGTACCCCAGAGCTGACTTCACTGAAACAGACTCTACAGTGATATACAACCTGCAAGTCTTCACTAAAAGGGTGCCAGTCTGACTGTTCCTCCTGTTTATCAATTAATGAATGCTGCTGCTGTACTACAACATAATTCAGCTTAATTCAGGTTCTATTTAACTGTAACTATTCTTCAGGAACTATTCAAATTTTCAATTTACACTTTGTCAAGCTGCCGAATTATTACTTCTTCTGACTGTAATCATTAAGATCACTGTTTTTAGATTAATGGTGAATCCCAATAAGTGGATTGTCAAGATTTTGGGTCTGTGAGGCCAATCATAATTCACCATGCTGATATTAGAAAAACAATTACCATCTATTAGGAGCCCCAAATTTGATCTTAACCGCCAAAACCATGCTAATAATTTAGCATATTTTAATATTGCACAG
>JAODKK010000038.1:9676538-9694033 GCA_026774405.1 Petrocephalus microphthalmus
CATCTATTAGGAGCCCCAAATTTGATCTTAACCGCCAAAACCATGCTAATAATTTAGCATATTTTAATATTGCACAGTGATGACATAGGCCTTGAGTCAATCTGCAGAATAGTGCATCAAATTTGCCTAAAAATGGGTAAATAACTTATTCTTACACACTTTGGCTATAGCTCTATGGCTCCTGTTTTAAATGTGCTATATAAATAAATTGCCATTGCCATCGCCATTCTCTCTGTTTGTGAATAACCCTCTGTAAATCTCAGCACCAAACATATCACTTGGGAGCAGGAGAGGTAATTTGCCAAAATTAAAATGCCACTGTCGTCAAACTAAATGGAAACTCCAGAACCTGAGTTTGAAAATAATACCAACTTAACTTTGCCTGCAATATTGCACACCACCATCCAATGCTGGGCCTTGAATGAGTCAGGGACCGCCTCTAAAATGGAAGGCTTGGAACAACATCACTCAGAGTCACGTGGTGTCCCATGTGTAGGTGGTAGGGGTTTCAATGGTGTTGGCACACGATAGGGACAAGGTTAACTACTGTGGTATAATGCCATAAATTCAAATGTTGTGGTTGCTGTGTGCTTCAGACTCTTTCCAGGAAAATGCAGCTAACACCGGTTAGGCTTCATGTCAGTGGATCTCAATCTCACTGAAAAAACCAAAAGCCAACACATAAGGAGCGGAGCAGAACCCAGAGAACAAACTGTCCCGCAAGAAGATTTCCCTGTACTACATTCCGAAGGCTGATACTTTGCATAAACATTCTGATTTAAGCGGAGAAAAAAAATTGAGACGTTAAGTTGGTATATAGCAGTAACGTGACTGAACAACATTAGGAATAAAATAAAAATCGTTAGTGCAACAGGAAGCTGGTGGGCTTCCAGGCAAGGTTTCCCTGCAGACTCAAACCTCCCAAGTTCCATATCAAACAAATTCAATATGTCACTAAATACTCAATTATGGATTGAATACTAAGTACTGTGTCTGGATTGAATAAGGCATGGAAGGGCATTACACAGAGGAGTCACCGCTGGGCAGCTCTGGATGAGATGCAATCAAAATGAAAACACTCCACGCTATAATCAAATGACCAGCAGACCGCAGATGTGGGGGCCTATCAGATCGGCCTGCGGTGCCTCTCCAGGCCGCGCGTTATTTGGTCCAGATGCACTGTTTTGTCCACGGCATCCACCGTTGACCCTCGCGCTATGGATAGTGGAGAGCACGGCGCTCAAGTATGTCACCCTGATCCTGAACGATTACCGGGTGAAGTCCCAGAAATGGCTCAGCTGTTGTACAGTTAAACCCCAACCATCATAGCTATTACACATGCCAGTTTCGCCTGCATAATGCACCAACTTGTCCAATATTTTTATCACTGCAAAACAACAGAACGGTTTGTGATAGGCAATATAATTTCCACCTGCTCAGACAATAGTGATAAAACATCACTGACGATTCAGTGCACTAAACAAATAAAGCAACGTGTGGCTTTTTTGCCCTACTAATCTGACATAATGACAGGAGCTAATTTTTGCCACCTTATACAATTTTGTAAATAAATAGAGTGGAGTTCAATACAGTATAGCAAAGGAAGACCTTGTAAGAGAACTATCTGAAGACGCTGCCTCCGTCACAGGCAACATTACCGAGGGTCACCTTCATTGGTCCTAGAGGCCTCTAGAGATCTGCCACAGAAATGGAGGGGACAGCTGGTGCAGTGGCCCCAGTTATTCTATGGTAGCAGGAGTTGTGGTGTTTCCTGGCAGCAGCCTGATGCTGCATTTCTGCCTTCCTCCCAGAGCACGTGGGCCTAGTGCGGTTCCCACTGCTCACTCTGAGAGGATTTTCCAGCGGCGTTCGAGCAGGCAGGCTGCGCCAGCATATGGGGATGATTTAGGTAATTGGGCTGTGCTTTGCACAGGGGTATTACTGTATCAAAACAGCCCAGATCAAGAGCGCTCTGCCAACTAATTGGCAGGAATATTTTACAAATGACAGCAGCCTTCGCCAGCCGTTGCCGCAGACCAGACACCCCGGCAAAGTAAATCAGAGGTAATTCCCAAAGTTTTTACTGGAGACCGGGATGCCCTTTGCGCCCTCCACAGGCCCCTGACCTCCTGCACTGCCTGCCCCCCCACCCCACCCTGTCCTGCCCAGCCAAAGCAAGTACATATCTACCCTTTTCCTGCCAAAAGCTGCACAGCTGATGAGAGATGCTGTGTGACGACACTGATAAGACGGCCATAGTGATGCCACTGCAAACTCCAAACACGAACAGTCCTATTGAAAGTGAGAAGCAAAAGCAGTTATTCATATGCATCTCTATCAGAAAATGAAAGGAAAGAAATTTTATGGTATCGCTCCAATTTGCACTCTTTATATGTGTTCCTACAGGTATTTACATTGGAGACCTGCAAACCTAGTAGCTTGTTTTACAGAGAGGAATATAAACTGGAACCCTACCATTGCCATAATCCCCCTACTAAAATCTAATCCAGGTCTGCTTTCAATTAGTACATTGACATGAATTTAATGCCCTAGATTACTTGAACATAGGGGCGTGTAGTAACGCTACAGTTAAAACTGATATTTTATTAGAAGTAAAGCCTTTCAAATTTTGCATCAGAATATAGGAGGTTTTCTGTATTGTGAAGGATTGAAACTGAGGCACATTGCTAGTGAGGTAGAACTTCCTCCTTATCAGGAAGAGAGAGGAGAGATTTATTTTTCTGGCATGGAATCAAGCTCTCACCTTCTTTGTAATGCAGACTGTCCAAAAGATTAAGCAGCATTCCTGAAATATGTAATATTGATAAGCTTATTTGCTCAATCCCAAAAATTCTAATGGGGCAAAGACATATCAGCCCCAAACCTACGGTAAATTTGCATGAGTAAGAAATGACTTACTAAAACTCCACTTAACAGTGGCCCTCTGGCCCCCACCCAAACCATAAGAGGTAAACAGACCAAGTGAGGTTTCTCAAAGAAGGCTGATAAGCAATGGTGCATTATTCAAGTGCAGAACTCACACTCAAGGTACTATATCTTTGACTCAGTATCATACTTGTTACGCTCAAGATCTGGATTCATCTGAGACATGATAGACAGACTCCTGTTCTGAGCTTAAGCAATGCACTTTAATAATAATTCACTGTACAACATCTTGCAGCCTTCACCTGTCATGTCATCAAATTTGACTATAATCAAGCTTATAGGAGCCTGTCATTCCCCATCCAGGTGCCCCATCAACCGTAGGTCAGTAACCATGCTGTGATCAGACTCAGAGTGAGAAAGGATTCACTGAGCACCACACATGTACATGAGCATTAAGTGTGTCAGTTGGTGTGCCCTCCAACGTTTTGAAGTAGGCTAGTCTATTTCATTAAATTCCATTTACGTTTGTTTTGCTTAAACCACTTTCTACTATTACTGTATCTCTTAATCGCATCATCATATAATACGGTACATAATAACTAATTATTATTACAATAATTTTTTTGTGAACGAATTGTGAATATTGAGTCGATGCAAGAGCTGGAAATTTGAAATTTTTGCGATATTGTAATACGTATAAAACAAAAAAATGGTGGTGAAAATTTACCCAAAATTAACTATAGCTAAATAGAACTTATTATATACAAATATTATCATATAAATTGGTGGTGTTGCAGCAAGTTGGGCCAACAGACACAAAGCAGCGCTAAGAGTTTACTCAATGTCGTCTCCATGGAATCCAAAATATTATAGTTTTTCGCTTTTCTCCTCCTCACTCACGAGAATAATTGTGGTTAACTACGAGAACCAATGCAGACATAAAGCAAATACAGAGGTGGTAAATTTTAGACTGTTTTGTCTTTAAATGTAGGTATACTAGATGATGTTGAATAGAAGAAGTCATCAGTAAAATTGCAATGCGTGTTATCTTATGTTGGCTATGACGAAGTAAAAATGCTTTAGCGTAATCTTCTTGAGAATTGCTTATGACGTGCGATGTTAGCATCGCACAATGTGTAGCCAAAGAACAGAGGGTGGCATGATGGTGCAGCGAGTAGCCCTGCCACTGCATACCGCATCTTTATGTGTGTGGAGTTCGCATGCTCTTCCCGTAAACGCCTGCGTGGGTTTATGCCAGATCCTCCGGTTTCCTCCCGCAGTCCAAAAAAAGTAACTGAACTGGAGTGCCTAAATTGATCGTAACTGTGCACCCTGCAATTGGCTGGCGCCCAGTCCAGGCCGGGTTAGCTCCTGTCTTGTGCCAGCTGCAATGTTAAAATTTTATATGTTACATAATATATATATATATATATATATATATATATATTACTCGATTCATTAATCAACAGATATAATCGACAGAGACAGCCATAATCAAGATAATGAGATGTTAATATAAAAAAAAAATTAGAAGAATTTTGTCTGACCAGAATCTGTCTTACATTCACAGTAAATAGGATTTATGGATGTTGCTTAACAACAGCTAATATGATACTTGGTCTATGTATTACTATTTCTAAATAAAGATAAAGTTAATCATTAAGGGCTTTATTCTAGAATTATTAAAGATTATAAGGAGTAAATAAATCCAAACAGAAAAAACGCACATTTTCACTAAACCACACAAAACCGCCTTTCTTGGGAGGGCTTTTCTAAGTCAACCAAACTATAATCAGTGGCACTGAACAAATATTCTCTCATCTGATCTGTAAATCTAACAATTTCTCTCTCATCTTCTTCAGCTATACTAATCCTGTTTGCACTTCTTGAATATAATGCTATTTCAGTGCTACAACCACCAGCCATTTATAAAACAAAACAGTAACACTAATGAACAGGATGACACCTAATGAAGACTCTGGCGTTCTTTAGAGTGTAAGCTGGCAGGATAGTGACTTACAGTATACAGTGTGTTGATTAATTTGTCTGATTAACTTTTTTCTCAAGATTCCTGGGTCAATATGAGGCTTGTTCACTGGCTGTCTGGTACCTGTTTTTATTTAAACATAACAAAGGAAGTTGGAGGTTCAGTTCACTAATGTCTATTTTTAATGTCCCTTTTTTAAAAGTCAAGGCACATGAAAACTTAGCTAGAGTGGAACTGATCTGCATGCACATGAATCAGCAGGCTTGTATTTGGATTAAGCTCAGGGCTGCCAATGTTATCAGGTTACACTGTAGCTACAAAATCTATGCTGATAGCATTTCATGCAGTTTGTATTTGGTTAGTAGGCATCCAATCCAGGGTAGACCCCAGCCTTGTACCCTATGGTGGGTGGGATAGGCTCCAGCCCCCCCTGAGGAATCGGTTAATCATTTTTCATATTTTGTTCAGCAAATGAGTTTGAAAGTGCTGGTCCAAATTACAGGATTCATGGTTTCAGCCTCCATGATTTAATGGGAAATGATTTTACTGCAGATTATTTGGCAGTAGATCGCTTGCAGATTTAAAACAAATAAATAAGTCAAATGTGTTACAGCTGGAACACATGTAATCGCTCTCCCTCTCACACATACACACACACACACACATTATGCCCACTGCCCTGAACTTGGGCTACAAAAACATTTTCCAAAAGCCTAGGTCCATCAGTTTACATTTCATCTTTAAATAACCAATAATTCACTTATTACACGGCTACTGTTTAAGGCCATGAAAATATATTTTAAGGAATAGCTCATGTGAGTCCAGAGGCCTTACATTAAGCATAGTGTCCATAGGATGTAGCACCAAACTGCCAAATACGCTTCAGCAGCTCATTTCCTATAATAATTCCATAAATCACCTTGATATAAAATAACTCCAGTTCACCCTGGTGTGCCGCCTTCTACTGCCTACCAGTGGCTTTATAACTGGTGGTTGGTGCTGGATGCAGTAGAACCTCAACCAACATTGGCAGTTATTAGCAGTTATTGGCATGAGTTAGCTCTCATGATGTTTTCTGCCATACTAATGGCCATAGATAGACAGATTGTTTTACAGGCCTGCTGTGGTGAGCAGCAATGGCAGAAAGGCTGGCTGCTTACCTAGATCCATGCCAAGCCAGTGAAACTTAACGATTAGCTATTAATTTAAATTAGCCCCAGAGCACAATTTTATCATTTAATTATTTTAATTGGAAAACATATGTGTGATATGGTATAAAATGTACCTTTTTAGAAGTGATAACAGCAACAAACAGTAAGAGTCACAAAGGAGAGTAATAGAATGTCGCATCACTTGACCTGGCCACCTGAAATACAGTAAAGGAGTTTGACCAGAATGTGAAAGGGGACCTTCTTCAGGACAGCTGGAAAAGCATCCCAGGGGGCCACCTAATGAAACTGGCGTAGAGGAGAAAGTAGGGTCAGCCAGTCCCTGAAGCAATTGGGGTTAATGGCCTTCCTCAAAGGCTCAATGATGGGATCACTTTGCTGACCCAGGGATTTGAACCTACAACCTTCTATGTCCCAACCCACAGTGCTACCCCCCCAACAAATTAATTTTTTTGGTTAGTGCATAATTCCAGAAAATAGTACAAATAAACCTTCCTAACTTTTAACTGGTACTGTATGCAGCAACATTTTTAGTTTGATGACCCATGACTTACTTTCATGGGCTGTGGCAGCTCTTATGATCCACTAGTTTATACATCACCATAGTGTCAGAAAATATTTCATAACATTACTACAAATACATGAGAAAATGTAACTGAAATGGTGCATTTCCGTACACTACACAGAATACCATAATGCAATGGGCCACTGATGCAAGCATGGAACTTACAGTCACTCCCCCCAAGGAGTGCTTCAGTGTCACAGACCCGCCTCAGTGTGCCCTCCCTCACCCACACCTCGAAGCAGATCCCTTTTACATCCACCATAAAGCTGTCGGCTCTCAATAAACAGACAGGAGACCCACGCGTCTCACGTTGCTCTGCACACCGTCAGGGAAAGCGACAGGCAACCATGGGAGACAGGGTGACAGCAGAGCAGAGTGAGACCAGAGTATTAACGCAAGCAAGACATACAGCACAATTCTGTTGTGAGGTCATGTCTTCTCTACTGTCCAAGGATTTTAGGTCAGCCGTGCCATAATAAGCCACGGGATTAACATGCATTCAGTGCTCTGTGTCATCTTGAAAATGCATAAAAGGACAGGTAGGATCACACCGGACTCTCAGTACTATATATAACTGTCAATACTGTGCACTCATTATTGAAGACATGTAAATCACGAGTTCTCCTTCATTACACTTCTACCTATTCCTGCTGTCTTAAAACCCTCCTGAGGGGGGCAGTAATGAGTCATGAACCATGTCCTCATCTTTCTTATCCCCCCTCCTCCCCACCGAAGGAAGACGTCTCATAGAGACCATCATACCCAGGTAATGTTAATTACTGCTCAGTACTTTCACTGAGCACCAAAAAAAACCCTCTTCCTTATCTCACAGAGTGCAGGTTTTACAGGGTCCAGTTCTGTCTCATTCAGTGAATGCATTTATAGAACATCTATTTAGCCAGGCATTACTAATTAGGACATCAGCTTGACTGCTCTCCCCTCTGCTTCAGAGCTGTAGGTTGAACAGTACTGTGGTACCTCAGGTCACTC
The DNA here is from genome assembly GCA_026774405.1 of Petrocephalus microphthalmus. Taxonomy (NCBI): domain Eukaryota; kingdom Metazoa; phylum Chordata; class Actinopteri; order Osteoglossiformes; family Mormyridae; genus Petrocephalus; species Petrocephalus microphthalmus. Next base: position 9,684,136 of record JAODKK010000038.1, read on the forward strand.
CTGGAGGGCGTTACTCGAGGCATTGTGGTAATCGATGACTTCACCATCTGGCAAGGGCTGCTTCAGCCAGAAGGAGCTGGATAAATAAAAAAGGAAAATAAAAAAACCCATCTGCAGTTCAACCCACAGGAAAACATTCTATGAATACCGAATGACACGGGGACATAAATTGAGAGATATGGGACTGCAGTTCTTTGCAATACTTAACACTCTTGCATGCAACATACATGTAGTAGACTTTGAACAGCAACCTGGTCACTTGCATACACTTCTGTGTGTTACACAAAATCCTGGTACATAGGACTGGCCAGTTCTCTATGTTTATAGGTTTAAATTTGCATTTATAGCATTTAGCAGACACTCTTAGCCAGAGCAACTTACATAAGTGCTTAGAAGTCTCCATCAGTGAATACATTCTGATACTGGTTCAATAGAATCCAGGCTAAGAATGCCATCCATCTAAAAACTCTGTTGGCAAATAGAGAAAAAGAAAACAGAGAAGAGTCTAGATGCATGTCTTCCTTGCACCTTGAGAGATGGTGAAACCAGTGCAGCTATGCTGGAGGATCAGAGAAAGCATGGTGCAGTGTGGGGTGTGATAAGTTCTTTAAGGTAGGAGGGTGCTAGACCATTTTTGGCTTTGTAGGCGAGCACCAGTGTTTTCAATCTGATGCAGGCAGCTACATGAAGCCAGTGGAGGGAGCGTAACAATGGTGTGGTGTGGGAGAACTTGGGAAGCTTGAAAACAAGTCGAGCAGCTGCATTCTGGATCAGTTGCAGAGAATGAATGGCGATTAGAGGCAGACTGCTCATATGATCATAATTATATAAGTGTCCATAGTGCTGTGCATTGATTTATAACTCTACACGTATTAAATGTCTTCCTGTAAACACCTTAATTTGTGTTTAAACTGTGTTTACTGGGGACCAGAAGGATCTTTAGAGTAAGATTTTGCATAGCATTTGCATACTGTCTGCTTGCTGTGCATATGATAATTAATTCTCTTGAATATCTTGAATTTAGAATACATTGCAGAAAGCATGCCAGAGTCCCCGATGAGACGAGAATGGGAGGGGAGGGGGGAGTATGTGGAAGGCGGGCAAATGTCCTGCCTCACGTGGCCTTGACTGGCACATCAAGAGGTCATGTGGCAGCCATTAAGGTGCCTGTCTGACTGGGCCATAAAGCACCCAGCTCACTAAGCATCTGCAGGACGGGCTGCGGCCTCTCCAACTGCCACCGGTTAACAGCATACAGGGGTGTCCCCTAAAATTCAATTTAGGGTATTCCCAAACAGCTTCAGTTCCTGCCAAAGAACCATAAAACTGTGCCATAAACAGAAGACTGACACATACTACTGGAGAGAAAAAGTGCGCGTGTGCTCGGCCGAGACACTAACAGGAGCAGATGGAGGTTCAAACCAGAGATTTAAAACCTGTGGGTCTAGTAAACAAATTTGAATCGGCTTTAATTAAAAGCACATGACTCAAGGGTCAAGGTTTGACGTTCCGCCTTCTGTTCTCTCCCCCCAGCCCCCACGTGCACTTGGACGACCTGCTCTCGCCCCCCTGTTAGCCTAAAATGAACAGGGCAGCGGGGCCATGGACTCGCATCAGGCCCCGACTCAATAAGTGACCCTGAGGTCAGCTCATTTCCTCCTGTCCTCTTCCTACCCCGCTGTAAAAGCTGGGCCCAGCATCATGCCCCAGAGGATTTAAACACTGCTGGCTGGAGAGACGTTCGTATGCGATGCTCCTTTTCAGTAGTGAAACATGACAGCTGATAAGATGCTAACAAGCAGTTAAATGCTTTTGCGAAAATGGAAATTCCTTAGTGTTTGCAGGATTCTGGTCAGGTATCACAGTAACACTGTAGATCATAAGGGTCATGTTTTAGTTTGTGTTAAACTAAACTAGATACCAGTTAGGACAAACATAGAATCTCCTTGAATAATTATGTGGCACATTGTACGAGTCAACACAAATGATGTAAACAAAAAGTAGCCGACAAGTATGATTTATAAAAGGATGAGCTGGGCACCTCAGGATTTAACGCTGCTCAGGTTGGGGATGAGAAAGGAGGATCAGGAATGGCTGCAGAGTATGCATAACCAGACAGTCTCTGGAATACTCTTGAAAAATGTAGACAAAGAAAGTCTATCCAGCCTCCATCTTACAAGCTTTTGGTTCTGAGAACTTACAGACATCCATGGCTTTCGCTATACTGATGTTATACCACAGAGTGTGAGGCCAAGGCCGAGCCCTTGATGGAGATTTGTGAGAGGGTCAGACATTTGTGATGACCAATTCTAGGGTCCCAGCTATAAGACGACAGCTACTTTAGGAATCCATCAAGTGGCTAAATGATCAGCCGGTGGCCCCTCCCAGGTGGCTAAAGGCTGCAGCACTGACTCCAAGACTGCATGTCCTCTCAGAGACCCCGGGAAGCGATAGACCAGGAGCCCAATAATGATGGTGTAAAAATGGGCAATAGGCGGGGTTTATGGGGTTGATCAAAGGGGTTGGGTTTGATGGACCTAGTTTTAAAGACAAGCTGTTTTTTAAAGAGGCTCTTAAATTGCCTTGTTAAATGTGGGATATTCTTCAGCTACAGGTTAGCAGTGCAATTCTCTGACAAATCTGTAATATCTGTCCCTATTTCTATTATTATGGCTAAATGCCACATACAGAAAAAATAAAAACAGAACACTGCCAAAGTACCAGAGTACCCTCTACCGGTTGTTCAAGACAATATTTTAAAGTCATACATGTTATGAATATCTATCTGATTTTAAATGAAAACTAAGAAATTAAGCTGTTTAAGGAGTACAATATTTACAAATTTTAGTTTGGTATCAAGAGGGCACATGTTGTTGGTGGTGTTGAGGGTTGGGGAATCTTTGCAAACCTGACACTGTAACATAAAATAAAAGACTTGAAATTTATTATTTTCAGGACTCATGTGGCTAGGGAGACTACACTAATAACTAAATATCACTTTTTTGGTAATAATTACTGGCTGTTATTGCCCACTACTGGGTCAGTTTATCTAGCATATAATAGAAAACTGTACAACTCCTCCACACAAGTGCAGCATGGTTACATTAGAGCATAGGAGGGGCACGTCTGTCAAGCTGAGGCCAAGATTACATAGGTTATTGGTTAGTGCTGTAGCTGGTGGCTCAGTCACAAACAAGATGAGGACTTTTTATGCAACATGAAGGCAGTTAAACATTTTCAAAATAAAAGTCTTAGGAGAATGTAACTGTTATATTATTGAGAAGAAACATATTTTACAACATGGACAAACAGGATTTCCCTGCTACAAGAGTCTATGAGGAAATCCAGAAGGCAGCGTTAAAACAAATAATTTTTTACAGCCCAACAGTTAATTTTAATGAGCAGGATCATAAAGATGGCAGTAATCCAATGCATCAAAACAGAATGTGGTCATCAGGTCTAACTAGTCATATCCAGAACACTGAAAAAGAAGGTTGTGGACACCACAAGTCATGGTTTTTTGTAAGCCCAATAAAGCTCAGAAATGTGTTTATTAGGACAATAAATATGCAATTTGTGGTCAAGGTCAGTCAAACCTAAATATAATACTATAAATAATTCTTAATATGAATCGCAGATCCTGTCTCCTATTCTACAGAACCAAATTGGAAGACACTCTAGCCAAACATACTAGAGCAAATCTAGAGGGAGTAGTTTTATTTTGATTAAGCTTAGAGAACATTGGTATGAAAGAGCACTTTTAAGGAGCACCTTTCAGCTGATTACATCTGTGCAAAATCGCCATATCATTAACGTTCTATTTAATATTAATCATGCTGAAAAACACTAACAATGAACAACTTAATAGGGCAGGTCAATTAGACAATGAAATCTAGCTTTTCCTATTAACTCTATCTAAACAGGTATAGTTCCATGTTATAGATTTTAATTGTAAATTATACCTTGCTGTTGTACCACTATACTATCTTGGCCAACTAAAATATGTTTGACTCCCTGCTTCAGCTTTTTTAACATTTACAATTATTCATATAGCAGTGGCTTTTATCCAAAAACATGCAATTGGGAAAGCAGCTAGTCCCTGGAGCATTTGGGGTTAAGGGCGTTGCTTAAGGTCCTAACAATGAAATCACTCTGCAAACACTGGGATTTGACCTGTCAACCTTGCAATCACATGCAATCATGTGATTTTGCTGGTTGGGTCTATATCCTGTGTGAATAAATACTGCATGAATTTGTAACACCTGAGTATGGAAACAATATATATGGTTACTAATTCATCAAGGATATTTAAATCTGTAAGATACGAAAGCCCAATTTTAATTTTTTTAATTGCTGCTAAAATTTACTTCAGTGAACATTGTCAGAAACACCAAACTCAGTGATAATGTGATCATACATATGCCAGTTGCAACATTTTACAACACATGCCCAGCTCAGGTTGTAATAAAAATATCAAATAAAATCCACAGAATTCCATTCCAGCGATTTAAGGATCGTTAAACGAAATCCTCTAGGTGGGGACTGGTGTTCAGTCAGCATTGTGGGGTGGAGCAACATTGATTTAGCCACACCCAGCATTCAATGTGTGTGTCACAGGAGAGGCTACCAATCAAAGACCACCTCACATGTAGAACCCCTGGTATATATGGACAGCAGAGGCTGCAAAGTTAAATTACAACCCTCTAACATCGCAGGCAGAAGAGCCAATGCTTCAGCTAACATTCACCTTTAATTAAATATCATTAGCAGTTCACTGAACAACAAAGAGAATTTCTCCAGTATATGAAAATGAAGGGATTGACTAGATGCTGTCAAAATGACAACTATGTATTCCCCAGACTAATCCCTACTAGTCCCACACACCCCAACTTTCACAACCTGACAATCCAAAGAATACTATTATGGCATGAAGCATAAATAAAGAACCTTAAACACATGCAGTAAGCATTAAACACTGTTTTGATAACTACAGGTAGTCCCCGACTTAGGATGGAGATGCATTCCGATGACCACAACTTGAAAATATCGTAAGTGGAGATGGGTTTTGAAACACCAAAAACACAGAAAAAAATATGTGACAAAAAAAACTCCGTCGATCTCTGGCGAGAGTGAGGCATCTCACAAGGCGGGAGATGAGTACATCCCGGCAGCATCACAAAGTATTGTACCGCATACGCGGCTACGTTTGCCTGCCATGCGAATCTTAAAATATTTTTACAATGTTGTCGTATCATAATCGTCATCATAAGATCGAAAAATTATAAGTTGATCCATCGTAACCCTGGGAACCATCTGTATTTACAGTAGATGTATAGAGAAAGCTGTTCATTGCTGTAATGTATAAGTGAAAATATTTCAAGTTTAAGGGCATGCCAGGCCTGGGGATTTGAATCCCTCTCTTGTCTTCTGTGCGAAGTTTCCAAGTTCTCTCCACATCACACAGGTTTCTTTTTGGAATCCAAAAACTGTAGACTAACTGCATTTCTAAATTTCCCGTAATGCTTCATTGTGCAGATGTCCCCTGCCGTGTGCCCAGCGCTGCTTGAAACAGGCCCTTGGCCACCCTAACCAGGACAGGCAGTTGGAATTAAGAGCTTAAGCCTAAAAGTAATGCTGACATTTTTTTAAATCCCAAAAAAAGAGTGCAAACACAGAATACAGGTAGCAAATAGGAAAGAACACACAGCAAGAATAAAGTGGAGGCTGTCTGAGTCTTGGCAGAAGATTGGTGGTATGAGGTGTGAGTGTTACTCAGCATAAGGCATGCTGCCCTTCTTACCCGTTAATGAGTGAGACATGCTGATATGTGAACTAATTACAGTCAGATGGGGTCCTCAGAGCAGGGAGCCCCCTAGTGGACAAACTGCCTAGCACACCTTAATTATTACCCAGAACACCTGCATCTCCAGCTGTATTTCACCAGTGGAAATCTCTATCGTTCTGTTCCAAGCAAGCAAAGTTAACTACCAACAGTGGAGGTGAGCTTTTCTCCAAACCTGCACCTCTAATAGATTTCAGACCCCTTTCAGTACCCCAATTATTTTGCTGGCATGTTTGTGAGTGTGCACATCTTCATGTCTCATGCGTGAGGTGGGTTCTTCAGCTGTAAGCCTGTGAGGATGACAGGAAGTGAATGGAGAGATGTAATTTCCTCAAAATCCATGTTCACCTATTTCTCAATTATCTGAAGTGAAGGCGATTAATCATCATTGTGGACGCACCACAGCACGCAACAACTAAATGTGTCCTCTGCTTTTATCCCAAGTGACATTGTGGCACAGCAGGGGGCAGCTAAGTGAGCACCCGGGGAGCAGTGCTTGGGGACGGTACCTTGCCCAGGGTATCTCAGCAGTACTTGCAGGTCGGGGACTCAAAACGGCGATCTTTCAATTATGTGGTTGCATCCCTAACCAGGAGACCACCTGCCTGCCCCATAAAAATAGCTGACCGTTTATTTTGAAACCATAATCCACACAATTAATACTGGTCATCTATGAACAGAATCCTTTGTCTGCACGCACACACAAATATACAAATGTCCGTACACAAATGGTCTTTAGTACAATTTGCCTTCATAGAGACATAGCCAGGCCTGAGCTGGATCTCCATGTGTACCTTCAATGTACCCCGCAACCACCCACCACCCTGCTGCCTCTCTGTTAGCAATGTGTCTCCTTTAAGAGAAGCTAATAGTTCACACCAAAGCTCATCGGTCAAGAAAACACTTAAGGCAACAGGACTGATGGAGAAGCAGAGGATTTATGAGGAAGGGGCTCTGGCATCAAGCCAAAAGTCCCAGTGCAGTCTGAGACTGTAAAGATTTAGGAGCAGGCCGTGTTGGCCTAACAGCCTCCATGGGATGGACTTTAGAACATGTTTACTACGCTGAGCCACCCTGACTGCCTACTTTGGGGGTTGGGGGGGGGGCTCACTGTGCAGAGAGGAAGTCAAGAGGAGAGGAAGAAGAAATGATCTCATCTCCCCTTCACTTTTTTATATATAAAAAATTGAGAAAGACAATAATTAAATTATATTAACAAGGTTTAATTTTGGACAATTTGCAATAAAAAAATTTAAATTGTGAAATTTAAGCAAAACCGTTCACTTTCCAGATATTCCAACAAGAGAGATCATGAGGAGGGAAAATGTGTTTAATAAGCCATTATGAACCATAGGTAAATATGCCCAGAACAGAACTTGTTGCTTGCAAAGGTTCTGAGATGAAAGTCACTTTTTCTGTTTTGCAGAGTCACCGTGACTGCTCATGTAAGGTCATGTTGCCAGGGATGAATTACCAAAGTTCATATCTATCCTGAATAAGGGCATTAGGAGGAAGATCTCATTGAGGTTGTACAGTATATATAAACCTGGTGTGTCATTTACCTATCTATCTATTTCAGGTGCCCTCTAATCTAAAGGTGGTCATGTTGACTCACATGCTGAGATGCTGGGATGCACTGGTGAAGAGGTCATACTTGCATGGTTGCATCATGGTACATTTCAATGTTCTTCCATGAGCAACAATCATATATTAGTTCTCCATTTAAAAGCAGGGGGCAGTAAATTCAGGTTATAACTCAAGGAGCCACTACAGTTCAAGGAACCAGTATAACCATCTCTTCCTGTCACAGCAGCTAAAATGAATTGTTTTAATTAAATTTTGCTCCATTTATAGTATTAACTAACCACAATTAACTAGAAGAGATCATTAAATCTTAGAGACGAATCTGTTAACAACATATACCATGGTATTTCATTTTATTAAAAAAAGAATCAGAGCTAAGCTGTAATACTTTTAACAAAATAAAGCTGATTCAGGAGGAAAATAAAAGTGAGAAAAAGATCAATTCCTGAATGAGAATGACTTTTTAATGAATGATATGTTTTATGAGTAAAGTAAGAGTTTGTCAGCCTCAGATAGTGTTTGAACTGTATGTGTCCATCAAAACGCAAATAAATCATAGAAAAATACATAGATGTTCACAGTGTCTGCATTTATACATTGTGCATTGACTGTCCCCTTTTGCAGTATTTAATAAACAAGGAAAAAAGTAATATTATACAGATAATACTAATTCCACTGTATTTACCAAGTTCAATGTGCTGATGGTGTATGAGGGCACCTGCTGTCAAATGTTAAACACAGCCAAGTTTCAACCGGGGGTTAAATCGAGCCTGATCTGTCGTTACCTAATCAAGTGCACAAACTAATATGGAGCCTGTGGCAGAACGAGGTCTTGGAAAAATTGGACCGTCTCCAACAGAAACACAAGCTCTCTGTGAACACTGAACCGGGTTCAGTTGGTAAGAATAACATCCATGAGTCCACCTATTTGGTCCTCTAATGATTGCATCAAGCCAAAACAACATCAGGGAACCACCGACTCATTAATCATATTTGCCAAGCACTGAGGTGAATGTAGCACTCTTTTGAAAGTCCATGTTTACCTTTTATTTCTACAGAGAGTCTTCCTCCACTCATATTTCTCAGCCAAAGTCTATAGGTCTTTCTTCAACTCAGTTGCAGCGGGAAACAGAGCTCTTTGATTTACAGAATTACACTTTTGTGTGTCCTGTGTCTCGTGTCGATTATACAGGAGGCAACATGGCTGCGCCTACCAACACAGCTCCGGAGCTTCGAAGGAACACGCGGCAAAAAAGGCTCGCACGCGGTCCTCCAAAGTTTGGGAATACTTCAGTCATGACATTGCCTGTTCTCCACGCAAGCATGTCGGGGTACTACTAGAGATGGGCCGATCCGGTATTCGTGTCCGATCCACATCCGATAATCACTTAATTCGTTTTCTGCCGTCTGTAAAAAGGCAGCTCCTATATTTGTTAAACCTATTTGTACAATCAATCGCACAAAAGGTCTTTCCCATTTGGGTGTGAGCGCAGTGACTTCCGCCTTACGTCATGCGCATATACTTGGCAGTAGGAGGAGCATAAGAAAATCAGATGGTGGCGATCTGGAGGTATTTTACATTTTAAACAACAACTAGTAACACGGTGATTTGCAATTTTTGTAAACACAAAGTTTGGAGAGTTGGAAGTAGGGTTTAGCTGAAAATCCCGCAAAACAAAACAAAGCACAGTTGTTTGTCTACTAGTAACGTTACCTCAGTCAATCTTGAATTTTTCTTTTTTTTTTGGTTCTTGTACTGATATCTCATAATATTGCCTTTTTTGTTAAGGAATAATGCTCTAATGTTATGCTCTAATGTCTAAATCTGAAATGTTAATTTCAGATTTGTGTATGTGGGGGGGGGGGGGGGAATTGTTATATTAAATGACTAACTTGAAAATAATTGCTTATCAATAAACTCATCAGATTAATCGGAAAAATTTGTCGTTAGATTAGTTGAATAATCGGAAAAATAATCGCTAGGTTAACAGTTTAAAGAATAATAGTTTGGGACAGCACTACTTAACACATAGGCATAAAATTGCAATTGTAACTTTGATGAATAAAGAACATACAAAAAAAAGCAAAAATAAAAAATAAATGCTATATATCAGACTACACTGAAGAAACGTCAAAGAAGAAAAAAAAGTTGCATCAAAACGCAATAAACACAAATACTAAATGGACAAGAAACAGTACTTGACAGTTCCATAAATATGCATTCATTAAACATTAAATCTGTTTATTAAAAAATATATATTTACCCTCCTATGAAGCATCCAAGGAATTTTCATTCATTATAAACCCATTATAATGGGACTTCATTAATCTCTGCATGGAAATATTTTAATATGATAAACAGAATGTGAGGTTAGCAAAAACAGCTTTATCAACCACTGGCAGGGACGGATTATGGGTTGTGTGGGCCCCTGGGCAAAACGTTCGCGAGCCCCCCCCCCCCCACCCCCCCCC
>JAODKK010000038.1:9694133-9709099 GCA_026774405.1 Petrocephalus microphthalmus
AGGGGCCCCACGGGCCCCCTGCACCCCAAGGGCCCCTGGGCAACGGCCCCGCTGGCCCGGTCCATAATCCGTCCCTGACCACTGCCCATATCAATATCTATTCTAACTAAAAGCTATGCCAGCTCAGCTATAATAATCCATAATAGATAGTCACACAGGATGTTTCAGCCACCTATGTGCCTGATACACGTATCAAAGCTCACTAAGGATAGCTATTACAAGAGGACGGCGTCCTTCATGCTGTAAACATCTACGCACACTCCTTCAAGCGTCATCACTGGGTTACCCTGCCATAGTTATCTTTAGCTTATAGTACACATAGGTTTTTAATAACAGGCTGTTAAGATTACGAGCAAGAGTATATTAGATACTATAACCCATAGTTATTGATGGATTCAATAACATAACAATCCCTCAGTTATTTCATTTTAAAAAAGAGATCTATGCTACTTTATAAAATGTTTCCAAAAACAAAAACCATAGAGAATATCTGGACTATACTCACAAACACACTGACATGCCCGTCCCACTGCCGGCACACCCCTCTGACACATTGAGAGGGTGATAAATGTTGCTTCATTGCCCTTGCCCGGCCCTTCACGGCACTAGGCCCTGGAAGCGAGTAATAGCGGGCCCCCTGGACAGTGTTTAAAGGCCCTGTCCGAGCCGGCTCTGAAGCCAGAGCCAGATCAAAGGTGTACCATGGAGGCAAGGAGCAGCTGTCATTCATTTGGCTCTAATGAACTGCATCTGACAGCCTGCTCTCTTCGCTAGACCTATCATATATTAGCCTCAAAAAAACGAAATCATAATTATAAATGAGAGAGAAGGAATGAAACTCGGCTTCCTAAACAAGAAAACAAGACCCAAAGCGGATGTAAATACGAGAGACAAGCATAAAACAGAAAAACACAGAAAAAAAGGAAACAAAAGGACATTCGTCACAGGTTTTGACATTCCACAGGATGAATACTGAAACAGGATGGGCTTGGGTGGCAAGTAATTCATAGTTCGTTCACCTGACATTATCCTCCACAGGAGCGAATGAGCATCAATATTATCAAGCAGTTTGTGTGAAATAAGAAACAGAAAAAAATTCCTGGCTGCAGTGGTTTTGGAAACCTTTCACAATCATTTGTTGTCTTTTATACTATGGGAGTATTGTGGGGTTCTCAGCTTAAAGTCCAAGATGTCCAAATGGCAGAAAATGCAAAATCCTAAATGCCCTAAAATCAAGCATTGCTGCTCAGCAATCGATGCAGCAGCCAGGTCAAGCCTGCCCCCATTACCATTCATGTTTAACACTGACATTTAAATGCCAACATGTGCATTCACTTAGCCTAATTGTCTTTGATCTTGGCTGATTTCAGATCAGTCTCTTTATAAGTGCTCCACATACGAGCTGTTGGCTCGTCTGTCCCAAATTTCCTTTCGCTGGGGCCATTGGAAGCCGGCCTCAAATTAAAAATAAAAGCATGACTGAATTGGCGAATAATGCTTAAATTTCAAGAGTTGGTCTTGGAGGTTCCTCACCTATACTGCTTTGTGTGATGAGAGGCAGACTTTCAAGGAAACAATGTAATACAGTGAATGGGCACAACATTTGGTTGGAAGGGCCGTACGTACGTATGTTGTACCAATGCACACTAGAGCCTTCCTATTGTGAAAAAGAGTGAAGCATTTTACAAGACAGCAGAGTAAAACTAAGGCATTATTCTGGGTGAACTACCACAACTAAGCTCTTTCTAATAAAACTTGGGGTTTTTGACCTTGGATGGAAAAATATACATATATACATTTTCACCCCTCTCGCACTGAACTGTTGCATTTCTTTCATTTAAAAGTGTAGGCAGTGGAGCACAGAAGGGGTCCATAGGCTTCACCAGACTGCCCAAGGAGTGCATGGTACAGAAATGGCTATGAACCCCCGTTCAAGTGTATAAACGAGAAAAGTCAGACAGCGTAACACAGGCATCTGAGTACAATGACAAAATTAGGCGGGAAAGGCAGAACTAGCTCAGTATAGCACTATCAGCCATTTTACCACTAAGTCTGTAAACCTCACTAAGATAGTGCACAAAAATCATGCATATGTAATCGCCAACCAGAGAAACTAGCTAAATAATTCCTCATTTCATTACCCCTAAAGGGGTGAGCTGTCTGAAAGATAACAGCTGCTCTTGCCCACCTGGACAGATACCATACATGGCAGAGTGCCATGTGATGGGCACCCCTCAATCGACGCTATCACTAACTGCTGTCATTTACTTTGAGGAACGAGGAAGCGCAGGAGAGCTGCATGAGTCAACCTACCTGTTGGCTGAAAAGTTATTAAAACAAAAAGTTAAAAAAGATCATAAATCAAGCCAGTCTGACTTTTAGCAGTGTTAGTTTTGGCCTGGGAGACACCTGGAATGTTCCCACTGCAATCAACAACGAAAAACTCCACTCCCAGATCCTTTATATGACCTCTTCTGGTCTTCTGAGGACGCCATGAGGACATACTGAAAATTCATCCCAGACAGTAACAATATTGCAGCTGCCTACTGTTCAAGTGCATTCAACTCATACATTAAACATCATACCTACAATACATTTCATTACGTCTTAATCCATATGATGTTCATTACACCAATCCATCCAATAACCCATCAAGATGTTATTGGGTAGGGTTGCAGGGGACATGGAGCCAGTCCCAGGCAGGAGAGGGAACAGGGCTGGGGTACACTGTGGACAGGAAGCCAGTCCACCACCTGGCATGAAAACAATCATATTCTATTGCCAATTTAAAGACACCACGTAGCCTAACAATGTTTTTGGGCTGTGGGAGGAAACAACATGCAAACTACCCACACGGAGAGCGAAGGTGGGCTTCAATCCCCCAAGCCTGGAAGTGTGAGGCACAGTGCTACCCCCACATGATTTATCTTTAAGAAGAATTTCAGCTAACCCATAGTTATTGATGGATTCAAGAAAAAAAGTGTTATTTGGATCCTAAGTCATACAAATCCTAAAACCTAGCTAATAATAATAATAATAATAATATTAAGCAAGTGTGCTTATCCACAAACAGCTTCCTTTATATCAGGCACCCCACTTGAACACAAGAGCAGACTGGCCACCTACAGAACATAATATTACAGGAGTAAAATTATATTACAAGCTTTTGTATAGGGTCATTTTATATTTCAAGAACCAGTAAACCTAAGCTGACAGTCAGTTAATCTATCTTGATGTGAAATATAGTCCATATGATGGTTTCATGATGCAAAGTTAATTGAATATGGATGTTGAAATTAAACGATAAAAAGGACACGAAACTTGATCCAGAGTAATTTAATTCTCCAGAACAGGGCTGTATATAATGGTTATGGCTTAATCTATTTGTGCTGTCTACATTCGGGAAATCAGTGCCCTGTTGACGAGCTTAATGGGCAATTCAAAAACCTTCAAAAATTCAACTTAAACCAAAAAAGGTGGATAAGAAACACATAAACATTCAAAGCTTTTTATACCTGTACAGAAAGGTAATAACTCACCATTGAACACAGCACCAAAACTGCAAAGAGTAGTTTAGTTAAAATGTATGCATTAAAATGTTTGAATCTGACATCAGATTCCAAAAACTTTTTTTCATTATACCCCGTCAAGGTATAATGTACCTCTCAGTTCACCCAAGATCTATCAGCTTTTCTTATTTGTATGTTTTATTGTAAAAATTAAGCATATTTATAGCTATTCATTTCCGGTGCTCAAATTACATATTGCAGTATGGCAATCTTTGTATGACGATAAAAACAGCCATAAGTGTGGATGATTAATTATAGATTAATCAATATCTTAATCAATAATCTGTTTCAAGAAGAATGAAAATGTATTTCATAAATAAACATATCTCTTAAGGAAAACAAATTCAATATTAAATTAAGTCATTATCTCAAAAAGGTAAATCACTTGAAAAGTTTGAAAAGTACCTGAAAAGCAAACACCTTCCGATTCCAAATAACTTTTATTGTTAATTATTACAATTTGCATTTGCATTGCAACTGCTTGGGAACTGCACCGATAGTGTGAACTAATGGATAGCTGAAAGAAAGTATGATGAAGTTGTTGCTGGAGGTGGAGGGTAAGATGGAGGAGCTGCCAGAGGAGGAAGCAGTGATAGGAGAGCCCCTACAGAGAACTAGCAGGCAAGTGATGGTGAGATTGGAAACAGCAGGGCAGACGAGATGGATATGCTGTCATCCAGAATCCATGCTTATATGAAAAGCACTTAAAATGCCAAATGTAGACAGTAAAAGAGATACACCACAGACAGCATCACCCCAGCACCAAAATGACTGCTGGGATTACACCACCCTTACAGCAGTAGAGCAGAAGTTACATGTACCCTGAGCACCGGTGCAGGCTCTAAACCTGCCCCCAGCAGTCATACTGGATATCACTCAGTTCTGTCCACAAGGCGGTTTAACCCTCAACACACCCATGGCACCAGAGTCTTTGAAGGACTTCAGGATTATAAGGGCCTACCATTTAGTCAGATTTACATGGGCCGTCCCTTATGTACCTGTACTTTATATGAAAAATCTTAAGTTTACAAATATGGTCTTACACAGTATTCAACCGCTTTTTTTATGATTCAGTCATATTCATTCATTCATTTTCTGCCAGCCTTAATAAAAAGAAATATACACATGAGCAGTGGTGGAAAGTTCAGGTTCAGAAAGTACAAATCCAGACCAACATTTTCTTTCAATCAACCAGTTCTGCATAAAGAGCCACATTCACAAAGTAGTCAACTGGTTAGTTGAAACAAAGTCTTGATAGATTTCCTTGGTGAAAACTTAGGTTCTTTCAGAGTTGATTGATGAAGCAGGTTCCTTAAGTTTAAGTAGTTTAATGAGATAGAATGAAGATGTTACCGAAAGATGTTCACACACAGCCGGTTCAGTGTCTGTCCACTTCTGTCTGCTCCACTGAGGGAAGCAGGCCCTTTTTCTTGGAGCCAGGCAGTCAGATGGCCTTGATGAGAGTGCGTTGGATGAGATAGGAACAAGTGCAAGATGCAAGGACTGAAATAAATATAAAGTATAAGAAATATAAAATCTGTAAATGAGTAACCTAAATAGAAATAACTTAAATAACTACAAATTAACTAGGGAAATCCCTCAGTTTGGATTTGTACTTTCTGAACCAGAACTCTACCTCTTCCCATGAGTGTGAGTGAACAGAGGGATTCTTATACCTGTACCATAAAGATAGCAAATTCTGTATGAAGTCCTGTACTATATAAAGTAAAACCCCATGTTTCAAAACATGAAACCGAGATGTGAACATCTAGACATTGGGCCTGAAATGAAATGCGATCTTATACTGAAAACGAGACTTTTGAAGAGGCAAACGCTACATACTTTAATACAAACAGGTCAATTCACTCAGTGCCAGGTCCAGAATAAAATCATGGACTGATTGGCTTCCACCTGCACATAATAAATTTGAGGATGCTATGCACCCTTGTTAATCTGGGTCTGCATTCACATCAGTGGAGAACATGTGACCCTACCCTATTCCCACAGTTAGACTCATTCATCTTGTAAAGTAAGTTCTCCAGGCCATGGGAAAGAGAGAGGAATTCAAGTCTGGTCCTGACTGATGTGAAACTGCACCTCCTATGGCCATTACCTAGATATGTTTTTGGTGGGGATCCTAATGAACATTAACACACGCAAACTGGAAAATGTAGGTATGGTGGTCTGAGTTACTAGGATTCAGTTCCCTCCACAGACACAGTGAATTAACCATGATACCCTGAAGGAACCCACGATAGCCGATGGGTCATCTGAAGGAAATGCTTTGGCAGCTCTCAGCGCAACATAGATGAGGCACTCTCTCCAAAATCTGCTTTTCTCACCACCATGTCCACACCATACATACAGTACCACCATACATGGTGTAGGGTGGCAGGCATGGCACTTACCCACTGAATACATCAACAGCTATCTGGGACAAATGCTGCTTTTTCCAGCCACGTCTCTGAATTTAGAAACAGCAGCACCACTGTTTTGTGATGTTTTTGTCTGGGAAATGGGCTGAGGCCTACAGGAAGGAGCTCAGTCGATCTGGGAGGTCGGGCTAAATGGCTCACAAGGGACCCTGATGCCTTCCTGTCCGTCAGCCTTTCAGGGAACGCTGTTGATTAATAGCTGCTCAGGCTGGACACACGCAGCTCAGAACTGGCCTGCAAGACTGTTATCTCCAGAGAAAAGCTGTAAAAATATGAGGTGCGCGGGTGGTTTTTGCATTTGTGATCTTCATGCAAGTACTTCACAGAAAGTAAGTGTGTGTCTACAACAGATGGAAGGACTGGAAATAGCAAAATGGTTAAAGTACCCAAAAAGCTCCTGTTTGCATTGCTTCTAATTCCAATAGGAGGAGCTCTGCTCTTGTACCCTAGAGAAGGTGGCGGGTTTATTAGGTCCACCTATTGAGTAACAGGTAGGACCCACTTTTGCCCCAAAACGGCTTTAAACATTGAGGAGTTATGTGTTCAGAGGTGCCTTTCTGCACACCACTGTTGTGCTGAGCTGTTATTTTTGCACTTCTGGCCTTCCTGTTAGCTTTAATGAGTCTGGCTGTTCTCCTCTGACCTCTCTCATTAACAAGTTGTTTTCAGTAATCAAACTGCTACTGAATGGATGTTTTTTTTTTGTTTGTTGTACTATTCTCTGTAAACCCTAGAATGTATAGTATATGAAAATCCCAGTGGGGTGATTGTTTCTGAAATGCTATTGCCAAAAATCATAAAACATTTAATATTGGTGGGTGGAGGGGGGGACTCAACGGGTTAGGCCTCTGTGCCTGTAATCGCAAGGTCACCAGCGTGAGGTCTCAGCAGAATAGTCCCATCTCCGTTGGGCCCTTCAGTGAGCCCTTAGCCCACTGAAATGCTCCAGGGCTGCCGGATAAATAACCTGACCCTGCACTCAGACCCCAAGCTTCGCTCTCGACTGTGTATATGTGTACTGTATGTCTCAAAGGAGAGCAAGAGTTACCAAGGCCACTGTTACTGAGCCTCAAAACCCTGTCTGCATTCTACATGCTGTTTATATTCAGTTGCAGACAAAGGATTCATTGTTAGTGTTAAAAGAACAGGTGTACCTGAAAAAAGTGGCCATGCTCTGTTGGTACAATACAGGGTTACTGCCTTGCTCAGCACTACTACAGTAAGGCTCTTCCAAATCCAAATGTACCACAACGAATTTTTCAGCGATATACCCAGAACACAAAAACAACATAAAAATGTTACTAGTAGTAGTGAAAACTTTATAATAAACAATACAGGCACCCAGAAGTAGTTACTACTACAGTGCTAACCGTATAGACCTAATACTACTCGGCCAGGCACGGCCCAGTCTTCACAAGCACACATTCACATAATAATCACACCAGGATTATTCAGCAGAAAGGCACGTGTTAGGATAGTGGGGGGAAAAAGAGGGGGAAAAAAGGATAGTGGGAGGAAATGTGAGTAACAGGGGGCCCAATTCAGACTGAGCCACCGCCAACTTCAAGTCTGCTACCTAACCAGCAAAGCCAGGAGGTCACCCACCACCTTTCTCTGCTGGTGATGATGAAAACTTTCTCAAGGTGATGCGGACGTGATTATCATGAGTGTGAGTGGAGATGGACGCCAACTAGCACTCAGTGTCAGTCTCAGACAGCCTACAGGGTTCAGTGTGCATCAGTCAGCAAGGCCTCAGGAGGATCACTGTCAGTTTAACTCTCGAGGGAAAAGAAAAAGGGAATGAGTAGGAGGAAGAGAACAAAAAACATAGAGCAGACCAGACTAGAGTGGACAGAAATCCCTGAGCGCTCACACTGAGGCCCTCTTAATGCTTCTTTTGGACAAATATGGTAACTGAATTGTGGTAATTGACCTTTGGCATTAATGTGTAGGGGAATACAAGGCCACACACACACATGCACACACATTGCACAAGAAAAGAACATCAACAAAGATAAGTTCTTACACGGCAGAGCAGATATATACAGAATGCACACCTGGAGGTTGCGGCATGTCACATGACAGTATGTTACATGACCACACGACCTGATAGCATGTCACATGACCACACTCCAGGGCTACAGAGTAAGCAAGAAGCACTTACATTCTGTCAGTCATCATGGCAGGAGAGGCACCTGCTTTATGCCTTGCTGGTGTACCATGACACATAGGGGGTCTAACCGTGCACAGAAATTTAAGGTTCCTGCTACCTCAAAACCCCATATGAAATTGGGACTCCCCATCCCTTCAAAGCTGTAGGCAAATGGAAGTAATTTTTTCAAAGTATAACTATGATTCATTCCACACCAATGGCTCCCTAAGTTACTGGCTTGAGGGCCCAATCAAGGACACAGCTCACTTACAGTGAAAGCAGTAAAATTATGCAAAAGAACAGTCCACATGCACACAAATGTGCCAGCCGCACCACCCTGTATATCGAACAAGGTCAGTGTAAATTTAAGGAGGAAGGAGGATCACAATGTTTATGATTTTATTACATTTTACATCACATGCATAAGTTGTTACTGTGTGACTCAAATTTACCGTTGCAAGAGTCAGCCTGAGCAGAGCTGTCTCTGAGCAGTCATCTCTCTGGGGTGGAATTAGGGGAATGGTGGAATGCAAATGTGGCCTTTGACCCCAGGACAGTCATTAGTCACTTTGTCACATGGAGCAGAAACATGACTGAGTTTTAATGACATGCCTACACCCAACCCCCCACCCTGTACCTGGGGCTAGGGGAGCATTACCCGGGAGATGGAGCACATGTTCGCGGGACAGCTGCAAGGTGAGCAACCCGGACGTCCTGGGAACGAGTCCTGCTGGCGACAGATGGCGTTACGTGGGACCGCTCCCACGTTAGCGCTGTCCGGGTGTGGCATATGCTTGGCATATACCCATACATGCGTGTTCAGGCACGCGCATAATTAACAACATGTGGGAGCATGACAGGGTGAGGCTGGAGTTTAGAGGTGTGAGCGGAGTGAGCGGACAGTGGTGGGGGTGCAGTACAAGTTAAGAGATGAACACCAGGCGACAAGCTGCTCAGCTGACTGCAAAAACCGGCCAAGTCTCGATGGAGAGGGCCTCACTGTTCCATGCCTGCAGAAAACCTGGAAAGAATCAAAGAGAAGCAGAAGAAGGACTCCCGCTTTACTGCAGACTTCAGTCTATAGAACCATCAAGCTCAGGGAAAATGCTAGTCGCTGCTTTGGGGACAAATCCCAAGATGACCATCGCCCCACGTGACATGGACACAATTCATAGGCAACATGCAGATGTTCCAGTAGCTTAGAAACACAGGAACGCAATGCACATTTCTTCACATGGTTATGTTTTGTCACTTCATTGAAGGATAATTTCCAGCATTTCCAATTAAACATTTCTTAAAGAAGATGAGCTGTGAAGTAGCCTTAGCAAACCATGGCAGAGCTGGAACTGCCAGCTATTTCAAGGATGCCGTGTTTTGTACTCCTGAAGTGCTGTTTCCTCCCCTCAGACTGATATAGCCCTGGTCTGTGGTGTGGGACACAGCTGACAATTGCATGAAAAGAGCTGTTTCCCTTTATAATATCCTGCTTCCTCCCGGAGTCGTTTTAAGCCTAATTGAAATGTTTCCTATTGAGCTCAATCAGGAGGGCAATTACCTAATCATTCACTTATGTTTCACTAAGACCCTTTAAGTGGGGGCGGGGGGGTTTACCATTTTTTTACGGGTTGGGTATTTTTTTGCTGTACAACTTCAGCAGAATCAAAATGGTGGGACATACAGAAAACCCCTAGATGACATTCAATCAAGCTGAATAATCGATTACGGAAATTTCGAGACACAATAAAATGTACCCAGGTGAGCTGCATTGCAGAGAATATCTAGCTGAACAACCCTTTTGCAAAAGAATAATCTGGGCCCAGAGAACAGAGAAAGAGAGAGCAGAAACTCCATCTTAACTAAAATATTTCACTGGTCAAACACATTTTTAAAATTAAATATATATTTACAGATCTGATGTCAAATGTAAAGAATTTTAGTGCAATTCTATAAACGCAATAAAAAGTCAGTCAATATTAATTCTGTAAAAACTTGTAAAATCCTAACTGGGGATCTCAACGTTAAATATTTCTGTTCTGTTGCAAGCAGGGTACAGTAAAAAAGTGACCTCACTCTCCCCTCCCCCCGAACGGCTGAAGAAGTGGCGCTTCTGCTGTGAGCACTGCTCCCGTTTTAAATAAATCATTTAAATATCTGAATAAATCATTGCTGTCAGGAGTGGGCAGCCCCCCACATGCCACATATGAATTCACCCACACAGATGAGCGCCCCACACTGAATCCCAGCACACATGTGCGCCACTGTTGTCCAAACAGGCAGCCGCTGAGAGGTTCAGCCTTTTAGCATGGGGGAGAGCCCAGTCCCCAGCCCCCACCCCACACATACACCACACACACACACACACACACATACACACACACACACAAAGTATTTACAACTCATGGGAGAGGAGAAAAAAAACCTCCCAGGCATGCTGGGTGGGCTGGTTGGCTGGTCTTATCATCACAGAGGGACCAAATGCATGAGAACAAACATGTCAGCCAGTCTGCCTATCTGCCACATCACTGCACATCTGCTCTGTGTGACCCTTTTTAATTCCGCTTTAACATCTAAAGAGGCAGGTTTCAGGCAAGGACAGGATAAGGTCCCAGGGCTTTGAGACCGCTTACCTGTGAGGCTCACTGCTGGGACATTCAGTCAATACGATGGACAACATAGAGACATCGTTAGTATCATTCTACGCTGCACATTCTGTTTCAGTTCTACAGCTCATACACGCATAAACACTAAAGTTGTTTTGTCAGCCAAATTTGTTTCAATACACAATAATCCAGTAATAGCAAACAGTAGGTAGTGCCTTGGATTTCTTCCTCTCCTCTTTCAAGCCCTCGTCCCAACATGCAATGCACACCATGCAACACGTTCCCTATTTGGAGGAATGTGTTGCATGTTTCCTATGGACAACATGGAGGAGATGGTCCCTAAAAAGAATTTGACATGGGTAATATGGAAATTTTGCAGATTTTCCTAAACTGACAAAGTGCAAAACAGTTATTTGCAAAATTTGCAGAGGTATGGTTCACATGTTGGAAGGCAGCACAATAAACCTTTTTGACCACCTCAAAAGAAAACATCCAAAAGAGTATGCTAAGTATGTTTCTATTTTAGGTTCTATCATCTTATAGGGCGATATTTTTTAAATAGGGGGATTCGTTTGGTTGTACTACTACGTCATAGTCTTAAAAACAAAAAGCAAACGTGAAAAAAATCGCAATAAGATCCCTAATCATGGTCCTGCCTAGAAAAATTGTGATATGATATTTTTGACATATTGCCCACACCTAACTACCATGAAATTAAGAAGAAATAAATATAAGCCACGCTTGCATTAAAGTTTTGTATGGAGTAGGTCATCTGTCTGGTTTCAGAAAAAGTAATCTTAGGGTTCACAAAAGCGTGACTCACTCCTTGGGACTGATATTTGGAAATAAGTGAAAAAAAGGTCTTAAGTCAACACACAGAGAGACAGGCCAAGGGAACATCATCAGGAACCAGGGTAGGGGGGTGTTCTACTCAATATGAATGTAGGAAAACAAAGAGGAAATCTGTCTTAAATTGCTAAAGGGAAGCAAAACACTGTGAGGTGGGCCACATAAATGCCACTTGTGCATGTGCATGCGTGTGTTCTCTTTGTGCATCTGTGAATAAACTACTTCATATGAGAACCCTGTGATCAATAACCTTATACTGAGCTCATGTCTATGGCTCAGTTCATCTTCCATTAGTGAGAAGAATTAAACCAATTTCAGGGCTGGCTAACTGAGGGGCGGGTGTTCCCATTGCAGGAAGCACATTTTTGTACTCAGCTACAGATCTCCACTCCTATCTCATCCCTACCACAAGATTTACACCATTCTTTATGCCTTTAATTTCAATATGCTACAGGATAAACCAGTTACAGTAAGCATTGCCTGTGTGTACAGCAAACAGTGTTTGAATTCAACTTTGTTTGAAACTCTCTTTCTCCCAAATCAGGGAATGGCCCAGTGACTGCCATCATATAAATGACATATGCCGGATGCAGAACAAAAGTAAAAACAGCGGTCCAGCAATTTAGTGCATGAAAACCTAAAGCTAATTAGGGAGAAAAATTTGATCTCTTTATGTAATCCCCATGTGATTGGAAGCAGGCTGTGGTGCCGTGGGGCGGAAGGACATGGGCTCTGTGACCACACCGCGCCGAACGCTGGGGGTCTCAGTAGTGAGAGGCCAAAACAAATGACCGAACTTCCAACTGAAAGACGTCCAGCTTCTGGAAGGACAGTGTTTTCCCTTGGTCATTTATTTCCTGCCACTCGGCCGTTTAAAAAGCAATCTCTGCACCAGGGTCAAAGACAGCTGAACTGGAGAGAGTACGAAATGGAGGGATGGAGGGAGATGGAGGGAAAGTAATGATTAAAACAGCAGAAGAAAACCGCCTACAAGGATGCACTGAAACTACTGACCATGATTAAGAAGTCAGACTAATAAGTGCTAAGAAGCAAAAGTGCAGCAGGAGTGAATGTGCATGTCCATTGACACAGCATTCCCCAAAGAGCACGACTACAGAAGACTACAGTATCCGGAAGCCTGTTTCTGATTCAGGTTACAATGAGTGCTTGCTGAGAAAAGCCACTGTTATTGAAATTTGAAAGCCATCACATCAACATTACACACACCTCTAAATGCCAGGGCATGAAATTCAGACAACCTTAAGCAATGCAGGAACGTGAAATGGAAACCATTAACACAGCTCCTTGTTTAACAGTACAAACACAACCTCTTTTTCATCGACATCATCATCATTGTAGATTGCAGTTGCATTTTATTTTATTTTATTCTTATTTACATTCTTACATCACGAAAACCCCTAGTGTTTCTACAGACACACTGGGCTGGTACCTCCCATCCTCATAAAGAGAGTATCACTAGTATCAATGTAGTGCTTTAATGATCACTGATACAGTACTAAATAAACAGCAAGGACATCCATGTACTTCCATAAGAAGTCAGATTGAAATTCTGAAGTATAACATGAATGGATTCCTATCATGCTAAAGCCGGCTAACTCAAGCAAAGTGCTGAGCCACTGCATCACCATAAAGCATCTGCTATATGATTACATTTGCCAGTTAACTTGTGAGTCCACATACCACTTCCATATTTATTTAAAAAGCCAGAAGCTTCCATCAAATGGAATTTTACCCCCTATGTACCAGAAGGTAAAATGGCAGATGGGCTTTCTTGAAAATAACACCTATTTAAGGCAGTAAAACCCTGATTCCAAAAACCTGTCCACTGTTTTATAACATCCAGATTGCTGTGTCTCCAGTTTGGGAAAACACAAGCAGACCCTGACTGGCTTTCCAGCTCTGACCCAGAGTCCAGGGTGCAAACCCTCTGGTCAGAGGTGCAAGGAAGACAATAAGCCCACGAATCTGGCCGCGTTTGCTCCCTGTATTTCACCTCTCATTCCTCCTGCTCGCCCTCCCAGTGTGGATCCCACAGACCCGAACTGAAGCCCTGCCAACGGAAAATGACGACACGCATCTATGATTCATCCTCGCTGCAGGTTTTTCCGCTGCAGCTCCATTGCAGAAGAGGCAAAGGAAAGGAAAGCCTGCTTCAGCACAAATCACTGTTACTTTATGCAGGGCCTCTCACATTAGCCATAAAACTCCCCATATAAAATAAGGTGTTTGAGTGCTGTGTTAGCTAGAAGAATCAACACACACGGTGGGGGAAAGAGATACATCTCTGTTCAGAGCCAATATAGTATGACAAGAAGCTAGTGAATTCAGAGCTCTTTGCTGCAGAGTCCCCACTATAATATAACACTTAAAATGCCCATGAGGCTGAACAGACAGTGATAAGTGGGATCTTAGCGCATATTAATCCCACTGCTGAATATCTCTAGTGGAGTTTTCAGGATAGATGGATCCTTCACTGAGCCATGAGTGACACCACAGACCCCAGCAGTCCTAAACATTGGCCTAGTCTGTATGTCTCATATCTCTGGTTGTCTGACTGATCCCAAACAAAGTGGCAGGGTGTCCAGACTGGCATTACTCAATCTAGCATAGCCAGGTCACCTGGCCCTTGCTGATCTCTACCCACGTCCCTTACAAATATAAAGATCGTATCGCAGCAAGACATCACTCTGAATGAACACAAGGGGGAGTGTTGATAAAGTCACCCAAACCTGCTCAGCTCCAGGAGATGCTATCACCCAGGAGTCAGGCTGGACTCCGGGGCCTACTCAGAGCTCATGTGCACAATGTTTAGAAAAATTTGCTTTCATAAACATTGGTGCATCTGTTTTGCCTTAGAAGAACACTACAGAAGGGTGCCTGCAATTGGGTTCTCAGAGCAATGTAAACTAGCCGGCATTTCATATGGAGCCGCAGTTTACAATGGGGCAGGCCCACCACACACAGCACAGAAAGACAACCCAACACAATACTTTGAACTTTCATTTGAATTCAAATACTCAAAATTCAATTACAGAATTAATGTTAGGGAGAGTGACATCCAAGAGAAAAACAACCTGTTGATGGCACTTCATCACAGTCACAGGAGAGAAGATTAACCCAGTTTTGATGTGAGGTTTCATATACAGTATACCCTGCACCATACAGCATATTTCAATATTAGCTTTTGTCTAACAAAAACACTTCCATTATGTCTTCACCAAAATGTTTCGTTTCAAACCACTACTCAAAGCAACACAACTGAATATTTTGCTAATAATAATATCTTCACAATTAGCGCTCAGAAATTACACACAGCATGAGAATCATCAAATCCAGAGCC
>JAODKK010000038.1:9748690-9766060 GCA_026774405.1 Petrocephalus microphthalmus
ATCATCATCCGTCGTTCACCAAGCCTAGACCGCATCCTGCGGCCGGCCCGATGACCTCCAACCTTACCAGGAGTGCCCAGGTCGGGGATCACTCCCGCCTGTGTAAACACAGGGGCCGAGGGCCTAGCACGGCCTGGGACGGGCGAGGAGTGGAGGGGGGGACTCTGTGAGTGTGTCAGGCTCCTCGACGTATGTGTGAGGGGGTCTGTTTACGTTTTCGGGGCAGTAGGTGGAGGTGAGTGACCTCTGTGCTTAAACTGACTCTCTTCAGCTGGAGAGTTCGTCAACTGGGCAGCCCCCCCCAAAGCCCTACCCTCCCAGACCTCCAAACATAAATCTGTGAGAGAGAGCAGGGCTCGTTCGTCAACACATCTTAATCATAACTGAGAGACTGCGTGTTTGGGGGGGGGCAGTCCTGGCAGCCCCCCCCAACCCTCAATCCCAGCTTCCCCTTACTCAGCACAGCCCAACACCGAGGACGCGCAGCCCAGCACTGTGGCCCTATTGTGTTCTTGTGTGGCCTCTTCCTGCTCATTTCCTAGCAGGGACTCTTGACAGAGAGCCACATGAGAAAGACGCTCTCAGAGTCAACAAATTCATGTAAGAGAATCCCCCTCTGTTCCCTCCTGGATCAGAGAGGCTCCATCACTATGGCAACCTGCAGAGCAAGCCCGCTGTCCCAAACCACCCCCCCCTGCCCGCCCAGCCAAGGGTCCCATTTCCCCACCACTTCTCCATTTCATTCGTTCCTTTCTTCTAATTTCTTTTTTAAGGTGATGAAATGCACTCACGCCATCCCTAATAAGACTTAAACTACATATATGTACATGTGTGTCATCAAAATGACACATTTTACAGAATAATTATTCCAAATAGAGTAAAAGAGCTAGATCAACAATACGTGACCTAAAACATTGCCCCAAACTCCATATGCTCCACAGCAGCTAATAGAGTCCAGACAAGTGGGCTATTATCGTTAGAGAAATCTGTAATAGCTATTAGAGTCCTTTGGGGCTCACAGTAATAAGCGTCCGCCATAGCGTGTAGGCAGCGTAGCATATAGCTCTGTGAGATATGTAAGGCTGACTCCTACAGGCTTTTGTAATGCGATTATTGTGTTTTCTCATTGTGTTCCGGCTAATTTGCATGTCTATGTCCCTCTGCTTGACCGAAGCTTCCTTTACTTGCACACAATTGCTCCCCCCCACCTTTCTCCCCTCACAGTGGCTCCATATGCTCAGTACTACTTAAGTGAGGCCCCTAGGTTTGAGGTCATCCTCAGTCTCCAGCACCCTGGTCAATGGAAATCAGCTTTTACTGACTAACAGGCCTGGAATGGTCATTTTTCTCTTGAGACCATTTGGATGTGTTGAACTTCACTTTAACTGCTGTAAATGGTCTATTCTCAGAGTGTTTTATCATGCAAAAACTGTTTCTCTGTTGTGTTTCCAAGGTACACTCCAGCAACGGGCCCCCGGGCACTCTGCGCCTCATGGAAAAGGTGCCATCCTCATTTCTACATACCTGAAATTCCTGAGTGTGACGGAGGACCGAACGGAGTACGCTCACTTCCTGTCCACCGACACACACACACACACGTGTGAATCATTATCCTTTCACTGAAGTCAGCACAATCCGGCACCATGCAGCCAGCAGGTACAGCCGATCAGTCTGCCCGGGGATAGGGGTGTTTGTTTTTACGCGCAGCACCGGCCGTCCCACACCGCACACCGACGGCTGTACGCACTCCTCCGCGCAGGCCAGCCCGACAGCTGACAGCAGAGGAAAGTACACAAAAAGCTCTCGGGTATCTGAGGGGAAATTTGAGGAAGTTACTACAGCCCACAAGCTTAACATGCCCATTTCACTGTACTGTCACAGATAACTTCACAGTTTGTCTGGAAAAAAAACACAGAAAAAAAACACGCAATATCCCGCGTCACAGAGGCTCATCTCACAACTTACTTAATATCTATGATGCAAACAGCACTGTTTGTATACATAAATAAAGAGACATCACAGGAGAGCAGAGTGCCCGACAAAGTACAGCTGCTTCTCAGACACAACAGAGCAGGCTGGAAAAACATTTCTGGAGTTAGCGAAAAGAAAATAATAATAATACAAATCAAACTCACACTGGGGCCGAATAAAATGGAAAGAAGACATGTTGTGTCAAAAAATATGAAGTCAACAGATTTCTGAGAGACCTTCAAAGTCAAGGAGAAACACAGAACAGGGAATCTGCAGACGAATAAACCAAGCAAATGACTCCCAGCCGCTCTGCGGTTGTTAATAAAGATTCCTCACATTAAAAGCATGATGAACATTATTTTTTCCGCTATTTTAACTCTTAGAGTCTGTAGCAGGTTCCTCCACAAGGACCAGAAATTTTAAGCCTGCGACAGGATAATTGTAATATTATTCTGTCACTACTATGCATTTAATATATAATACATATTGCGCAAAAGTCTTAGGTATTATCAGAATCAAAGAAAAGTGTATTTAAGTGATGTTCATGTCGGTGTAAAATTACGATCTAATGTCTGTCAGAGCGTGTTCGCCTTTTTAAAACCTCTCCCAAAGTGACCCCAGTGTTTGCAGTAACCATCCAGAATACCCATGTATTTATCGAGTACAAGCACGCCATGTTTGGCTAATCAATAACTCATCAAGTTACTTAACTAATTTAGATAATTAAATAGTGTAGTGATAGTGAAAATTAACAAATAAATGGATTGGCTGAGATGCCCCTGAGGAGGGGTTTAGGAACTGAAGTGATGTTCATCTAGCCATCCCTCAAAACATCAGTAATCCAACAAGACATCGTTTACGGAGAACAAGGGGGTGTTCCACAAAGCAGGGTTTCTTGCTTAGCTGGACAACTTGATGGATTTAAGGTAGTCTGAGCTAAAAGGACTTTAACTTAACTCTTCACATATATTTAGCTCAGACTACCTTAAATCTGTAAGTAATCCACTTAAAGAAGAATGCTTGCTTCATGGAACATCTCCCAGAAGAAATTCTCTTATTTTTAATTGTACTACTGTTCATGTGCATATATACTGAATAGATTTTTTATTGACCAAACATACATTTACGGCCCAGGTAAATAGCTTTAAACAGACTTTTGCACAGTACTGTACATACAGGCAGGTGGGCCCCAGTGTGTGCATTTTCACATATAGAACATCACTATATGCGGTCACACGGCTATCACTCGTCTTCATGCCGATATGCTGGCAGCCAGGCGCCCTTGCTGCTTTAACAACCGAAGGGCAGAAGTTTTTAAAAGTAGCTTTTCCAACAGTCGAGAGGACGCGCGAAGACCCGTTGCCGTCGAAGACTTCAAAATAAGGCAGAGATTCTGAAAGCTCTCACCTTACTAGCGGGTGGCTACAGGCCGGCCAGCCTTCTCACCTCTGCCATAACATGGTTTGCTGAACTCAGAACGAAACTTCCACCCGCCTTTTCACTACTGCTTTCTGAAGCAACATGCACACCATCACCTCGAGGACTGAAATATGACACACAAATCTGCTATGTTGACAGTGTGCAGATATTATGGTCTGTTTACATTTACATAAACTCATGCTCTTTCAATGTATATGGCATGTGTCATTTTATTAGGTTTAATATAAATGATAATATTATAATAATATAATAAAACCTTTTTATTTTCACTGACAATTTCTGAAGGATATGGACTGACAGCAGACCTGACTGATAATTAGCATTTTAAGGTTTAAACTCTGCCGTAAGGATTTGGTGAGCACAGTTGTTAATTACTCATGAAAAACCCAGTAACGTCATTTCAGTTCAGTTCAATAACCATGGTAGAACACTCCACATCTGTATTCTAAATGACATTTTCAAACTTTAATTTTATTTATCTTTTATAACACATGACATTAGTGGGAAAATGGATGGATGGATGGATGTATGGATAATGGCAATAAAGCTATTCTATTCTATTCTATTCTACTCTATTCTATTCTATGCTATTCTATAGTAGCACAAAGTCATGTATCATGTATCATGAAAAACAAAAAGTTTTTCCCCAGTTTGATTCAGTTAAAAGATAGTTTTGACGCAACTTTAGAATCTGTTGTACCTCAGTTCTCTACATGACTCAAAGTGACTCATTTAGACGATAATCAACTGAGGGGGTGTGAGGAGTGCTCAGGTCCTCAGCCTTTTCAGGGCATCTGCAGGCGCTTTCAGGGATTATCACTGTTACTGTGTGCCTGCACCTGAGCTGACCGGAGCCTCAATCGGTTAGACACGCCTAGAGTGCACCAACAAAGGTCCCGGCAAGAAGCGCATTTTGAAAAGCACGTCAAAGCCACGGCTTTCTCTTAAAAGCTTCTTTGTTGTTCCTCTCGCATTCCTTTGTACCTTTTTATCTACACTCCAGAGCAGTTCAGATTTATTTCCGTCAGCCTGCGTAGCAGACAGGAGGAGGTGAGGTTACCGCCTGCTTCAAGCCAAAATTTCCCGGGAATGAGCCATTAATTTAGGAATCTGCTGCTCGTCAATCATAGAGACGGCCTCTCGGAGGAGGAAGAGGAGGTGGAGCGGAGAGCAGAGTCTCTCTGCCCGTGAGCGGCAACGTGGAGAAGCTTCAGAGCTCCCCTGGCACTGCAGGTGCCACAGACAGAGCGACCCCCGGGTGCCTGCGCAGGCTCGCCGGCTGTTGAGTTTTAGTCTGATGCGGTAGCTATGGTGAACACGCACACACATAAACACACAGACAAGCCACACACACATGCAGGGACAGACGCACGGCAGGTCCGCAGCAGCACAATCTGCTGACATTGGCCCTTAGAGCTCCTTCACGTCTCTCACGGATGGACCCCATGGGCAGAGAAAACCTATGAAATGTGTCATCCGTACATTGAAATTCACTTCCATAACCATCTATCCTCTATAGCTGCTTACCCAGTACAAGGTCACAGGGAGCATGGGGCCTGGCCCAGGCCCCACAGGGCAGGGGACACCCAGAGCAGGCCGCTAGGCCCCCGGAAGACACACATGTCATCGCACACAGCGGGCTCTTCCGAGACGCTGACTGGCCTCACCGTGCGCTTGTAGACTGTGGGAGAAACCCACACCGACTCGAGAAGAGCACACGAACACACACTGAGGTGGGATTCGAACCCTCATCCTTGTGGTGTGAAGTTGACCATCATACCAGGCAGCCCTTATGCTAGCGAGGTCAAAAATAGGCCAATTCACAGCACCTAGTCTGTCCATAATGTTAATATAAAAAAAAAAAAAATGACAACAAAGAGCAACAAAGAACATATGGAGAATATGTGTCAGACTGATAAGAGGCATAAAGAACACATGATCAGCAGCATGGGCTAATGTTTCTGGAGGTCAGCCAAGCGGCAGCTTCAGTGTGCCGTCATGTATGCCTGTGCTTAGTGTGTATTACCATTATTACGAGCTGTGGAAGCTCTGTGAGACGATGGCCCTAAAGACTGCAAGCCGCAGCCTGGGGCACGGGGTGGGGTGGGGGGGTCTGTTTGTGAGGAGGGGGTGTGAGGACCAGGAAACAGGAGAGTGCGGGTTCCAGAAACTCACCTATCTGGGATCCAGCCAAAGGAAAGCAGCCAAAATTTATCATAGAGCCCTGCCGAGACGAAGACACAATGAGAGCCAGGAATAGCACAGCACCTGCAGAGAGCCGTGTTACCGTAATATGCCTAATATCTGGTCATACCTTGTACTTTACCACAAATGTGTTTTCCCCTTGCAAAGGGACAGTCTTGCTAAACTCTTCTACTTTACTTCACGAGTTATGAAAAGTCAGCAAGAAATATTCTCGGATCCACTGCTTTATCAGTATTTCCAAATGGGGGCGAAAAGATAGTCACTGCGATCCAACTGTTCTCTTTAATTTTAGCAGGGCTTTTCAATATAGAGGCATGTTTTGTTTAATGGCTTGTGGAGCCAGAATGTTACAAATTGCTCTGGATGACATGTTTAGGAAAGCAGGATGACAGGCAGATGGTGAATACGCAGCCCAGCACTCATAAATCCGCCCAGCGGAGAGGAGCATGTTTCCAGCAGACGCTGTTGGTGGGGACTCGTCACGGCGGCCCGTCCTTCCTAAATTGGTAGCAAAGTCACCATCTTGAGCTTCTCAGCGGAACGCTTCCTATTCCCGCATTGGAGGCCGAATAAGCGCTCGACTCCGGGCATCGGCCAATCCGAACGCAGGGCCGCGGACGCGAGCTTTCGCCGCGGCCACGTGTAGTTTCCCCCCTGCTCCCGGCTGACACGGGCCGTTAATCTCCGCGCTGCAAATTACAGCGAGCGGCTGCCATAAAACGGATCACACTGGCACTGATCATGCAGCACATGACGCACATCAGGCCGAGTTCCTCAAAATCCCCAGGATGTGTCTCTGGGTCGTTAAGGGGCATTACGAAGCCCAGATGTCTGCTGAGCATGTGTGCATTTTGCTTCTAAACCGGAGTATTGAGAAAACAGCGAGTGAGGAAACAGATGATTGCAGATGTGTGAAAAGATAAAAACAGTAAACAGTCAAATGTGGTCCAGCCTCTACATAATATATCTGACAACTAAGGGTAAAAACAACAATAAAACCACATATGCTGTGAGCACACAAGCTTATCAACACACATCTCACTGGCCCAGTGTTCTGGTTTCTCAAAGTTAACTGTCTGCTTGTGTTTATCACATGAAAAAGTAATCAAGCCAGAGGGGGAAAGTTCGGGTCCAGAAAGTACAAATCCAGACCAAGATTTTGTTTCAACCAACCAGGTGAGCATAAACAGTCACAGTCACAGAGTACTCAGCTGGTTGGCTGAAATAAAATCTTGGTTTGGATTTTTACTGTTTGGACCTGAAATTTCCACCTCTGAATCAAGCTGTATTTAAACATTAATGCTGACCACAGTGAAACGCCACCATAGATTAATAACCTATAAGGGAGGAGTATACCGAGAAAATGAGTTAGGGAAGGCAGTGAAAGTGCGAGAAAGATCAAGGAGGAGATATGGTGTAAACACACATTTGCTTGCTTAAATGACTCTTTAACCCCTGAACAATTTACCCAGTTATTAAGTAATTCTGGTTAGGTTCTTTGCTGAAGGATATTACAGTAAAGTCCTCCTTCAGCTCCTTAACTGCTGGTGCCCAGCATGCAAAAAAGCTCAACAGGACATCATAGACATTTGGTGGCAGGTTACATAACAGCCCGATGGCATCAAGTGACCCTGCCAAACGTGGGCTGATGCCAGACAGAAATCTAAGGGACCAAGCATTGACCCATGAGGGACTCCCCCCCACCCCCGACTAAACCAGCGGCCCCTCCCACACACATAAACCTCTAAAGCACTATTGTGGCTTCTACTGACTTCCTACCCATCTATATCTGTTAGACGAGTACCACATTTTTCTGTCATTTCCAAAGTGTGGCTAGCTATTTATAAACATGGAGTTCCCCAGCTAACTCATCCCCCTGCCACGGAAATAAAAACACTGCACGGTGGAGCTGTACATGTATTTGTCATCGTATGAATGCCTTCGGCTCACGGGCACTGCGCTCAAGCCGTGGAAGCGCCTCAATTCAAAAGTTGATGTGATACTGCCCCTCCTCCCCCCCCAGTGATTTCAGCCTTGATTCATGTTCAGCACAGATCTGTCAGGAGTTTTCCGCAAAAGTGTTTCTTCCAGGACTGGAAGAGAACAAACAACGGCCTGGGGGCTCAGAGCAGACTGACGCATGCTCCCGCGCCGGCGTCCCGCGCCAGCATCCCGCCAGCTCGTGGTGGGACTTGTCCGTCTCCGCTCGGTTGTGTAACTGAACCAGTAGCGTTGTGCAATGGTGAGCAAGTGTGATGCCTCTACTGCGAGTTTCCTGCCGTGACATGCCGTAAATCACGGCCCTTCCTTTACTTTTTCGCTCTAGCTGGCCGGCCATCATGACAGGGGGACTGCTCGCAGTGACAGCATTGTGGGATCATAGCCTGGTTTGGAACCGGAGGGAAAATATGAACAGTGAGATAACTAATGGGGAAAAAATTGATTTTTGCCGTAGATTAAAAGCTTCTTTAAGGTTGACATAAGGGCTATTTCGACGCACTTATTAATATTGGGGTGACACATAAACATGCTGATGAATATGGCGCTCATGTAAACATCTTCTTTTGATTTAAAAGTAAAACATTCACCCCGGATTTGGCTGGAAGCCTCCTCACATGAGACGGCTAACAGACAGAGCTGCACCGTGGACAGCCATGCAGTGAAGTGAACTCTTGGACTTCGGTTTTCCATCAATGTGTTTACTGTTCCAGTCGGGTCATGTGCTCTACATCAACTATAGATATTGATGCATTAAACAGAACTTGAGGTTCTGCCCAAACTTTTTTTTTAAAACCTCCACACTAACATATCTAAGATTCATATCTATCTGTGGGAAAGACTGAGCATTCTGAGCTGTTTTGTGATTTTAATATTTTGAAAAATATTATTTAACACTATATGTAATATTTGAAAAATAACTGTATACTAATGGATTTGCATTAAAAAGTGGCAACAGAGTGATTAAGACATTTTAAACGACTGCATTTGACATTAGGAGCAGTATTAATAGTTTGAAACTATATGTAAATGAGTAATCGGAGTCTTCTTCCCAGAATGCAGTGCCTTCCAGGTTTGTTAGGAGCTTGTTCTAACATTTCCCCAACGGTAATATTTAAACCCTGTCATTGCTTGTCCTTCCTTGGTTCGTCTTCGAATTACCCCTGGCTGAGTATATGATTAAACGAGGAGACATTTAGCTCGTCTCGGAAACCCCCCCCCTCCCCGCCACCCAAACACACACACACTTCCATCCCCACTCAGTGACCTCACACGCCCCACACCGCCTGCAGGTCCCCAGAAGTATGCTCCAAATGCGCCTAGGGTGCCGGTGATGCGAAGGGGCCGCAGTCACCTTCATCCACGTGGGTCACCGCTGGTACTGGTAATGTCCGAGTGTCTGTGTGGGCCCACAGCTGGCCACAGCGTAACAGAGGCCTGTTCATTCATCCGACCCTGCACTGCCGGCTCTGTGTGTGGGGGCTTTAATAAAAAACACATCTCTCCTCAGTGCCATCCCAGGACATCTGCCCCTGGCCTTGCTCCTCTATCCAGGCCCGTCTCAGCTGAGCTGAAAAGCCTTTACTGCTTGACATTTGTTTACAAACAGTACCGTCTGCCAAAGCTCTTTATACATGAGATTTTAAAAACTTGCCATAGCGCGCTTAAACTGCAATAGGAACTTGTGCCAGGACAAGATCAGAACAGACACAGTGTACAGTATGCCCCGTTGGGTTATGGCATGAAAGGGTTAGGCCCTACTGATGCCATTTCCAGCATGTGACACATTTTGGAGATCTATTTTTTAAAATTTTCGGCAAACTTTTGTTTGAGTGTCTGTGACATTCACTCTTCCTCCTTCTCTATCTGGACCGCTTGTGCGCGGCCTTTTCACAAGCAAAAATCCCCCCCATGCCAATTCACCGTTCTCTTTTGCATTTTCTCCTGTCGCTGCTCTCAGATTCAAATTCAAGCAGCCGACACCACTATTATAACACAGAGCATCAGTAAACTACTGTTGTGACGTGATAAATGAAGCAATGAAATTCTCAGGCCCCATTCTGTCCGTGTGATTGGGTGTATATGTCTGCCGATTCTACCTCCCAATAAGGACTCTCTGCACAGCTCATCCAGAACTGGGCTGGACCAGCCAGGTATGTTCCCCACCCGGGAGAAGAAAGCAGGTCAGCGAGTGGCTTCTCTTGGTTTGGGACAAGTCACCACAGTCAGCACTTATCTGTGAGAAGGCCTATTGCCCAACTTCCACCTCTGCTCCCTGGCAACATCGATTACTCATTCGCTTATCGCACGAGGTATTTAAAGATCATTGGGAAAAATACAGTTTGATAGAAGTTCTGCTCATTGTAGCTAAAAAGAAAATTCCACTGTAGGTTTGCAGAATAAGTCATGTGGGAGGCAGAAGCTGTGAGCCTCCCAGAGTACGTGACCTACTGTAATCTCGGCCTGACGCAGTTTGCACAGGAAGCCAACAAGGGGAAAAGGTAAAGGCCACTAATGGCTACTGATGCCCTATTTATCCCGCAAAGAGGAAGTGACTCAGGTTATGGCGGTTCCTGCCGTGCTGTCACATGTTCCTTGGGCCACTGCAGGACACAGGCGGGTGCCATGGCTGATGTCCAGGTGATGCTGAGGCTTAGCTCTGCCCTCCTCCCAGTGACACACAGCTGGCGCCCAGGTGATGCTGAGGCTCGGCTCTGTCCTCCTCCCAGTGACACACAGCTGGCGCCCAGGTGATGCTGAGGCTCGGCTCTGTCTTCCTCCCAGTGACACACAGCTGGCGCCCAGGTGGTGCTGAGGCTTGGCTCTGCCCTCCTCCCAGTGACACACAGCTGGCGCCCAGGTGATGCTGAGGCTTGGCTCTGTCCTCCTCCCAGTGACACACAGCTGGCGCCCAGGTGATGCTGAGGCTCGACTCTGTCCTCCTCTGAGTGACACACAGCTGGCGCCCAGGTGATGCTGAGGCTTGGCTCTGTCCTCCTCCGAGTGACACACAGCTGTCGCCCAGGTGATGCTGAGGCTTGGCTCTGTCCCCCTCCGAGTGACACACAGCTGTCGCCCAGGAGATGCTGAGGCTTGGCTCTGTCCTCCTCCGAGTGACACACAGCTGTCGCCAAGGTGATGCTGAGGCTTGGCTCTGTATCAGTACTGTATCACCTAATGCTGACTGAGTCAGCATCCTGTTTCCCCCCAACTTCCGGCTGGATACTGAATAATTATAAAAAATTAAGCATTTAAAGTGAAAATAAAAGTGCCCTGTACCACTGGAGGAAAGTCCCTAGGCTGGCTGCCCCTTTAAGTGAACAGATATGTCATAGACTGTATTCAGCACCAATTCCAAAATTAGGTATGGCCTGCCAGCAAAAGTGCTCAACACTGAGGAGGCCTCAAATCGGGAAGCAGATGCAGATTTGAGGATCTTCTTCCTGTCTTGGGGCATGAGGAAATCTGCGACACTGTACCTGCGACTTGGAAATCTGTGACTCTGGAAAATTAGATCTAGCTCTCTGAAATGAATCACAGTACCAGAAAGAGGGCTCCTCACAGATTCCTCTGGTTCCTCCTCACAGAGCTAATCAAATAAATCCTTAAGCATTATGGAGGTTTGGGTCTACGGAACCGCCAGGTATTACCAATTATTGGGCCGCCTGAAAATCTGGCCATTTAGAAGTTTTATTGCGTCTCAGATGTTGTGAGCATGTCTCAAAACATGTTGGTTATTGGTTTGGTTTCCAAGAAAGTGTCCAGACCAAACAACAGACAAACAAATAAATAAAATGCCACAGAAAATATGTTCCCTTCAATACAATGCAATTTCCTACGCATGAGTTTCAGGAAGTCTAAGAATTTCCTTATTCCATATTTTACCTAAATAAAATATTATATACACATCATATTCATAGGATGCTGGTACTGATGCTGAATAATAATCCTTTGCTTTATATCCTAGCAGCAATGTGACAAAAAGCCCACCATCTCCAATAGGAGCAACGGAGTCCCAGCACTTTGACGTCTGACTCTAACACCAGCATGCTGATCTCATCATTCCCCGACACATCGTAATGCTGAAGATTTATCGGAACCCTTCTCAACAGACCTTATATTGTCACATAAACACAAACGCTTATCACATCTAGTTAACTTTTAAATGAGCGGAACGACGGCGGCGGCGGTGGATTTGACTCGGCCCGGGGAGTTATGGTCCTGCAAATTGACCTCTTCACTGTTGTGTGCGTATATTCTGGGATGGAGATAGTTTGTCCTTTAATTGATTACTTTGGATTTCTGCCTGGCTTACTTTGGCGGATGGCGGCTGTAAATGGTGCCTCTTATATAACTAAATAATCAGACTGGTGTTTAAATAAAAAGTTGAAGGGTCAAAATCAATACCAGTGGGTCATTCATTGTTTACCTGAGCAGTTGCGTTATTCCCTATATATAATGGACAACTAATCCCTTCATAATTCTTTGGATTACTGTTTTTTTTGTAATAGTTTAAGCCTTTTACTTAAGGCAGTAACTGCTTACTAGGTAATTAATATAATGCACACTCCCTTTTTCACAAGCACTAGATAGCAATAACACAGAAGGCATTCTGTAATGACGTGTTTGCACAAGTCTTCATTCTAAAGCGATCAGTATTTTTATTAAAATGCACGTTAATCATGTAAATGTCTGGGAAGCCTTATCTTTTACACCCTCCACCCTCATTAAAGATTGACAGTATTCATTTTAAGCAGGCACTTGTAAAAATTCAGCAGTTCAGAAATAAGGAGGCTGTAGTGTCTTGCACCTAACACTATTACATCATATAACATTGGCTTTTTGAGGATTATGGCTTTATTAGGTAACATAATCCAAGATATTGTGTGTCAAGGGTCTGTGTTATGTCATAAAAGGCTCGTCTGAGTAGCGCGGGGGTGAGACGGGAAACACAGCGGGCTGGAATACGTGGGAAGACGCGTGCTTTGTAGGACCTCGTGGGAGGTTCGCTGTTTGTCATCGGCTTTGATCCGCTGTCCTCACGCACAGAATAGCTGGAGTTTGCGATTCCGTCCAGCTAACGAGTTAAAAAAAGAAAACTACAAAAAAGTTGTGAAACTAGTGTTTGAACTACCTCCTCGGGGACAAGGTTCACAGTCTGCTTTTGGTGTGCTGCGGGTGATCTGGCCATATAAAGTTTTCTGAATAACAAGAGCACCTGGCAGATACAGATGTAGCGCATTGTGGAAAGTACCTGGACCGTCCCCCTCACCGCAAATCATTTCTTTCCTCATACTTTCACTTTGACCTGGTGAAATCGAGCACAGTAAATGGCAAGAATCCCCTTTCGCGTGCTGCGCTTCAAACTCCGCCGCGGAGAGTGTTTTCGATGCTAATTTGCAGTGCACTTGCACATTTAAAGCAATGGCACTCTCATAACGGGCTGCTTACAGGACTTGGATTTGGGTTTTATCAGAAGTGAAAGGAAAAGAGCTGCTTGTCATGTGTGGGAATTCACCAGAGACTCAAAGAGCGAGGCATCCATCGATATGCGGCCGGACCCCAAAGCAGTTCACTTCCCAGCTATCTGATGCTATCTCAGGATGTTTAGATGCACTCGTGGCCCGATACTGGGAACTGTCCCTTTACAAATAAACCGGCAGGGGAAAGAGGAAACTGTGCCAGCAGACCAGGCTTTCCCTTCTGTTTGAGGATCGAAGTCCTCTGGCCCGGTGTTTGCAGATGTCGCTGGGTCCGGGTCTATAGCTGAGCACCCTGTGACACCACGGTCTGTTCACTGCCACTGTACCCCACGTGGAAATCCATTGCCCCCCCCACGGGGGCAAAAATGGCACTTATACCTACAGGCAGCTCGACAGAACCTTGCGATTCAGCTCAGAACAGAAAGTGGTGGAGTGCGTGATGCTGAGTATACAGGAATGATACACTTGAAGAAGTACATTTTAAAAGCAAAGCTCCAGAAGATTCCCCACGCCTCGCTGTCCAAATATAGAACAGTGTGAATTAGAATATAGAATTCATCAGATTATTTATATTTATATAATATAATATTTTTAGGCCATTGTGTTTCAGGCTATGTGATATGTGACATACCATTCCAATGATGTCACGAATGTAGACTCGAGATAGAAAGCATGAATTATGGTCTGCCACAGGGATACACGCAGAATCCACCATTATTTAAGAACCATACACCACAGTCCTTGTTGGTCACTGCTCAGCTTTGTCTTAACAATCAATACCTTGTGTTTTTACCACCCCCGTTTCTTGGTACCCACTGCCCAGTCACATGACCTGTGTCATTCACGGTACATGGGGCGAGTTGGCAAACACCATAACGATGCGGGATCAAACATCCAGAATCTTCTACATAACAGACGCGAAACATCATCAGTTTATATTTCCAACCTTTAAGCTGATTGCATGAAAAATGCTGATGAATTCTTGGAGCCCTGCTTGAGAAAATGACTAACGCTGTGAAGGATGAAAGCTGAGGCTTGTGGAGACCACACATCTGCAAGTCATCCCACCGCGTTCCGAAGGGGGGGGGGCTGGGTTAGGGAGCTGTCTGAGGCACAGAAATAGAAGCCCCCCACTCAAGGCGGTCACATGATTGGCAGGAAAGTGAAACCTTCCCCATGTCACGGCTTTCCAGATGCAGGGTGAGTACAGGAAGGGGGCTGCAGTGGGAAGGGGGAGGAAGAGGCTCGATTTGTCACAAGGCACAAGGGGCCCCAGATCTGGGCCCGGAGTCTGCATGCACCGTCCCCTACAGCAGTGTTTCCCAGTCCGGTACTCAGGGACCCGCAGACAGTCCGCGGTTGGACACGAACTGGGTGGGGAAGCACTGCCCTACAGGGAACTTGGAGAGGCATCACCATGGGAGAGCCCCGGGGCTCTGCCGCACACCCTCCCCCCACCAGCACCCACTGCCAGTGTTCGGCTCTGACAGCTGCCTCAGATTACGCCTGTCAGAGTCACTCCGTCACGCCAGCACCCTCCCCTTCAGCGTTCCACAGCCGTGACGGGGCACTTTCTCCGCCTGCGCGTCCCGGTCCGCCCCCCCCCCCCGTCGCCCCCACCCAGGCCTGCTTGCATTTCCACGGCAATACATAGCTCCGTGACGCCTCTTCCCCAGTAATTCCACACTGCAGTAATTTTCTTTCCGGTAAATTCTCGTCAGGCTGTGGGAATTCATGGGAATAGCACTCGCGTTCCTGATCCCGGCGAGTCCCCGCCCGCCTCGCCAGGACCTCGCTCGCAGTTCCATTCAGTGCCTGACAAGGAAATACGGGGGAAATTAAGTACCCTACTCGGAACAAGCCGACCCAAGGTTCCCAGATTCCTATAATGATGAGCTGCACAAATCCACAAAGGAATCCTGTAATGATATATGACTCGGCAAGACGGTGTCACATTCTGATTGACTGACCGCCTGGCAACACAAGAAGCCTGTGATTACACAGCCCTAATGTAATCTGCGGGGACAAACACCTGCACCTTAACGCCGGCACAAAGGAGGGGCTCCGTGTCTGCCCAGGACAAAGGAGGCCAGTCGCTGTTTAGAGACAGCGGAGGCTGGAAGGTAGAGGGGAGCAGGAGGTGGCAGCGCAGACTGGGGAGAAACCGCACTGTAAGGGGATCCCCCATGACTCTTCTAGCCGGAGGCTTCAGTGGCCAGGATGCTCCCCCCCCCAGGCTGAAATGAAACCCCAAACAGGACACCTGGGCAAGACACCAACATCCAGGCACATGGGGCACAGGGGAGCATCGTCACAGGAAAGATGACGGGCTGGGCCTCGCCCTCTCTGCTCGTCAGTCCTGCGTTAGCCTCCCCACACACAGACCTGCTCGTATCTGCAAACCAGTTCAGCCTCCTGCCATCCAAGGGATATCAGAACCCAAACCGGGCCGTTTCAGCATCGGGCCTGAAAGCCTCCTCCGGGCTGCGGGCTTCGGCTATTTATTTTCAGACTCACTGCCAAAAGAATGACAGCCTAACACACAAAACACAGAGTATTAGCAACAGGAAGAAATCACAGCAAATATTATGGTCTAGTTTTTTTTAGGATAAGCAGTATAAAACCACAACTTTTACAAGCTTTTAAACCCAATTATAGGGGAACTTATCCATGTTCTATAAAATTACTGCACATTTTTACAAATAAAAAACAATGGACTGTCCTTTAAAATGTCCGTCAGGCTCTGAAATCTTTCACTACACTTCCAGGACAAAGGAGAATACTTCAATCATGAACTGTTAAATACAGGGCCGTTATCTTGCCAAATATCTAAATTATAGATGGTCAGTCTACCGCAGTGTCTCAGCTGAAATAAATCATAACT
Source organism: Petrocephalus microphthalmus (assembly GCA_026774405.1). Classification (NCBI taxonomy): domain Eukaryota; kingdom Metazoa; phylum Chordata; class Actinopteri; order Osteoglossiformes; family Mormyridae; genus Petrocephalus; species Petrocephalus microphthalmus. Next base: position 9,764,672 of record JAODKK010000038.1, read on the forward strand.
TTTCTGCTCAGGGAAACGGTTTTCTCTGCCTCCGCGAGTGGCTGACGCTACTCACCGCCTCAAAAACCCAACCAAAGAGCTGAACTGGGGAAAATGGAGACATACCACAGTCAGGCTTATATTTTCATTTATATTTTATTAACAATCTTTCCCTACCTACACAGATTGCCTCTGACACAGGAAGTCCACGACCTATTCTAATAGATCCCTCTGAAGTTTGGAGGTCTTTGCATAACAGTTACTCATACCTGGGCCGCGCTTAACTGAAAATTACACTGTAAATAGAAACTCAGCACAGCAGAAAAATGCTGTGTTTTGTTTTTAACTCGTCTTTTGTTTTTTCCCTTCTGTGTGTGGCCCTCAGTAATTATTACATTTTTGTCCTGTCCATGTTTGGTCGTGGTTTGTTTACCGCCGCTGCGATTTGCTGTTCTGTTTGACTTGCTCTGGATATCAATTGCTGCACTTAAGGCTTTTCTACTCCGGCTGTATATGCAAAGGCGTCTTCCAGCATGAAAACAAACTGGCTCGGCAACAGCGCGGCCATCTGTGTATTTATTTCCCATCAAGCCCCCCCCCCCACATAACTGCACTGTAATAAATAAAATATCTACGAAAAGCATATAAGTGAGATGAAGGTGTGAGTTTGGTGCCCGGGAACGGGGGGGAGTCACACCCCCTGGGAGGGGCTCGCAGGGTCCTGCGTTGCCGGGTCGGAGGTGTGAGATCGGCAGTGTCACAAAATATCACCTTGCACCCCCTTCCCGATTTTGTGTATAATTTCATGTATATGTATTTGGTTCCTGTCAAGTGCAGGGGGGGGGGGCTTGATTTGCTAGGGTATCCCTGTTCCTCCTGCACCCCTGGGCATGACAGTGGCTGTCATATGCCCCCGCCCCCTGCTGGGACAAACCATAGGTACTGATGGGACGTCACCGTTCCCAACAGGATGAGGTGAGGGAGTGTGTGTGGGGGATCAGCCCAGGGAGTGAGGACATGTGCAGGGACTGATGCCCCTAGGCTCTTTATGCACCACGTTACAGACACATTAGGTGTGGCGGCATGCCGAAGGGGCTTCTTTGCTACCTTCTCTAATCTCCAAGCATGATTACGCAGGGAAACATGCATGCAGGCTGCCACGCGTCCGTGGCCTTTAAAACGTAAGCAGCTATTATTTATTTGCTTTCCCGGGAATTACCTGGCTAATAAACATCCCTAGACAGCATCCTCTCCTTCACTGTCCTGCCTCGACATCATCCTGTCGCTGCCCCATCAGCACACTCTTCCATTCTCCGGCTTCAGCCTCAGTCCAAGTGTTTTCTGAGCGCGTCACGTTACAGGACACACAGGGGACGTGGTGTGACAAATGAAACACAGCACAGTTCAACA
>JAODKK010000038.1:9806843-9817483 GCA_026774405.1 Petrocephalus microphthalmus
CCTGTTTATTCAGCTGCTGAAAGGCTCAAAGACAAACCCAGGGAGTCTGGGGAGGACTGCAGCCTCACTGCCTTCACTTGGGACACAGAGCAGAGGGGGAGGAAGGATGAAGATGGGAAGGGAGGATAAATAAAAACAAGCGAGGGAGCCGGGGAGCCGAGGACCTGGAGCCATGAGTTTTCAGGCTGTACACCGTGCAGATCCCGACAAAGCGAACGGAAGTGTGCCAGTGAAAGTGCTCGGCTGACAGCAGCCTTGGGGAATAACCTGACGGCTATGGCAGCCATACATCAGGGGACCATCCCGAATGCCCGGCACCCTGACGTGCGAGGGCTCACCTGTCTGTAGTGTGTGTCGAGGTACTGGACAATGAGGCGCGTGTTGACGCTGTGGCTCCATGTGACTCCTAGCGCTGCCGTCACATACCCAGAATCCTTTGCAGCCAGGGAAGATCCTACGGCACAGTAGAGGCAAGAGAGGTAGATTAGGGCAAGGGTCTATGGCATCAGTGCCTCACAGACTCCTCAACAGCTCCTAGGATTGAGGGTCTACAGACACTACAGGCATCTTTCAACACAACATTGATTTACACTGACAGACTCAAAGAGAGAAGTCTGCATAAAAACCCCATGAATTTTGCAAGAAGGCATCACCGGCCAGTGTTGCTTTGATCCAGAACGTCCCTACCACTGATGTGAAACCTTTTCTAAGTACAGATTGCATGTTAACTCAACGGCTCGGGTTGCAGAGCCTGTAATCTGCGTGGCCTGCTTCTGACGTTACACTGTGTGGGACCACCAGGCTAACTCTGGCAAAGATAACAACTCGTCGCCTCTGTGCTCGGCCCGCTCATGCCCAGCACTGCTCACAACACGCCGGCGCTAAATGAAAAACATGTAATTAACATTCTTCCTCGGCCGACATAACATGAAAAGGCCGGAAGGAGAAGAAGCCGTACATATGTTAAGACAAAGAGCAAAGTCGTTTATCAACTTCAGTGCTGAAATTTCAGACTAACAAGAGGGGGGGGGGGAAACTCGAACCCAAGCCCAGCTGTCTAGGGCCTGATATCAGCACTTACCCCCACCACACACAGACAAGATCACATGGCCGGCTTAAGAACACCCAAATAAGACATGTGAGAGAGACCCAGGCAGAACACCAGAAAGCATGTATGCCATTAAATCATGCTATTCTAAACCCCATTTACTTCATATTCTGAGAGAATAACAAATGTTTCATTCAACGAGTAGCAAGTGAAATATTAAATTACTGAGCTCATCCCCACATAGTCAGTTTCCTGCTCTAGATACAGTAGTGGGTGTCATTAAAGCTAATTGCCCGCCGTTTTATTTTACAAGCAGTGAGAGGTGTTAGCGCTAATGGCCTGGTGGCTAACGTTACTGAGCCACTGACAAAGGGCTGTGACCGGGTTCATCCCAGTAATCAATAACGGCGACGGCAGCAAATACCTCACAGACTCCTGGCATTCGGCTTGATTAAAACGCTAAAGTATGCAGTTACATAACATGTTTTTGCATCCTTCTTCCTGAAATGAAAGGCTGTTTACGCTTCAGCCAAACCGTCAGTTTAAAGCATGGGTCTATTCCCGAAATTAAAACGAACGTGCCCAAGCAGCCTCACAGATGGCCATAAGCTGCATTCCCTCTACTGCAGGCAGTCCAGAGAGGAACCTGGAGGCCCACAGAATACCCACTCGACCTTCAAGCACAAGGACCAAACTGTTCAGAAGCTCCTCAGTGCGTGCTAAGCCCCCCCGCCATGAGTAACCGTACTTGATTTCTCTGGTTGTAGGAAGACACAAAGGCCAAGAGGACAAAAAGGAACAAACTTTCCAGTGGGGGATGGACAGAGGAAGGGCCTTTCAGGAAGACAGGGGCTCACAAAGAGCTGCCAGCAAAGCTCACCACGCCGCATACATATAATGCTCTAATCCAGCTCTGGAGGGCTTCCCGCGGGTGGGGGCCGGTCAGGCTGGGGTGGACAGGCCGTCCCACCATCCCACGTCCCTCTACTGCTGCCCAGCTGATGGGGAGAGAGGGAGAGAGAGTGAGGGGGACCAAGGGTAGACTAAACAATCGGCGAGCACGGTGCAGGCTTCCGAAGGGGCCCCTGGAGGACAGGATGCTATCAGCACGTCCCTCACTCTAATGGTGCACCATCACTCCAACACAAACAGTCCACCCGCACCCCGCCTGACCTCCCCAGGCACGTCCAGATCCTTCACAGAGGCAGACAAAACTGCGTATGAAACAGGGGAATAGGATCACCAGAGAATCCTGAACAACCCAGCACCCACCTCAAAGCCAAACGTCCAGAACCCCATATAGATCTGAGAACCCCTCCTGCACAGGTCAAACTTCTACCAAAAGACGCAAAGGGTCTCCTGACCACAGTGAGAAGCTGCAGAGCAGCTCGGGACAGATGGGGGGCGGGAGGGGGGTGCTGAGGGAGGCAGGGGGCCTGGCGCCACATGCCAGGGGGTCAGGGGCACAAGCAGCATAAACGCCACACAAAGCGCAAGTCGTTACCAACATTAGAAATGCATCGCCTTTCGTGCCGACTCTCCTCCTCGGGAAACATGGGCTACCTAGCGGGTCTGTGGGGAGGCTGCTGGGAGCGGCTGGGAGAAAGTCAGCATCATGGTGGCGCTGAGGCAGGGGGAGCAGATGTTTTGACTTTGTGTTTTGGCTGGAAAGAGCAATTATAAGCAGGGCATAATGGTGCTGGCACTCAGGCGCTGACTGTGCCCAGCTTCTCATTAAGACACGTCGGTGCTGAGGCAGCCCGTCGGGACTGAAGCAGAACCCAGGTGGCTGCGGGGTCAAAGCCCCCGGAAGCTGCTTCTCATTCAGCGCGCATTCTTACGGTTCCGCCATCCTCGCAGAACCACACTAGGGCCGGCGGAGAGGACGTGGAAAGTTTGAAGAGAAGCTTCCAGTCCCCGTGTGTGTGTGATAGCGCACGCCAGCGGGGAGAAAGGTGTGCCAGAACATTCTGGAAACAGAGTGGCAGTGATGCTGGTTTTCCATGATGTAGGTCTAGAGTTGATCCTGGCAGACGATGGGAGGTGGAGGCTGCAAAGAGGCTGAAAAACACCCCTTAACTTACCCGTGATTTTCTCACCTATGTGTATTAACTTGTCTGCCAGCTATTAAACATCTAAACACCTGCAGAGCCTCGGGAATCCAGCCTCGGGTGTTAGAGGGGTTGCTATTGGACGGCTGCTGAGTTCCTGCCAGCAGGCTGGCGGGTTTCACCCCGGGATCTGCTCTTGGGCTTAAACGCCTGGCACCCAGAGCCTCCTGGCAGGCAGGAGCCCGCTGAGCCTTCAAGAACTGGGTCATGGTGAGCCCGGCTCGGACAATGCACTCAGTCAGAATGGAGGAAAGCGACATAAATGGGCCGCCCAGCTGAGCTGGGAACAGAAGCTCCCCTCTGGACTTGCTCAGCTGCTGGGAGCTGACAGCGAGAGACCTGAAGACGCGCTGACCACTGCTAGAAGCAGCTTCATGGGGAAGTGGGAACGTTCAATGGCCGTGCAGAAAACATGACGCTGAAGCGCTTGCTGACATGCAGAACGCAGGGAGCGAGACAGACGGGAGGGGAGATCAGCGCAAGATAAGTGAAAACACACAGAGCTACAAGCTCCAGTATTGTGCAAGTCTGCAATACTGAAAAATTACAACAGAACTGCTGTAATAAACACGTTAAAAGAAAGAAAGGAAAATAAGTCACTATGCGTGTTGGGGGGGGGGGGCTAAATTAGCAGAACCAGAGTAAGATCCACCACAAACCAAAGACGGGCACCCCATCTCCAAAGCCCTACGTGAAAAACTTCTCCCGGACATTCAGAGCGGTCTTAAATCTGACTGTGCAATCTCTTCTCGGCAAGACAGGACAACTGGCCTCTAGTGATGTGTTTCTTTAATGAAACAGTAACTGCAATAGGAGCCCTCGCGCCAAGCCGCACATGAAAAACGGCCGCCCTGAGGGATGGAGAAAAGGTCCTTATACCTTCCAGACTGTTCCATTTAGAAGATGCCGCAGGTTTCAGGTCACTCAGGTTTGTGGTGATCTGATTGGTCAGAACAACCTGGAGAAGGGGGGAGAAAACAGCATTGCTATTAATCTTACTCATGATGGGCCTAACAGGAGGCAAGAAGTATTTGTCAGACGGTAGGTGGCCAGGGGGCTTGGTCTGATCCTGTAGCTTCTAACCCCTGTCATGGATTCAGAGTCAGGAGACTGTATTGTGTTCCAGAACTGACACCATACAAAAGCACTGGTGGCTGTGAACTGCTGATGACTGCCAGGTAAAGAAGGCAAGATTCTGTCACGCCCAGCACCGTCTGTGTCACCGTCAGCCCCGGCACACACAAACAACAGAGAATACGCGGCTCATGTCATGTGACGCTCCTGTCATAAGATACGGACACGGTTGGGAACGCAAGGGCAGAGACACACAAACAAGCGCACACACATCCCCTCAGTGTGGGTCCAGTGTGGGAGGGACAGTGTGCCAGGGGAGAATATCTGTCTTACTTTCACAACCTCTCAGTCTGGAAAAATCAATAGAACATAAGAAAAAAAAAATCCCCCGTCTCCAGCAATTTGCTTTGCGGTCGAACCTGAAACTCTGAGGTCTGACCCAATTTCAATTATATAATGTTGAGGATGAACGAGGAACCCTGAGAAATCAGCGAGCATGAATACAAGAAGGTCGAGGCTCACCAACATGCCGACAGCCCGCCGATAAGCTGGGAGTCCCCTTATAGTTTCCTTTTATCAAAACAACAAATCTGATAGCTGACAAACAAATACATCCTCTTTCTCCAAGCAGGGGAAAAACCTGACGAATTGGCTGACACTGTCCTTAGCAAAGATGTGAGCTCAAGAGGACACAAACAAAAACAAAACCCGAGCAGAACTCATGGCCTATCCTCAATCCCAGAATGCCTGCTCCACCCCAAAATAAAGACCAAGCGATCAGGCAATGTATCAGCAAGGAAAGGAAGAAGGGGCCTAAAGGGAAGTGAAAGGGGCACTAAGACGGAGCTCCTGCCCAGCGTCTCCGCTTCTGCACAGCATACGGTGGGAAGAAAACAAGGCACACACTATCTGAAAAAAATGTACAGATAAAAGAGCATGAGGGCAGCCACTGCTGAAGTATAAGAAGCATGTGGGTGCAGGTATGCGTGTGGCAGCCCCCGGGAGTTACCGTCGAAAAGTCCTGCTGGGAACAGACAACGGGCTACCTGAGCGCTGGCAGATACCAATGTGACTGCCCTTTGTGGGGGAGGGGGGGGGGGCTTGGGACTGAGTCAGAGCGTGAGATCCATGGCACTGGCCTTCAAACCTGAAACCAAGATGGAACATCCCGCCATATGCCGTTCTGTGCAACGCCGACTGCCAGTGAGATCTCGCTCACATAAACGCATGCTTATGTTTCAAAACAAAGCACAACTAAGGAAACAATAAGCTCTCTGAGGCAAAGCTTTGTTCTCATTCGAACAACACTTCAGCATTCATTTTTAATGCATAAACAAGCTAATAAAAAAAATCCTCCCTTACTGTTAATAACGATTTATCTCCTATTTGTGTTTGTCGTGTGCAACCTTGTGCCAGACACACTATTTTAATCTGCGCAGCTGCTGAAAGGCAGACCAAGCCAGTCGGAATAACCTGAAATTCCTGCACTTCTCCCACTGAACCTCGCCACGCCGTGTTCAAAGGAAGCTAACGGCCTTGTGACACAGACACGTACCCTGGGATTTAGACCACAGCGGTGGCACAGAGACAAGTGACAGCAGGCTAAGAGGGTTTAAAGTGTGTTTCTTTACATATATACACACACACAGTTTGTATTCATACCTTAGTAAGGACCATCCATTCAGTTTGATGGGAAAAGCCATAATCCCAATCATGACACCCTTACCCAGCCCTAACTTTAACCATAAGTAACCAAACAAAATACAAGACTTTTGGCATTTTTACTTTTTTGATTGTATTCACATATTTTTATAAAATGAAGGCTGAAGTGGTGAACATTGAAAAAAATGACCCCACTAGTCAGGTTTTTTTCCAGAATCTGCTATACTTGTGAGGTCCTTAGGTCCTCACAAGTACAGCAAAACCTGTATACACACACACACACACACACACACACACACACACACACACACACACACCAGAAAAAGCCAAACCTCAGATACGACAGGCTGCTTTGGCGTGAAAACAAAGTTGATGCAGAGATTGCGTCTAAAAGAAACGGCATCCTGTCCACAGCACGTCGGCAGCATGCCTAGATTGTGAAACTCGTGTATGTTTACATTTTTACATTTTATCACATTCTCACAGAAAGGATTCAGGTTCCTGAGTCTCACCAGCACATATTTAAAACTGCTGTTAAGAAACAAAAACAGTTCACATCTATACACCTCTATCCCGTTGTAATGCACCCATCCCCTATTTGGTTCAATCTACTTAAGCTATGACTAATTCATATATCAGAGCTACAGTATGATCACCTCCAGTCACAATGAAAAAGTTCAATATCCAAAAAACTAACGCAAAATTGCCATTAAACTCCTTCAATTTTCACTTCTACATTGAGCACCTTTTGCCTGTGGGCTGCATTTTCCCTAGTTAAATGAAGACAAAAATGGCAGTAACTACATTGACTAAATATATAAACCAAAAACACAAACATACAAACCATAGCTGTACTATAAAGACAATCAATGCATTACTCCTGCTAGTTTGCTAGCTGTCCAGCAAGGAATTCAGTGGGGTACTAGGTTAGGGGGGACTTTTATTTGACATTGTATCCATTGTATGCGTGACTAGGTACACACACAGGCCAGATATTAGGTGACTAACAAGGAGCACTAATTAAGTAAGGCTGTCTGGCCTGCCTGCACCAGTGATGGTCACCCTCTGCAAAAATCCCCCTAGAAACTGTTTGGCTGCCCTCTAGTGGCGGCTACCGTCTCTGACACAGAGGAATGTGTGTGCACATGTGAAAGCCTGCTGGGGGGGGGGGTGGTCTGCACTGACAGTGTGCACACAGCGCTGCCCGACACCAGGTACTGAGGAGCACTTCCTAGTTGCCTGCAGCTCAAGACCGTGCAGAAGCGGCTAGCTCACAATCGAGGCCCAGGCATCACAGCAGACGGCCTTCCCAAATCGCAGAGGGGGGTGAGGGTTTCACTCTTCGAGCAAGCGAGAGGTGAGCAGCTTAAAAGTGTAGACAGCATGTCCACACCCTTCGATGGGCACAATCATGGGGGGCCATGGATTTTTTTCTTAAAAAAAAAAAAAAAAATTCAATCAAGAGGATGGACCCATGGCTAATCTCCAGTTACGCGGCTTCTAATTTCTGTACAGAAGCGCGGCCAGATGGATCACAGACGAGGGGCGATAAAGACATACCAGAGCTGCCATAATTAGTGTACAGAAGTGGTCCGGGGGGGGAGGGGGTATGGGACTGTGGGGTCTGAGAGGTCTCATTGGCCTCGTCCTGTAATCTCACAAAGCCCTGTGGGACAGAGCTGGGCCATGGTGAAAGGCGGCGGACGAGACCACCCTCCGAAAAACACCACAATAGTTTCTGTTCTTCAGTTGTTTTCATGCTGGCTGCTCAAAATAAAATGCTAAAAATGAGGCTCCTTCCTAGCTGCTGATTTACCATTTTCGCGCTGAGCTTGAGCAGAGTGCCGCACACGAGTGGCACGTATTTACTTAATCGGCAGGGCCCGGGCCGGGACCCGTGCTGAGAGTTATGGCACTCCCTCCCTCCCTCCCTCCCGCACTCGCTCGCCCGAGGAGCGCAGCCCCTTCGCTATTTCCTGTATGTGACTCATGAGTCATCGCAATTCCCTCCGCGTTTACTGTTAAAGTGTCATATCCTGGCCAGTGAAAAACAGCCACCCCTTAATCCTAGACTACCCTTTTATAAAACTGGATTTTCCCCAGTTGTATAAGCCTGTTATAGAAGTGCAGAAATATTCTTGAAAGAAAAAAAAAAAAACTTCGAAAGAAAATAGAGCTGAGATTTTTCTTAGAATTGCTTGTTTGTTGTCCAACACATTACTTAATACAAGCTCAACTTTTAACAGCATACCACTCTGGGAGTGCTTGCGGGAAATTCTAATTTTAAATTCAGATCACAGCACTCCAGTGTTATTGCTTAAGATTTTTGTTTACCGCCATATAAATATACACTTGTAAACCCCCAAGAATATTCTTGTTTTAAAAAGTTCAGCTGAACACTATTATTTCCAAATTCCATAGCAATCGACTCATTTAGTTTACAATTTATGAGTGCCATAAAAAACAGCGCGTGCAAAGCCTCCTGTATTTACACGTCACAAATCCCACTAGCTTCTAAACCTTTTTCATTTAAGCGGCACTGAACGACACTGCCGTCCAAAGTGAAACGGGTAGAAGGTGCCCTGAAGACTTCTATGCAAAAAAAAAAAAAAAAGTTGTCGTCATTCCTGTTGCTAGGAGACCAACAAAACTATTAGGGAGCGCTCGGATTTGAAACAAAGGCATAAACAAATAACCGGAGAACAAATGAGGAGGGGAAAAAAAAGAGCAGTAAGTACAATTGTCCCCAACATGGGTTTTAAGAAGCTCCGAGTCACACCAGTACCCATTGTCTGAGACAAAAGGGATGATTCACTTACTGCATGACTAATCCCTAATTAGGCCATGGAGTCGCTCACATTATACTTCATGACATTGTCTTTGCCTATGAGAGAGTGAGTCAGAGTCTCGGAGGGGTTAGAGAAAAGCGCACATGTGCACGATGGGAGGTGTTGTGCTTCTTCATGTACACACACGACATCATGTTAATGAAACCAAATGTAAACCATGCTAATGTTCAGGGAGTTAGACAACTACCAGCATAGGCCAGCAGAGCTCCACTGGGTCTGCTTCACGGCAGGACTCATTTACTCATTCAATGGCAGTCTCATTTACTGTGGTCCTGGCATCCCGAATCGCTGGCGGAGAAAACGCCGCTCTTCAGCCACATTCTCCATGTCTTCCAAGTTCAATTCCCGACCCTTTATGGGAGCAGAAAGGCACTGAAATGCCTCCATCAAGCCCCAAGCCTTCAGCAAGGATCATGGCACCCTGAACATCCAATAGATACAGCCTTAAGAGAGCAGGGGAGCACAGAATGCAGAGTGGGACACACAGTAGCAGGGTTGCCAACTCTCACACATCTGGTGTGACTCTCACGCTTACGCAAGAAATCTTACAGCAAATCAATATTATTCCATTATACACCTCAAATTAGCATTAATAGCAGTGGGGTAGCCTGCCATCCGTACAGACTATTTACAAGGTAATAAAACTGTTACATACATGTAACTATGTGTGCAGACTCGTCTTGCATTGAAAATTTCACGCCAGCCACCTGACCAAAGCTGACATCATTGCGGCAGGCAGCGCCTGCAGGATCTCCATGTTAGATGCAGTGCAGCATAACAGCTGTGAGGTAACCTCCACATCACGGGGTAAAGGAGAAGCACAGCAAAAACAGCAAGAGCAGGAGAGAACAGCACCACCATCACCACCGGCAGTAGCACCACCATCACCACTGACAGTAGCACCACCATCACCACCGGCAGTAGCACCACCGACAGTAGCACCACCATCACCAACGGCAGTAGCAGCACCAGCAGTAGCACCACCGACAGTAGCAGCACCATCAGTAACACCAACGGCAGTAACACCACCATCACCACCGGCAGTAGCACCACCAGCAGTAGCACCACCATCACCACCGGCAGTAGCACCACCAGCAGTAGCACCACCATCACCACCGGCAGTAGCAGCACCAGCAGTAGCACCAACGGCAGTAGCACCACCGACAGTAGCACCACCAGCAGTAGCACCACCATCACCACCGGCAGTAGCAGCACCAGCAGTAGCACCAACGGCAGTAACACCACCGGCAGTAGCACCACCAGCAGTAGCACCACCATCACCACCGGCAGTAGCAGCACCAGCAGTAACACCAACGGCAGTAACACCACCATCACCATCGGCAGTAGCACCACCAGCAGTAGCACCACCATCACCATCGGCAGTAGCAGCACCAGCAGTAGCACCAACGGCAGTAGCACCACCATCACCATCGGCAGTAGCAGCACCAGCAGTAGCACCAACGGCAGTAGCACCACCATCACCACCTGCAGTAGCACCACCATCACCACCGGCAGTAGCAGCACTAGCAGTAGCACCAACGGCAGTAGCACCACCATCACCACCGGCAGTAGTATGAACAGCCAGCAGGTCGACGGCAGACTATTTACAAAAACAAGCATCGTGAACCCACACAGGCACGGGGAGAGATGGGTGAGGAGGTGAATCTGGAGAGGTCCAGATGGGCCACAGAGGGTTCAGGGGAAGGGCATGTCTCGAGACACCCGGCTTTCGCTACATGGACCCGACCACCGGCGGAAAATCCAGCAGGGCAGGAATCTATTTAACTGCCTCCAGAGAGCAGCCCGTGAAACTGCGAGTCTGTGCCCTTTCTGACAAGACCACCAGGAAGCATGGTGGGGGGGCGAGGCCCCCACTCGGTGGTGGCGAGGGGGGTG
>JAODKK010000038.1:9841718-9859663 GCA_026774405.1 Petrocephalus microphthalmus
GGTATGGCAGGAGGGGGGTGAGGAGTCAGTGGGGTATGGCAGGAGGGGGGTGAGGAGTCAGTGAGGTATGGCAGGAGGGGGGTGAGGAGGCAGTGGGGTTACTAGGAGACCGATGCATTGGCCTGAGTCAGAGAGAGCTGCTACTACCCTCCAGCTGTCTGCTTGACTGTTTGAGGCTGGACACTTTCAGGCATGACTTCCCCATTAAACTGCTCAGAGCTGAGCATGCCACCCCCCACCCCCACCACACTGCCGTCACCCTCTCACCATCCAGGCCGTTGTGCTGCTCATAGCCCCTCTTGCCCAGGATGGTGGGCGAGCCGTGGCTGAGGATGGGAGAGGACTTGATTGGCGTCAGGCTGCCCATGGGCACAGCACTGCGGCGAGGCGGGCCAGCTTTGGGGGGGCTCGGGTGGGCCTCTGAGCCGCCACAGGGTCCCGAAGAGGAGCAGAGAGAAGGGAGGAGATTAAAGACTTATTCATAGACATGAAATGGCTATAGATATGCATGAGAAAATTTACTTTAAGAAACTGCTTTAAGGATAAAATCTCTCACGCAAAATTGATTCATTAAATGTAATGTATTCATTAAATGTAATTGAAGTACAAATAATTCCATCTCCTCAATTTCGGCTGAGCTGTATATCTCTTTTCCCTACACTTTTGTGCAACTAAAAGGTTAGAGGCGGTGCTTGTGGTCAACCAATCGGAAAGTCTATCGCTGTAAGCGCTTCCCTAGTAGTATGCATTCAAACGAGAAGCATCTCATCAGGAGTAGAGACTAAACTAAGGATCTACAACTGCCTCTGAGGACCTACATCATTGGGCTGAGTTCCTGCAATGTAAACAAGACAAAAGGTCTTGGTTCTGGAAAAAGGTTCTGGTTCCTCAACAAAGTCCCTACGGTGTGAAAGCGCCCCATTAGAAACCGAGAAGCCAGTTACAGGAATGTCACAAGAATCACACAAAGTATACAGTCTTTTTCTAAAGTACCATTCCTCATCTTCAAATTCACAAATAAAGCAAAAGGAGAGTTCTGTATCCTCTCACCCAGATACTTGACCACAGCCTCTAAAGGTTTCCGCACGGTCGGCTTGGAAGGCAGCGGACTCTTGACGATATCTGGCAGTCGCACCACACCTGCCATCCGGTGAACAGCACAACACATCTGTTTGACTACAGAGCCTCCCTGCGGTAGGTATACAGCCGTCTGATGTCACATGAAAAAAAACAGCAGGTGTAATGCCTTGCTCATGGGAGTTATACTTTATTCTTGGGGCAGAATGAAAAACGATTGGTTCTGAAAGATAACCAAACCAGATCTTGCGTCATATGTCAGACCAACCAATCGTATGTCTTTGTCCCGCCTCCTCTATATTCTGATTGGCTCTCTCTCAGAATTAATCAATCATTTTTCGTTCTGCCCTCAGAACATTTTTGTGTAAGTAAAAGTCCCACGAGCTAATGCCTTGCAGCCTTTACATGGTAACACGAACACAAGCTGCTCACACTCTGCCCTGATAGCGGCACTGTTGACGGGCGTGTGTGGGATACGGGCGAGGCGTCTTGGCCGTAGCAGGTCCCGGCAGGCTCTCCTGGCAGCCCTGGTCAGCTGAGACGTATGCAGGTAGAAGGCTTGTCTGGTCTTGGCTGCGAACCTGGGGTTTATGCCATGTCTCATAGGCTGTCCATGGGTGCCCTGAATGGGAGTTCAGGGGGAACAGGGTTACTCGGGAGAAGGAGTCCATCTGAAGGGGGGGGTTGGACAGGAAAGGAGGCCAAACACTACACCACAGAACCACTACAGAAAGGGAACACGCGAAACACGTGACATCAAAGCTGAACACATGTCCCAAGGATGCCTTAAAAGTCTCTCCTCTGGGAGGGAGTCTCTCCCAGATGGGGCTGTGGTTAAGTGTATGCATCCTGCGATACTCAAGGCCTTGAGAATAGCCATCATCACAACAGCACCTCCTAATGGTGATGTGACCTACCAAACTGCTGCGGTTGGGACCTGGCCGCTCGCCATCAAGCCTCGTTGGCATCTTTAGCCCACCATACTTCTTCCAGTACGTCCAGCAGGGGGCACACAAGCGACACTGCATGAGAGGTGGACCCCACGAGTACCACTGGTGCGAGGCTGTGGCTGCAGGGAGATGAGGGGTAGGCATGTGGGCGAGTCACATTACGGGAAAACACCTTAACCCGTGCAAACACCCAGCATAATCAGACAAAAGGAGGTTTGACGCACTGTAACAGCTCTCGCAGCCCCGGCCCGCTCCTGCTGCCTGGCCCGCTGAGCCCGGAGCTGCTCCGGCGCCGTTCACCAAGCCCTGCTTTATTCCATCAACACTCAGCTGGTTTGGGTTGGGCTTGTTGCTAGGAGTAACAAAACCAGGTATAAGGGCAGCTGACATTGAAGGACCTTCTCCCTGTAGATCAACCCAGCGATTCCCCCCTTCCCCACAAGCCCCCTCTCGGAAACCCCCCGGTGACCCCCCACGCCGACCACCCATCAGGCCAGCACTCACTAGTTGGGGATGTAGACCTGCTTCAGCTTGCTCTCCGCTTCAGCCGCCTTCAGCCGTTTCTGTGACAGGATGGAGAGAAAGACGGCAGAGTCAGAGCGCAGGGCTGAGAGCGGCCGAAGAGGGTCTCTTCAGGATGCAGTGGTGGCTGCGGAAATGTGACGAGTGTAGCAGAGCAGGTCTGCCAAAAGGTTCTCTCTACTGGCCAAAAAAGCCATCAGTAAACGTTATTTCAGACAGGTACCAGAGACTTACCAGACATATGGGTCAATAAATAACTCTTAACTGATATTTCATTTTTGTTCATACAGCTTAATTTTCTAGAAAAGATTAAGATTTCCTATACTTGTTTACACTTACCGGCATACTTCCAGAAAGTGCCAAGGAAATTTTGTGCATGGTTCCACCCACGTTGCCATATTCTCTTCCTGTTGACATGCCCACCGTTTGACATGCCTGCAAACCTTCCCACCAAGCTTTCCATATGCCCACCACTCCAGCCAGCAGAGACCAGCAGCTGGCTAGCACGATGGAGACGCAGTGAAGTTGGGCGGCGGCCTCACCTGCTGCACGTATCTGTCTGTCGTCTTCCACATGTAGTAATACTCGATGATGCTGGTCAGGGACTTCCAGGGGAGCTGTGGCAGGAAGGGGGGACCCATTAGGGACAGCAAATGAGACGTGGGAGGGGACAGGGCAGCCTGGAAGGACAGCTGCACGCAGACGACAGCTCACAGCTATTATACTCAATGGAAATATGGAAACCAGGTTCCTACTTGCCTCAGTCTGTCTAATCTCCTTTGTGCTGGTAAAACCCATCAATTAGTCCAGCAAAAACCAACAAGACTGATCAAAGTCACTCCCTAAGTGTCATCCTGTGCTCCTCTCTCTACTTCACCCTTATCCCAGCATGCACCTGTCGAAGGTGAGGCCATCTATCTAAGCCAGACACAGCCTGCCTGTTTCCACACACAGTGGCATCAGGGGCAAATATATGGCCCCAGCTGAAAGCTGATTAACCCCCAGAGTGCCCCACACCTATTCAACACATATTGGTTGGCCCCAGTGTATGAAATATGACCTATTTTAAGCCTCCTCCTTAAAAAGTTCTGATTGGCACATTTCCCCACAGTCACTCACAAAGTCCTGTTGGATGTCGCTGAAGTCCTTGCCATACTTCTCCAGCGCCTCCTCAAACAAGCCAGCCTCGGAGGCGCTCCACTCCTCCATCTCGTCGCGACACAGCACCGGGCCACCGTGAGGCACCAGGGCGGCGATGGCCTGGGACATGTCGTAGCCTGCCTTGTGCAGCGTGTCCATGGCGTGGAACTGCAGGGTGGGGCATAGTATCACCGAAGGCACCCGTAGGCTCCCCATGGGCTCCCACAGCCAGGAAAACTCCAGATGGGAGAACTAGCAAGTCTGCTGTGCACTGCACAAACTTGCGGGATTGGACCCCTGGGCACAGACACTCTGCCTTGCTGCCCATCTCTCCCAGGACAGGTTGACTGCCCCCAAGACTGAAAAGCAGGTCTAAATGGCCCCTCTAACAGGGGACAGCTGCCTTCCCATTACCGTACAAAGAAACAGACCCACAGGCACTGTACACATCAGCCAGTAGCAAACGCTCACCAGCGTGATGTCACGGGAGGCAGCGGCGGCGCTCATGTGCAGGCTGGGCTGGCGGACAGAGCTGCTGCAATCGAGGGCGCGGGCGAAGGTCCCCACTGAGCTGCGGAGCAGAGCTTCGGGTCACTTTCTCAGCAGGCTTCGCTTACAGTGACAGAAACCTCAGAGCCCTCTGCGAGTCGCCCCCCCTCACCGAGCTACCACCAGGAACTGGTCAATCTGCTTCGCCGTCAGAGGGCTGCTAGGCTCCCACACCTTCTCCTCCAGCTTGGTCTGGTCCCTCTCACCGTCCTCCCCTACAGGGAAATGGTTCACCATTAGCACCTAAAGTGTCCTCACATTTGGAGGGAAGCTGC
Source organism: Petrocephalus microphthalmus (assembly GCA_026774405.1). Taxonomy (NCBI): domain Eukaryota; kingdom Metazoa; phylum Chordata; class Actinopteri; order Osteoglossiformes; family Mormyridae; genus Petrocephalus; species Petrocephalus microphthalmus. The sequence continues at coordinate 9,846,232 of JAODKK010000038.1, forward strand.
CACCTCCTCAGGGAGTCTCAGGGCAAGCTGCTTTTACATTACCAAGCTCTTAATTCCACTAGTGACTGGATAGTAAGCCACCCTGATGGTTAAGAAATCTGCATTGGTTGTGGGTTCAGATCCCATGGCCAGTAGAGTAATCATATTCCCAAATCACGTAACCCTGAGCAAGACCCGCATGTGACCCCTGCATAACTAGCTTATCGTTCTCCTGCTCTGCCGTTTTTAGTTTGTTCAGGATCTGGTAAACAGGCCCACGGCTCTGACCTTCGCCTGGAGAGTCAGCGACATCGGCCTGGTACTTGCTCCCAACCCGGATCTCGCCCTTGTCTGCCAGGAGCGTCTTCTGCTGAGGGTCATACACCAGCGAGTAGAAAAAGCAGTCCTGGAGGGGCATGGGGGAGCAGCAAAGGCAGGAGTGAATGAATGATGAATGGAGATTAATCGTCATTGTTGACCCACCACAGCACGCAACAACGAAATGTGTCCTCTGCATTTAACCCATGTGACATTGTGACGCAGCAGGGGCCAGCTACGTGAGCGCCCAGGGAGCAGTGCTAGGGGACGGTACCTTGCTCAAGGTACCTCAGCCGTATTTGCAGGTCGGGGACTCGAATCTCTTAGCATCACACACCCTGTACTGGCGGCACCCATATGGGGCACATTCACAGATGGCGGTTAAGCAAAGTCTGTCCATCTCATCAAAGGCCATTTTAACCTGCCAACTTCTCAACTCCAGTAAAGACAAAGCGTCATACAAAACCTTCTTTTGTGGAAAAGCAACATGGCAACCATGCTAATCTCATAACTACCGTTCAAAAACAAAAATATATACGTTTGACCTTGAAAAATGCAAAGAGTGTACATTACAGTACAACCTGCACATAAACCGCTATCCCCTAATGCCCACCCAGACCGCCCTGTCTGTCCTCCATGCCCGTAACAGCATTCCATGCAGTTCACTTCTCCTTCTGCCTAATAAACAAATAACCACACAGGACAGAGATCATGACGTCTAGCCCACACACAGAGCAAGAACGCCACCACCCTGACGACGGCAGGAGGCCCATGCTCACCTCCCGGTCCAGGTAGGACGCCAGGGCTTCAGTCTCGTTCAGCAGGGTAACGCAGCACTTCCCTCTGAGGACAGGGAACAATCACCAAATACAAGTTAACAACTGGCAGACTAGACCAATAACAGACAAGGGCCACATGCTGTGGTCATGGCTATTTACAGGCGAGGTGATGCCTGGCATACCGGGATAGAACATCACCTGATGTGACACTGGGGCTGCTGTATACGAGACATCTACCATGTGACCCGGGGGCTACAGTGCATGCGTCACCGGATGTGAGTGGCAAGGTTTTGCAGGTATGGGTCACCGGATGTGAGTGGCAAGGTTTTGGCAGGTATGGGTCACCTGATGTGGGTGGCAGGTAAGGATTCCAGCTGGCGGGACAGGAAGAGCTCTCTGTGCCTCAGTTGGTGCTTCTGTTTCTCTGAGAGCTCGACCATCTCTGGGTTCTCCATGTCCTCCTCCAGCTCCCCTATTGGACATTACACACCAATGTCATCATCATCTTCGGTGTACTCAGCATCATTTACTATACATGCCGAACAGATGCATGGCAGTGGATGTCTATTCCTTACAAGCGGCAGTAAGGTGTCAGCCAACATGAAAGTCTAAGAGAGGCAGGCCTGAATGCTGTGGGCCCTCCATAAGGAAGACATGCAGCAGTCTGCAACGTGTCAGCCTTGCGGCCACAGGCAGGCATTCAAAGCCACTTACGGCATCTCTCTCATCCCTTTGCTTTCTTTTTATAATCAGCTTTTCATCATATTGGAGAAGTAAACGGTGGGTGGCAAATGTGGGTGCAGTTTTACACATTGCTTAAACAAGATTGGTCATAATCAACCTTTTTTACAGCCTTAGCAATTGCCTGGTCTCTGGGAGGGAAAAAGGGAGAGGGAGGGAAAGACGGAGGAAAAAAAGGAGAGAGAGAGAGAGAGCGCAAAAGGAAAGCTTGATTGATGTTCTCTGTTCCCACATGTCATTACAGTAATTCATCATAGTACAATCAGTAATCTCAATAAAAGGCCTTCAAAATCAATTATAATGCAGTCCTCCCCCTCCGCTTCCAAAGCCTCGACGTGACGCCTTTGATCACGCACCAACATGCCGCTGCAAAAAACCCACACTCATCCTACGTCTATCCACAACCCGACTCACTGGCAAGTAACAGGGACCATGTGGTTTTCTATGGAATATCAGATTTCCTTACGATGCAGCAATCTTTCCTCACTTTTAGAGTGGTGCCACAACAGTGGGTAAGGCTCCTCCTTTTCCAGTAATTGCCCCTCCTCCTCCTCCTCCTCAGCTATGCTAAGGTTAGGGACAGCTCCAGATGGAAAAAGTCAACATTTTGGCCAAGGGACATATTTCAATTATGAATCACAACCCAACCACATGTGAAGAACAGCGAGCCAAACTGCTGAGATCTGGGGAGACCAACATCACAGCTTCAGCAGGCCTAGGGCTAAGATGCAGATGCACTCTTTCCAGCTCTTTACACATGCTAACAGTTCTACACAAGGTCACATGCTTTGGCACACATGGAAAACACAATCAAAGGAGTTGTCACATAATCACACACTTGGTAGCTTGTCCGGTAGGCTCTCAAGAAACCAGGCAGTTTGTTGCCACTCCCATGAACTCCTCAAACTTACAGCTTTTACACACCTGAACTGTGAGTTCCTTAGAAAGTGAGGATTCACTGAGCATGAAGATACCTTAGAAATGCCAGACAACTGCAGCTGAGGCTTTCTTCACTGGTGCTTCAACAGTTTAATCCCCAACAGCAGGTGACAGTACAAACCCAAAAGTGTTCAGGGCGGTTTAATTAGGGCTTAATTTACCCTTTACACACCAAGTGAGGAAATCCCCTATTCAGCCCTGTTCCACACAAACATATTTTACCGGGGAAATCTTATGACATCAGCACAAGGTTTGGGAATGACTGGTCAAACGTCTTCCAGCCTTGCTAGATTGGATTTGTTTTTTTGTTCTGCACTGCAGAGCATCAAGTACAGAGGTCCCAAAGTAACATGAACCATCCTTGGTCACAACAGCTCAACAGCTCCACTTAAGACATCCAGTTCAATAAATGGATAAAAATGTAGCTGAATAAAAACATCAGCCAGGCATGTTGATGTGAGTGATTTTCGCATTTCAGGATGATCACCAAAAGTCACAGCAAAGACGGTACAAAAAAATAAACGCTCTTCACAACCACCAGTGCGAACAAACCAAGATAGCAATAAAGAACAGAGTCCTTCACCCCACACACTGTTAAGTGACCATCAAGCACAACAGGACATGAACCACTATAGTGTTGTTTGCTTATTCAGTTAACAGATAAAATACTAGAAATTCCTTAGTAATCAACAGTAAATTCAGTAGTGAAAATCAGAAACTGCAGAAAGATCTTACAAATAGACATACAATAAGCATCACTGTTGTAGCACTGCACTAAAGAAAGCCGTCTAGGAAAGCTGGAGGGGGTGGCTTTTCCTAAACCGTTCTTCTTTACATAGCCCTGCGGTGCCCCAGTTAGCGCACCATCACCTTCCAGTACCACTCTGATGCACATGACGCCCTGATTCTTCCTCAGAATGCCCACTGCTCCTGGCTTCCCTCTGATTAAAATAAGACGGCGTTTCCATGCCTCTCAGACTCACGGGCATGTTTGTCGGCCAGGGCGATGAGTGTGCCGGAGATGTCCCGCCGTCTGTAGAAACACACCACCTTGGCCTCCACGTTGCCATTCACGGTCTGGAAGAAAGAGCTGCGGTCACAGTCAGCTCACATCTGACAGAACTTTTCTATGTAAGCAGGGGTAATAACATCTACAGACCATAACCCACCGTCCTTTTTGGGAAAAAGTTATTTTCTTCGGGCTATTCTAGACTGGACACTATAGGTGGGGTCTCAGGGACGTAATGGATTATTGGTTTTATTATGCACAGTTAAATGTCTGCAGGTAAAGTGCCATTAAATGTGCGATCCCAATCATGTCCTTAAGGCTGACTGCTAATCATTCAAGGGGCAAACTTTAATATTTTAGATTACATGCCATGTTATAATGAGCACCTCTCCCATGACATTGGCCAGCCCTACTTCTGTGCCCTTCACCATCTGGATGACAGCAGGCTACAGCACATCAGGCTTTCAAATGGCAATAATAAGCCAGCAACTACACTGGCCCAGACCTGAGGTACAAGAATCAGATTTTCTTGTAGGTGTAAAGGGAGAAAAAGGAGAGAGGAAAGGGTATGCGTTTTATATAATATAACCCAAATAAAATATTTTCTGGGGAATAGCACTTGTAAGTTTAGTGTGAAATATATCAAATTTCACCAATTAAGAGCTAATGTTATATTTAACAATGAAATACCAACACAGTTACTCTGTATAAAATATATGCAGTATATTGACCCCAATGATTTGCCATCAACAAAAATATTTTATAGAAAACTCCATATTAGTAAAAATGGTTTTAACTCTGCCCTTGACAAGTAATCTTTCAGACAGGACACAGTGGCAAGTTCAAACACCTTCACTTACCTTGTTCAGCTCCTCTATCCTCCTGATCAAGAAAGGGTTACTGGAGGAATTCTCAAAGTAAACATAATCTGTGATATTAAAAAGATGACATGAAAAAAAAAGATTACAGTCAGAATTAGTGTTACAGTGATAGACATTTTTGTGCCAATACTTACAGTAATTTACACATGTTTGACCAGTCGACTAATAAGTACTATAGTGGTAAAGCTAATTAGGAACTGTCCATCACATGAGAATTAAAAGACTGCCAAACATGGTTCTGCCAAACCTCCAATAGAAACATGACCCCTTAAAGGAGTTTAAGAGCAAGAAGACCTTTCCTCCAATCATGTGCACAAGACCTTTGCCACTGAAGCTGATCATACACACAGCAAAGGCACCACCCACTGTAGGTCACAGAGATCACCTCTTGTGACACTGCATATGCACAACACTTAGGCTGAAGTGCAGCATATGTGACTGCATAGTGTCTAAGACAGCCTGCACACAATGGGGACTTAATTAACTCAAATCAATCAAATGCTCTGCCTGCATTGATTTATCTGTGGCGTGACATCACACCACACCAAACACATTTTGCCAAAATGACATGATTAATAATTTTTCCTGAGCTGAACAAGGGTGTATTTAAAAAAAAAAATTGCAGACAGAAAAAGAACCCCAAGAAAGATGACTCTTCTATGCTGTTTTGTAACTACATCCCAAGACAGAAAAAGGTTTTACTGAAAACATGAGATAGAAAAGTTTAACGAAAATATTTATCAACCTTCCCAGTCAGTTTATACAATTTACTTGTGACAGTACACAGCTGTACTCATGGACTGATTTCTAATAAATATGAATGACCTTTGGGGGAAGAACGATTTTAAGACACTGAAATACAGAATTTTATTTTGATATACCCAATATGATGTTTGATATGCTCATTTAAATAAATGAATCTATGCACATCAAACATTTGTCTACCTCTAACATCTGAATCACATACAGATGCTAATGTTTTCTAAGGTAGTGTACAGAGGGTGCTTCAAATCAGAAATGCATGAAAACGTGCAATGCATGAGCAGTTGAACTTGCAGTCAAACAGCTAGGAATTGTGGGTGTTCTGACACAGATGCTGACAAGCATGTACGGGACCTTGTCACCCATATTACAATACGGAGCACAGGACAAAGAGCACACAAAGACACAAAGACCCCCGAGACCTGCCCCATCAAGCCAAAGGCTCATAACAAAGATCATTTAAAGTGATATTAAGTCCAGGGTACAATCTCACGCTCCAGCATCACAGCATCTCTCCGTTTAGGTGCCTAGAATTACTAAAAGGGTAGCTTAAACTGTATTACTGAGTAGAACTCCATTAGTTCCACCAATAGAACTAATTGCAATCACGTGATTTCGCAAAACTGACCCACGGCTCACTGTGGGTTACTACCAGTAAAATAAAGATGTGAAATTTGTAGCCAAAACGAGAACGCCGTATAAGATACCTAAAGCCAAATTACTATGGATTTCAAATGCATATTTAAAAAATACAAATATTTAAACTGTACAAAACAGTACACCGTATCATCTCAAGGTACAGTGTAGAATATCTCCAGATTAAAAGCAGTAACGGGAACTTCACCGCATTAAACACGGCGAGAGGAGCCGCGGTCCAGGCCGCCCGGCGCCTCGCAGGCAGGGCTCTCCGTTTAGCCCGGTTCCCCATTACTGTGGGCGGCTGGGAGGGGGTCCGCCCCGGCACGGTAACGGACCGGTAACTGAGCGCCACCGGGACTAACTGCAACTTCCCGGGTCCCGGCCGACAGCCGTCAACTCCAGGTGAAGCCGCTAAGTGCGGCTACCGATCGACGTGAACCCGGAAAAAGCAGCGTCCCCGTCGCTTTGGGGAGAACCTGCCTCCCCCCGTCCGGGCCGGGAGGGGGGCGTCGGTGCGGGACCCGGGACGGGGAGCAGAGGCCACATCGGTCCGCCGCTAACTTTATCGCCCCCGAGTCCCGCTACGGCGACTCTGCCGCTCCCGGAGAAGGGAGATGAAGGCAGAAGTTCGGCGCCGGGCCACTACGTCCAGCGACCGATAAGCGAGAGAACCCCCACATGCTCTTCCTCACAGCGGCGTCCGCCATCGCCGTCCTCCTCCTCCTCCTCGGCGGCGACTAACCGACCGCCGCGCGCTGGCGCGCGGCACAAAGCGGCGGCCGCGCGCCGGGCGCTGCGCGTGCGACACGCGGGCTCGAGAGCGGCCGGTCCCCACCTCCGACCCGGTACATGTTCGCTGCCATGGCGGGCCCCCGGGTCCTGGCTCTCCGGGCAAGGACGGCCAGGGATCGCTGACGCCTCCGCCGTCGTTACTACCAGCCACCGCTATTCTGTTTTGGAAAATGGTGGATTCGTTAATACCAAGTGCGCCAGACGCAGGAGCTTAAAGGGCTAGTACACATTTAGAGACGGATCTTCCCCTATAACGGGGATGCAGAGCTGGGTGTCTACGGTGCAATGCACACGCGTTTCGGTAAAGGGGTTTTCTGTCCAGCCGCGTTGTGCTCTTCTCCCAGGGGTGACGGCGTGCGGACCCCCCCTCGATCGGAGCTGGGTGCAGCTTTGAACCCGCGACCCCGAGCCTGTGTGCAGGCGGGGCTGACAGTGCACAGTCCCGCCCCCTGCTTTAGTGCAAACCATGAGCACTTAGGGCATAAACTTTTATGGTTATTCCAAAGGAACCCGAGCTACCCATGCTATCTTACACGCAGTTGGGAATCCTGATGTATGCTATGCCCTTCGTCAAATATGTAATCATTAAGCTTTCACTATTCTCACTGCAAGTGCAAGACTTTGTTCTGGGCGTTATTTAGTGTGGTGAACCTCAGGGCCCCTCCTATCTGTAGGGTGGGGAATTAGCTCACATGGTAGAGCGCTCGCTTAGCATGCGAGAGGTAGCGGGATCGATGCCCGCATTCTCCAAGCTTTTCACATACGTTGCCGTGCGATCGATAAAATTACTCTATTTGCGTTTAGGCGTGCCTCGACTAAACATCCCAAGGAATTATGCTGTCGTGTTCGTTGTGTTACAAGCGTGTTCTTACTTATACAAGTTACGTTATTTATAATTTAAATATGAAATCATTATAACAGTGATCATTTTGAATTTGGAAGATCTTATTTAAATTCAAAATTTAACGCTGATGTGCACTAATAGTTCTCACAACAGCCTTAACTGTGGAAGAATGTAAAGTGGCCCTGAAAATGAGGAAAGTGCGATTTTTTTGTAATTGAAAATGCAGTTTATAGTCCATTGTCTTTGAATAGCACAACTATTTCGCCACCAGAGGTCGCTAAGAGGGCATATTAAAAAATATTCTAGGTGAGGGTATTTGTGCCATATTCACCCAGTTTCAGTAATAAGCCCAATACAATTTAACAAAAACTGCAGGATACTAGTGCTCTGCCATTAAATATTTAACCGGGAAATATATCATAAAGGCCATTCTTATCCTTCCAAGTTAGGCAAACCAGCCACTTTCTATGACAGAGGCAACATCAACTGGGCACCAACCGCAAAGTTGGGACGCAGCGGTGTGTCAGCATTAAAGGACAGAAACAACTGAGACTGTCCTTTCAGCCAAACAAAAGCCGCACATCCAGGGATAAAATAAAAGAACCAGCAATTTACCTTTAGCAGCTCTCATTTGCTTTAGTGTTACCAACGACGTTTGAAAAAACAGATAATTAATGATATCCTGATAACAGACAGCGGCCGGCTCACAATCATTTTGCTTTGAATGTGTAGGGGTCACGTCCAGTCATTTCCATTCTCTCCGTTTCTTTTAGTTTGCTTTTATATAAAATTTTACATGACATTATTTCACGTCACCATATGTAGTGTGCTGAATAAAAGACCAGACTGGCTAACTTGCCTTCCAAGACTGGGAAGCAATGAATTATAGGACTGGTCTCGTTTGGCGAGGATGCAACCAATGTATCCTTGACATTTGGGGCAGGGCAAGAACAACATCCGGGGATTTTTACCATCCTCCGTACTTCTGTTCTTGAGTATTGGAAGAGGGCTTCGGCAAGTAGTTATAAGTAATTATTTATTAAAACCAAATACTTTCCACCAGTGAAGGCAGCACCCTAGCGCCTTCTGTTGCCTTGCTCCGGCTGACGGCAACCATTAAACCTATGTCAGGTCACAGAACCATAGACAAGAGCTGGAATTGGGGAAAACAAAAGGAGCCTTTATTAAAGCTCGGAAGCAAATAGGGAAAAGCAAAGGGGCCATGCAGGGCCAAACATTGCTGCCTTGGGTTGGGGGGAAAACAGGTAAACACAGGGGCCGACATCAATGACTGGACTAGGGGGAAGTGGGAGGCACTTTTACACAGGGCTGACGAGTGGGCAAACAGGAGGCAGCTGGAGTGATCCGCACGAGGGCTGAAACAAGAGGAGAGACAAACAGGCAACAGGTGTGGCTCATTAGCCACCTGGGGAGAGACTGGAAGGGGCAGGAAGGCAGGTCATTACAGCCTAGCCTTCGATCTGGCTTTATATCAAGTTTGATTCTGTTTTCAATTGAAGCTTTCCTATGTTTTATAGGCCAAAGTTGTGTGTCAGTCCACACAGTATGGTATCAGATTAACTGAAGATTGGGTCACATTTATTTAGTTAGTGTCCAAATACGAGTGAAGCAGATAATGCATCACAAGCATACAGCTGTTAAGGAGCCTCCTAGGCATAAGTGCAGCTAGGCTGAGCTTCCAGTCAATGACCAGTTAGAAGTACAAGGTTGCAGGAGAGCAAGTACTGTACAGTTCCTCATTCTATACTGCATTGCTGTTTCAGCTGTACCTAAATAATGTTCCCCAGTTTTGTTACACAACAAGTTTAACTAGAGCTGGGGTACGTAATTTAAATACAGCTGAAAGAGCAATGTTAACACAACGCCTCTTTTATCAAAATAATAATCAACAAAATAAGAAACAAGTTTCAGTGTGTTTCAGCATTGATTGAGTAATGAACTCATCCTTTCAATGCCATTTTCCATTATTTCGAAACACTGCATTTATAGTTATTTGCAAAATAGGTCTGTTAAAATAACTTTTACATTGAAATAAGACCATTGTTAGGTGGACAAGGAGGCCCATAGAAAGCAGAAACATTGGGTTTGTCTCGCTCATGTCGCCACACAGCGCCCTCTGCTGGCAGCTGGGCACCTGCATGGCCGTGGGTGGGATTGTGGGATTGTGGGTTTGGCCCCCTTTTCCAAGTGTGTCCCATCACTCAGTGAAGCCAGAAGCCTGTAGAGTAAAAAGTAGTGGTTAGCTGAGAACACACACAGTGGAGGTTTTGGCTGGTTTTTATCCTTCTCAAACTGACATTGGTATAATTTCATCTGTGATGATATTAATTTTACATGACAAATGAGAATGACAAAAAAACATATTTAAAAAAGTACAGATGGGTAATTCATGGATTATATAGTGATCTTGTCACATCAAAGCTGATCTGAGCACAAATTATCCTTTGCTCTCATTTGAAAAGGAAAGATTTTCCATTTATTATTTGCATGAGAGCTAACCCTATGGGTGGATCATTTATAGTATTGCATTTTTATCATTATATCATGTTAGTTCTCCTCCAGACCTCAAAGTTTTGCAAAATCTGGAATTTTAGCCAGCACACCTTAACCTTCTGGTAATCTAGTCATATTTAATATTTCGTTACTGCTGCTGACGATGGCTGTTTTGGATGCACTGGAGAAATTGTATGTCACCATTAAATGTGTGTATGTCACCATTATTGTATGTCACCATTAAATTTTCCCCCTGATTTCTTTATAACTATTATAGGTACAGTATCTGTGTCTGACCAACATTGTTCTGGTACAATCATACAACAGATAATGAATAATGATGTCTCTCTTGACTCCTTGTTTGAGTACTGATAGTGTAATATAAACATAAAAATTGCTAAATAAAATTAAAAAAAAAACTATAAAAGTTAAATCAGGCAACTAATGGTGTATTTTCAAGAGTTTTGGAATATGAATGATGAGCTGACGTGACAGAAACTGTCCCTATTTCTGAATAGCTTTTAGTTTGTTCAAGCTCATGGGTCCCTGTGGGACTGCATTGTAAAGCAGTACAGCTGTGCTCTGATCTGCTGACAGCATAAAAAAGGGAACAGTTGGTTCATCATGCCCACAGCGATGTGCGCATAGCGTTTATACCAAACATTTAATGGAAAAACCCCTCCATGCATGCACACTTACTTTAGTTCGTGAAGGCCATATAATGTAAACAATATTTAAGTATAATGTGTCATAATATATATATATATATATATATATATAGATAGATACATGTATTGCTGTGGATTAGTTAATCAAAGTTACAGATCATCTCAGAAGTTTTATACGGCAGTTTATTCTGATTAAAGGAGGACGAATACAGCAGCCCACCATTGTTTCACGTCAATATGGGGTATCTGCCACCTGCACTCAGTCACCATTACTATATTCTGCCTACATTAAAATTGTGCTGGAGGCAGCTTTGAAATTCGCACAACACATGGTCAATCATTAAAAGGCAGAACAATAAAGCAGAACTACTGTTAGCAGCCATTGTTACAGTTAGCAGGGCATCGGTTCATGCCCATAATTCTCTAATGCTGAAAAAGTCATTTTTTCCATGTAAGTTGGTGCATCTCTTTGAAATGTAGGATATTAAAGAGCAGACCCTGTCTCCCAAGGGCCTGGTTTGGAATGGGTAGGTATTATAAATATAAAGACCATCCTTGGGGATCTGCACTGCAGTATAACAGAGGGTTATGTAATGCTGATGTGACAATGTACAGAATCCAGTCAGAGTGACGCCAGTATCAATAGGCTCATTAATATCCATCCCAGTCCCCCACTGAACCCCATCCTCTGTTTTCCATAACTTCTTTTTCCTCTGAAGGGTTGCAGAGAGCTAATATTGAATAAGTGGTTATGGAAAATGATGATTGGATGGATGGATGATTCACACTATGCGGAAAAGTAGATGGGCACCCTCCAAAACTGATATCTTTTCCATCTTGATTTTGTAGGAATGGTTTATATTGTTCATCAAATTCTGTTGTCTGGTTAAAAAACAGGATTACAAAGTTGATAAATTAAACATTATAAAAAGTATTCATTTCCAGGTGCTATTGTATGTGTTTATCATGTATGTTAGAAAGAAATGCAGATATGTTAGGAGATCACATTCAAACACAAATCTCCACTGTTAACCAGTATTTGTATGGTTGAGGTCGCTACCTGTAAAGACTGGCTATTATACTGGCAGAAAATGCTGCCATGAATGCTTACTGGGCATGAATTTCGCATGTGACAAGACCCTCGCTGTCCTGGTACCCTAATGTATATTGTCCTCTGCTTTGTAATCCACTGGAGATTGTAAGAGTGGAGACCTGTCATGTCTGATTAGATAAAAGGGAGGGAGAGTAGAGGGGAGGAGGTCAGGCATCTCCGATGACTCAGATGACTCACACGTATGAAATCCGAGCCCATGGCAGCCCTTGCCCATCCGGGCTGGCTCAGGGTCTGCTGTACGCGGACAGCGCTGCTCTTTGGGCTCAGGCCTGCGCTCATATAGAATGTCATCACTGTAATCCACTGATTCCACTTGCCTTACTCTGTAAGACCCACACTCTCAGAAAATAGGGTACCAGTTTGTACCTTTGCTTGTCACTGGGGCTGTACCCTTAGGGCTCTGCCAATTGTACCCGTAACTGTAGGTAATTGCACCTTATATGGTACAGAAATGAATCCCCAAGGTACAAAAAACATTAATGTGCCCCCAATGGTACAAAACAGTTCCTCCTAGTCCAATTATGCATCTTGAAAGGTACAAGACCCTTGAGGGTACAGAGCCAGTGACAAGCAAAGGTACAAATTGGTACCCTTTTTTCTGAGAGTTCAAGATAATGGGTGGGTTAACCCCTTAGAGACTGTTTCTTCTGAGAATCTGATTACAATGGCTATGGCCTTGTTTTCCAAGGTTCTACATAACATGCATCAGGGTTCCCCTGCAATTCTGGTCCTGGAGCTTCAGAATCTAACACAGTTTGCTGAGATCCCTACTCACATATACCTTATTCCACTCACCAACTAATTGCCAGGTTTAGTAGGTATATCTGAGCAGGGAAATCTGAAAGCTGTGTTGCAGTCTGGCCCTCCAAGACCATAACTGGACCGGAAGTTGGTCTAGTAGAATAGCATATGAAGACATATTAGACAATTCTATGCTTGCAACTTTGTGGGAATAGTTTGGGAAAGGCCTTTTTCTGTTCTAGCATGACTGTGCCCCAGTGCCCAAAGCAAGGTCCATAAAGACATAGTTGGGTGAGTTTAGTGCCAGCACAGAACCCTGACCTCAACCCCATCAGATACCTTTGGGATGAACTAGAATGGAGATTGTGAGCCAAGACCTACATGTCCCACATCAGTGCCTGACCTCACAAACACTCTTCTGGATGAATGGGCAAAAATTCCCACGGACGCACTGCAAAATTTTGTGGAAAGCCTTCCCAGATGAGTGGCAGCGGTTATATTTGCAAAGAGGGGACCAGCTCTATATTGCTAACTATGGATTTAGAATGGGATGTCATAAAAGGTCCAATGCCAAATGCCCCAATACTTCTGTTCATATAGTGTATGAGAAGCCCAGTCTGATTTTCCAAGCAAATTCCTGGTCTGGGTTCCAGTCCAGTTCCTGACAGGTCCACTGATGCAAGCAGACTCACTGTCATCACTCTGACGCTGA
>JAODKK010000038.1:9987600-9997743 GCA_026774405.1 Petrocephalus microphthalmus
CATGCTCCCACTGCCCCCCGCCCCCCCCCCTACATACCTTTTACAGCCCCTGGGAATCAGCACACTTTTGGGTTCATTCACACTCAGCTAGTCCTGGTTGCTAAGACAGCCAAGATTCCAAATATGAGTCTGTACTCTTGTGGCAGATAATGGTTTCCATAGCACCAGCTGACCAGGCAAACATGGACCCAGGTTCATTATTACATCCAAACAGCAGTGGACGGTGTCACACCGCTTATTAGGTGTGCAGAACACTGCCATTCATTATTGCTGGTGGATCTCAGTTTAAGCCCATGTTGACATTCTCTGGGTGTCTGGATGTGAGGAATGATACTCAGGCTGCACCTGCTTTCACCAGACAACTTGTGGTGATTCATGTTAATTGAGAAACTTGTGGTAATAGATGGGCAACTTTAACTTAGTGGTCCATATAAACCCAGATAAGTTTCACATTCCTAAGGTACTTAGGTCTGCATCTAACATGCTTGTGCCCAGATGTGCATGATTGTATCTATAAACACTTCTCACCCAAATCTCCTTGGCAGATGTCTGTCCGGTTGGCTCCTCCCACGATGAACTCTGGGTCATCGCAGATCTCCTGAACAGCGGCCACACAGTTGAACAGGAATATGGGAGTCATTTTACTGGTGGACTCAGGACAGCAGGCTGCCTGGTAACTGATCCGGCTGGTCATTAACTAAAGATCACTAAGGGTTGTGCAGTGTTTAATGACAATACGAATGAGCTGATAGATCCTTCATAAGCCAAGATTGACTGTAGTCAAGTGACAATCAAGAGCAAGCAAAAAGGGAGCATTTAGCTTCTGAAGTTTCCGAAAATGAATCAATACATTTCCTGTGTGTTAAAACAACTGCAATCTTACTTGTTTACTCGACCTGTTGGTGGTCCTGAATGGCACTTGACTGAATGCTGTTTTTCAAAGATTTGATGGAAAGGGTCTCCTACATCTGAGCTGCGCATTAGAAGATTATTCCTGTGATTTCAGAGAAACAATATTGCCGGGCAGAGATGCCACACAGGCGATCTGTAACTTTTAGTGTACCACGCCAGGGGCCCAAGTAACAGCTGACTGCATCCAAAACTTTTTACTATCTGCCATTAACTCCCTCCAAGTAGACACACTTGAGACAGCTGTAGCGTGCTGCAGGTTATGTGTCAGTTTGCTTGTGAACTGATACCTCTTATCATGAGCATGCTCAGCTTATTTTAAACCCAATGATCTATTTACACTCTCTTATTTAATAAATGATGATGAATTTAGTCATGCCAGAGACCCTTTTAAAGGTTTATGTATTAAATCATTGTCTCACTGTTCCAGGGTTGGGAGTTCAGATATTAACTGTGCCTTCTGTATGTAGCTTGCATTTTCTCCCTGTATTGCAAGGTTACCTCATGCAGTCCAAAGGCATACACAGTCACATGTACAGGAGACCTTTTCCCCCTCTCCCTCACAAATGTGAAAATTAGCAAATAATACTTGGACCCATTATTACAAATGCAAAGTTAACAGCAGTGAAGAGTTTAAAAGTTACTGCAAGATTTGTGCGATTCCATGGTCACAGAGGCAGCAAAGATGTCAGTGAGGCTGGCTGCCAAGACAAAGATGCATAGTTTTTTACTAAAAGGACTTTTAACTTTAAAGCAACTGTATGCAATTACACTAAGAGATACTAAATGACATCAATATTTATAGATTATATGATCCAAATCATTTTCAGCATTGTTTATATAGTCTATTCAGGCTTACGCATTATTTGCGAGTTTCTGCGACTAATTGTTCATTGGCAACTTATATAATAATAACTGAATAACTGAAACCATGGAGTCAAATCTGGAGGGGAGACTGCAGTTCGGTGTCATGTTGTATGTGAGTTTGTGCCTGTATGTTCCCTGGGATGGACTGGCATCCAGTCCGGGATGCACCCCTGCCTTGTGCCTCATGCATCCTGGGATAGGCTTCAGGCTGCCCCATGAGCCTCTACTGGAAAAGCAGTTACAAGATGGATATATTAAGTATTACTTAAAAATGCTTTTTTAGAAACTGACAGGAGTCTTGCATTTCGCTCACATACCAAACCTTACGTTTCCTAATGCATAAATCCTGAACGTGTGTATTGTAAGGACACTGATGGAGAACACACCATTAGTAACTCAGCAGGTTAAAAATTACCGGAGATTATTTTCAGAGTAGAGCTCTGGGCATGCACCCAGCGATGATGGCCGCGCGTCTCTCAGTACTGTGCACTGAACCCAAGTTGTTGCGTCACTGCTCTTGAATTACAGAAGCTCACATCACGAGAAAATGTCATTTGCTTGACCTGCATCTGTGAGACGCCAAATTATCTGCGGCATGTAGGGAACCTAGAACCTAACATCACCAACTACAATGCAGCATCATGTAGGTCCCGACGTCGTCCTTCAGGTTTTACCCAGAAAACATCGCTTCAGACTCTGTGACCTCTTTACAGTTTTGAGTCTGTCAGCCAGCTGAACTACTTGCTGCTGGCTGTAACTCAATATCTTTTAAATAAATTTCCAGTTACCAAATGGTGAAAGCACACCTGCTAAAAATAAAGTTCACATACCCAGAAAACCAGTTAAATATCAGGTCATATAAATGGTATTTATCAAGGGTCAACACCAAGTCAAGGACATTTTGATCAATATGCAGTATGTACCATAGACATAATATCTAAAAATGACACAGATGAATCTTGTCATGGACAGTTTGATGATCCCTAGTATTTATAAAAAGGATTATGAATAATCTACTATTATTCATGAATGTGTTTTGCAAATATCTTTCTCTTTTTGTAGTATATTTTTGTATATTTTTTACAGAAACCATTAACTTTTGGTTTGTTAGTTCCATAGTCTCTGAATGAGCCTGGCTTTATTTTTTCAGTATATCTTTGAACGGAAACCTGAAATTCCAACCAGTGTTGCAAGATTTGCTGATTACTGCACTCACCTGTTAGTTACCCATATACATATTCATTTTGTTATCATGCATGTTAGTTTTCCCTCACATTCCTTTCCTGTAACATCTCCTTTCTGGCCAAATTTCTTGGCAGACCCCAGGATTTTCTATACCTGCCATTCATCCTCTACACCAGCAGCCCATCACGCAGTTTCCTCACTGCCCGACCACCACAAAATTCAAGCTTCGGAATTCAAATCTCTTCCAACACAACACAATCCTCTGCTACTACAACACTACTTTTCAAATCTCTGCGTTCTACGTCATCCGTACAGGCTCTACGACTGAAACACCACCTCCGAGATCTTGAATGTGCCTTTTGCCTGGGCTCTTCCTCAGTGCCCGTCAACATTCTCGGTTGGGAATGAAGCCTCCATGTTCAGCTCCAACCTCTCTCTACCTACTACCCTCCCTACATGTACACCACCCTCCATGATCTTGCCCTGCCCCTTTGCCTCTCATACCTTGGGCCTCTTCCAGACGATGTTCTTCACTTTGTTCGACTTCTGTCCGAGCTCCTTGAAACCTAAGGAATCCACAGTGGCTGGAAAGACATCGTCCTCAAACAGGGCTTTCCTTTGGAGGCTCTCCCGCTTAATGGTGGCAAAGTCTTGGCCGCTGAAGCGTATGGGCTTGTTGATGGAGCCTTCCCCATCTCTTCGCTCCCTTTGCCGGATCAGCCGGTCGCAGAAGAATCCAGGTGGCATGTCGGGCATTACGTCTTGTCTTTTTTTAGCCTTTGTTGGCATTTGCTATCTCTACTATACATTAGCAGCCCTAAACACCCTGGCATATAGCCAAATGCCTAACCTGTGATTGGTCACATTTTGCAATGATGTTACACCTTCCTTGTCACGCCGTAGCCTTGGGTGTGGTGGGCGGAGTATAGCGGAACACACAAAAATCAACAATTTGCTGGATGGTAATTGGTTCCTGAACAATGATGTGGGGAGCCCCGGGCCCCCTGGCCAGTATGGGTGGTCACACGTTTCCACCATCTGCATTGTTGGGCCAGACAAAGAGGGAGCAGTGTGTTCTGTGTAACAGGCAGGCTGTAGGATGCACTGCCTCAGCAGAAGGCATTCAGGCCCTATAAACCTCTTCTCAATGGAGCTCCTAGTTGAGCCATCTCAGCAGAACCATAGGAGGTTAATCCTATGGAGAGAAACCTCTCAGCTTTTTGGTGTGGTTGCAACATGGACTATCAATTCACCCAAGCAATTGTTTCAGTCATTTGCATATCTGGCATACTATGTACAGAGCTAGGCTGGAGTTTTTTTCTAATAGGACAAGTATGCATGAGTGAGGTTATTATGAGAAGATCTAATATCACCCATCTATCAATTTTCTGTAACTGCTTGTCCTATTCAGGATCACAGGGGGTCCAGAGCATATGGGCACAAGGCATGGAATAACCCAGGATGGGGCACCAACCCATCACAGGGCACACTCACCATTCACACCAATGGGCAATTAATTGTAACCTATGGGCTGTGGGGGGAAACCGGAGTACTGGGAGGAAACTCCACAATGACATGGGGAGAACATGCAAACTCCACACATATGGAGCCTTGGCAGGGACTCGAACCCTAGCACCGGGAGCTGTGAGGCAACAGTGTGCACTTTCATGCCACCCCAAAACCTAATATATTCGTTCAAATATTCAAGCAAAATTAGAGGCCAATTTAATATGTGAAGGAAATACCATATCTATGACTTAAATCTGAAGTACTCTTAACACGGTTTGGGTGTCATAGATGACTGTTGATACCGCGATAAACAACATGGCCTCCACAGACAAGTTCACTGACCTTTGGTCTGACTTAAATGCTGAGCTCAAAAATCTGATGCTGCACAATTCACAACTCGCAGTGTATATGCAAGTATGAACTATATCTGTATGAAAAATATACTCAATAATTAATTCAGTAAAACATATCTATACACTGTGTTCACTACCAGAACATCTTATCTGGCACTCCCAACACATAGGAGAAAACTTTTTACTGAACCGTACTGATGCGAGGCATATTCCTTTTAACTACATTAAAATTTTATGAAAAGTCTCCAGGCCTTTGGAATGTAGAGCGTCACCTAGTGGTAGCTGAGAGGTACTCACTGGCGGGCGCTTCCATTCAAACTTGATGGGGAATTGGCCAGAATAGAAGAGCGATGAGTCATCTGCAGGAAACAGAGGGTCCTCGAATAGGACCTTCTTGCCAAAATACTTGTCCCGCAGCTCGATGAAGTTTTTCAGGCGTTTTGCATCGATGACGTCATGGTTGCGATTCAAGATGGCGCTGTAGATGCTTCCGGAGGCAGTAGATGGAAAACCAACCTTATTTGACATTGGAGCTGCCTCGGTTGGCAGTGAAATCGATATGGGAGTCGTCACTTTTAAGGCCATCTTCCCTCCTTCCTTGTCTTTCTTAGCTTCCTCCTTTCCTACAAGTTTTTTCCCTTTCAGCATTGTGTCGCTGGATTGTTATGATAATATGATGTATGAAATACAGAAAACAGTTAAATATCAAGGCAGGAGAGAAGAGACTCAACAGTTAAAAGCAGCTTGTAAATGGGGGATTTGACACCCCTAATCCGTGTTGGTCCACCCTCGACCCCAGACCGCCCACCTTTTCCCAAGAAAATGTCCTGGCCGGTCACTGACCCAGCTCGTTTTTGCTTTTCAAGAACCCACAACAGATCCAGACCAACCACGTTGCTCCAGTTTTTGTCCAGCGGGATTTCACAAACCAGTCTAGTTCCCTTTTGCTTAATCTCGGTTCCTGTATGTGCTGATCTAAGACCCACATGCATATCCACGCACCCTTTTACCCAGGCTTGGCTTTCCCCATGCCAGGGCTAAATATAGGCTTCTTAAAGAGAGGGGAGGGATGCACTTAAAAAAAAACTCTCTCTTCAGTCACCTCCCACCCCAAGTATTAAGTTATATTATGCAAACCATTAAAATGTACATTGATAAAGTTGTCAATTTCTATTACTTTTTAAGATATGAGTTTTATTTTGCATTTTGTGTATTAGGTTCGGTCAAGTTGTGTGCCCTGCAATGGGTTGTTATCCCATCCTAAGCTGCCTTATGTCCGTCAGCTCCAGGGTAGGCTCCAGACCTCCCGCGACCCTGAACAGGACATGCGGTTTCAGAAAATGGATGGATGCGGTTATGTCAATAATGTAAAGAGGAGTATTTGATTTTACAATGGACTTACAGGTATTGAAGTTTTTTTCTTTCGAGGCCACTCCTTTGAGTGTTTTTAATGGTTTGTAAGTGGAAACTCATTAGTATATTGTAAAAAAAAAACCACTAACGCACATTACAGCATGCATCTTGATTCCCAAATTGTCTTCGGATTACTATCATTTTCCCTTGAAAAATTAATGTTAATTGTACCTTTAGGGCTGATGAACTTCACATGGAGGTTTGTCTAAACTGTTAAGCTGCATCCTTAAAAATAAACCTTTGCAAAAGGCTTTGGATACCAGCAAATTTGTTTGTGACATTCAAGATGATGAGCCCCAGGCTGCGAGCACCTGTGTGTGTGTGTGTGTGCGTGTGTGTGTGTGCGTGTGTGTGTCAGAGAGAGGGAGAGATGAGGACGGGTGCATCTGCACAGGTAAGCAGAAGGGATGTTCAGGATAGAAGGTTCAGCCCATTGTTAGGACAGGCAGTGATGGTCAGCAGTTCCGAATGTGGCCTTTCTGGGGGTTTGATGGCCTGGGAGCTGGCTGGCATTTCTGTGGAGATAACATGGAGAATAGTGGCACTGATAGTGATACTACTGATAATCACTGGTGTTTTTACCAAAACAACCCCCTGCACCCCCTTAAATGGGTGGAGACCTCAACCCCTCAGTGCTTAACCCAAAGTTATGCCCTTGCTGGTAATATACATATTCATCTGCCCAATCTGTTTAGCAGTCACATCCATTTTCAGAAACCCGCTTGTCCTATTCCGGGTCATGGGGGTTCTGGAGCCTATCCGGATGCAACAAGTGTAAGGCAGTGAACAACCCAGGATGGGGCGCCAATCCATCCCAGGGGGAGAAACTGGAGGAAACTCCACAATGACACGGGGAAAACATGCAAATTCCACACAAATCGAACCCTGGCAGAGACTTGAACCCAGGTGCCAGAGGTGTGAGGTTCGAGTGTTTCAAGGAACCTGGGTGTGAGCTCCCAAATACTTGGGTAACCATGCTTCCTCTTTTTCCCAGACTAGTACTCTTTTCTGGAACCAAGAAATGCCTGAAAAGTCGGGAGGGGAATTTGCTTTATTTCATGTTGACATTTGCCTTCTACAGTCCGAGTACTTTCTGTGTGCATATTTGCGTTGCTTTGACGCCTCTCTTTGCATTCTGCCCCAGGCGCCTTCTTTTTTTTGCAAAGCAAAGTATGGTTGCCCTGCAAGTACTCAGCATGTATTTATGTATGCATGTAGTGGGGCTCAACGGAAACGCTCCTGCAGTATCTGTGCACAGTTAACTTACTCTGACAGCCTCGGCTCTCCCTGTGGCCTCGGTATGGAGTTTCAGCACGAATACTTGCTGAATTGAACTCACAGTATGAGCTAAGGAGTAAATGCGGGAGACGTTTTGCCTGAAAAGTGTTAGGATGCCCCAAAGATAATTTAAAATAGCACAGACCGGGCGACAGGAGGAAGAATGTGAAAAACACCACACCACAGATGGACTCAGCTGGATTCAGTCACTTGGACTGAAAAAGGCAGAGATGCCGAGCGTGCGACAATCGCGCTGAAATGTAAAACTTTATTCTTTCGTTTGTGTTTATTAAGATTATGTTCAGCTACATGATCGTCGTGACGTTTTGTTGGATTTGGAGTATCTCTGTTTAGAGCATTCGGCGATAAATGCTTCAAGGGCAACAACCGAAATATTCCAGAAAGAAAGTCTGTTCTGTCGGTTAATGATCCCAGTGCTGCACGTTAGATCAGGGACATATTTTAATGAGGTGGACTGTCAGCTCCACGCACTGGGAAATAGTCGCAGCACACGCAAATGTAGCATGCATGGCCATCAGGTCGTATATGTGTAGTAATTCACTGCATTCTGATACATCTCTATGGCAGGCTGTTTAAATATTGCAGTAGAAAATACTCTGATGTAATTCGGTCGGGGGTCCCTTCCATGCCCATCTGCCCAAATGCCCAATTGTGGGGGAGTGTGTGACTTGTAATGGACATACGTCGCTTCACATGTGTCCCCTGCCTGGTGCCCTCTGCTCTCTGGGACAGGCTCCACGTCCAGCTAATCCTTGTGCTGGATAAGCGGTTAGCGGAGGTGGTATCTGTGCTCTACTGTAGGATTTTCTGCGGTCTAGACAACAACCATTGCCGCGTCTCATGTGTTTACCTGTCATAGAGGTAGACTGGCTTAACTTATCTATTATACTTAGAACAGTCATTTTCTTTGTAGTAAAGGAAAGTGTAATTAAACTGTAATTAAATATGTAGTAGTCATTGTTTTGGTGAAGTAAAGGTCTAAAGTTGCGAAGGACGTCTTTCAGTCCCTACTTGCAATACATAAATATAACAGAAGGGGGCGTGGTAGTTTCATTAATATAAAATCAACCATCCGCCTGCCAATCGCTTAAACGGTGTCATTTAGAAAAAAAGTGATTTCAGATTTTTGCTAATTTTGGTTATTTCAGTCGTGCTCTATGAGCACTATGCATTTATTTATTTGTTAACAAACGGACCTTGTATTGTTATTAAAGATCAAAGGTCTCGTACATACGTGGAACATTGATTGATATGATTCTTATTCACCATACATATTATTTATAAGCGTGCAAACAACAACTGAAACGGAAATATATAAGGAATTTAAATGAATTATAAATTGAAAGAACGGACTCGTGTATAGGAAAATTAGATAATCATTGATGCCTAAAAATATTATTTAAAAAACGTAAAACATTGGGGCTGCTGTAATGAAGGGACCGGGTTGTTAGCGTGAAAGCCTCCTAGGGTTAAATCTCAGGAGGGTTCCTTCTGCTCCGTGACTAAGGAATGTATTTATCCGGAGCATCTACTGTGGAATAAAGGCAGGCACCGGAATACAGGTAACGATACTGCGCTTAGGTCTGCTGTAAGATGGTTTTGCTGAGCACTGCGAACATCAACACTTCTCATGTGCCCATTCTAAAGGGAGCTGAGGTCTCAACAGCACTGTAGATGTGATTTTTTTTTAAGTTCGGGAGAGCATAACTTAATTATTAAATTGCAGTCCAGAGCACCTGTTCACATAGCAGATGTGCATATGTATTACAAATTGGGTGACACTCCTGACTGCGAGGCGGCTTGCAAAGGTCCCCTGTGCACGCGCGCGAGTGCAGTGTCTGCATTATAAAGGCGCAGAGTCAGGCCTCTGCCACAAGCAGGAAATATCTATTCGCAGCTTCCTCTCTGCTGAAGCAATCTGGGTTTTTTTTCCATATGAATTTCTCAAGGGTGGCAAACAGCAGCTTCACTGCCATAAACAATGACATTACTGTTTATACAGAGTAGGTAAGCTGTGAATTCGGCCCCCTTCACCCAGTCAGCTTGGTGCGAGCAGGATTCCGAAGGAGTACGACGAGATGTACGTCACGGCAGCTCAGCGAGCGATGCTTTGCCAACACTAGCCTGAGAAATCCCAGGCGTCATTGCTCTGCCATGCTAAATAATTCATATCTGATAAATCATGACTCCCAACTTAACATGAAAAGGGCGTAGAAGCCGATCCCAGGCGATATATGGAACAAGGCTATGATACACTCTGGATGCCTGTCATTACAGGGCATTCTTAAAACAAAGTTTCGAAATTAAAAATTATTCAGCAAATGAAAATAATACGTAATTTATGAACATATAAGCAGGTTATCTGTGCCTGCCATCATACCATTGCGTTGATTCTTGCGAAACAAATGCCAACTAGCTAGTTGGCAGCCAGATACCCTGTGATACTGAAATGTATTGGGAAGCATCCATAACTATGAGAACGGCACTATATAAAAATTATATCTATCTATCTATCTATCTATCTATCTATCTATCTATCTATCTATCTCTCTCTCTCTCTCTCTCTCTCTCTATATATATATATATATATATATAAATGGTTATAGTA
>JAODKK010000038.1:10116347-10131347 GCA_026774405.1 Petrocephalus microphthalmus
AGGTGCGGGTTCTGCGTGCTACTCCCCACCCCCCCCCCGGTCCTCGCCCAGTCGAAACGGCGTGTTTTGGTGGCAGTTGCTGCTTGATCAGAATCCCTCCCCCCTGCCTGTGCTGCATCCTGAGAAGAGCATATATTTGTTTCCATTAATGCCTTTTTAATTAGACTAGGTGATACTTGATCTGTAACCCTTTTCAAAAGAAGAAAAAGACAAATGAAAACGACCCCTGTCTATACTCTGAAAAAAAGGGCACTTCTGCTTTCTGGAGGTATCAGCACATATAAGATTTCCTTTCTCCACAACAAGCTGTAGGCTACTGAGAACTCCTGGAAGTCTCTGGGCATTAGCCGCCGAAAAAGGAGCACCTCCATTTAGCCATAATTCACAAGCTGCTTGCCGGCAGCAAACTCAAGATCTCTGCCACTCGAATTGTAATCAGGAGCTGAAACTTTGAGCGCGTTGCACCAGTTCTGTGGGTCTGTTACTCACTTCATGTTTCCTTCCGGGCAAACTGCAGAGCTGGCCTGCCCACTTTCACACCATTAAAATGTCAAATCGCCACTTTTCTCATAGAAAAGTGCACAGGCTCAGTTCACAGAATGCAGACCTCCTTCCTAGTTCCTTAAATAAATAGTGAGCAGTAAGGTGTCCAGCGAGAGGGCTGTATGCCTCCTCAGTAGAGGCAGAACCCAGCTTTTTTTGCTCCCCAATGTGCCTGGGTGCCATATGTGCCCCCGGGGGATGGAATAAGCACATTGTGAGGTATAGCCCTAATCCACACCGTGGCTGCCGTGATACCACAGGCTGAAATGCTGTCCACCTCTGGCTGTTCTAACTGTGATGGACGAGCACCATTCGGTGACTGTATTTCTGAATTCACATTCAAAATATTAGGGGACGCTTTTCTCCAAAGCAACGTACAATTGAGAAAGCAGTATCAGCCACTCCTTGGAGGGAAGTCACTCTTCCAACCAGGGGTAGCAGTGACCTTCTGATAATGGGCATGGAGCCACAAACCACCACACATGAATTCTTTGAAGGGTTTGCCAGCCACCCTTTTTCCATCCATAACTGCCATAGAAGCTTCTGTTTTCCAAATTTTTCCGGCGGAGACTCAATATTTTCTGTTGCTATTGCATTTAATGATGCAATTCATGCTTAGCCATGTGTTAAGTCCTTGGGGAGGGCGCTGCCTGAAGATATATTGACATGAAAATGAAAATACAATCTTATAAGTGGTGGAAATAGTCATGCCATCAGACACAGAGATTTGTGAGATGTTTCTGTTGCAGTACCTCTCCCAGGCACCGACTCTCAGCCTTTTAACTGGTGATTAAGGCAGCCAGGAAATCGCAGAGTGCTCTCTTTTCTTACGATACCAGGCCACTACATTATCCTGTCATGTTTATGTCTTCACCCACAAATTGGGCAGACTGGCGCCACTTCATGCGAAAATCCTCTAAATCTGTGTTTAAGATAAATATGTTTGCCTTGTTGCCAGGCAACACCACTGTAAGGAATATCTTTACAGTCTTTATACTCCAAGTAACTTTTTATAGGTGCGTACACAAAACCCATTAATGCCACCATTAATCTGTGGGGTGCTTACAGCTTGCTTTGTGCAATGGGGTTTTAAGGCTGTTATGAAACAGAGAAATTCTGATTGCATCAGGACGCACCCATTAATAGTTAAAAGAGAGTCAGCTGGACTTTAGGAGGGAAGAACCACTCCTCCTGGACTAGTATTAATACCAAGTTTAGTCAACCTGGTATTGGCCTTGGAGGTCACAGAGTGGAGAGATGGACTTGTGAGCCAGGGAGCATCCTCTTTGCACGTGCAACCCAGAAGAGTGCAGTGATGTCGTCTGTGTGAGTTAAGAAATAGACTCGGTTCACTGGCCAAGTCTGCTAGCATCTGTACCAGACAGACAGACAAACAGCGGCTCACATGGGGCTTGTCTGCGGCGTGCAATGTGTCAGACATCAAACGAGTTCTGGTAGGGGTCTGGTGGGTCATGCTCAGTTACACAACTGCAGGGTCTATTTCCACATTCATATTTGGCGAAATGTACAAAAACAACATTTCTAGTTCGATCGGTTCGCACAGGACGTGACTGGGCCATCATAAGGATGCTCAGCCAATGGGAAATTTAATGCCATCGTCTGGCAGGTAATTTCCCCTCTGAGAGGATAAAAATACGGAGAGATGACACAGATGTGGAAAAGTCACACCTGGCCCAGAATCCAGTTCACTACTCACCTGACACAAGCATGATCCTTCCATGAGCCACACCCACCTCCTCATGTTCCTAATGTCTAGTTGGCTACACCTGCAATTAATGTACCTAAGATCATTACGATCAGCCCCTGCTTGTGTAACCTCGCATTTTTGTTTCGCCTGCTCAGTTTTGGTGTTTGGGCCTCTTGGTCTGGGTTTCGAGTCCATTTACCTCTGGTTCTTTGATTGGCTCTGCTTCTGACTTTCGGTTTGTTTGCTGTTTCTGTTTGTGTCCTTAGCCTTTGCGGCTGTGTACAGTGTTCAGCATCTTGTTAATAAAGTTATCGTGGCTGACAATAGTGCTTCTTGTTAATAAGACAGTCCTTTTGCTAGTCTGCCTTTAAAAGCAACTTGTCTATTATAAATCATCATTGTGAGCTTGGAACCAATACCAGGAGGCACGAGGAGTGAGGAAGCGACAGCGGCGACGAGATGGCAGGCCACCGCAGGACGCGCAAGCACACGTCGTTGGAGAGCCTGGACACCAGATGAAGCACAAATGTGAGAATGTTCAAACTCCACACGCACACACAAAAGCACATGTTTGTATTCACATCTTAGTGAGAACCATCCACTCAGTTCTATGGGCATCACGCTAATCCCAATCACGACACCCTTAACCCTTACCCATAAGTAACCAAACAAAAAGACTTGGCATTTTTAATACTCTGATTACAGTCACTGATTTTTATAAAATTGAGTTTCCCACAAGGTCAAAATAGCAGTTTTCTTTATTACGTTATGGGGACATTTGGTCCCCACAATTTAATATATACATGACCCACACACACTGTGGAGGTCTGTTTGGCAACGCTGGAGGTTGGGGGTCACAGTGCAACTCAGAGCCGCTGCTTCTTTATTTAATATATATTATTTAATATGTAATATGTATATAATTCCTTAAACAATGAGACTGCTCTGTAAAAGCCCGGATGACAGGAAAGGACTGAAATCTTTAATGCTTTGCACGTTTGCCTGACATTCTCTCTAGAAGCAGCACTTTCTGATTAATTCATGGTGAGCTGGCAGAAACACTTGTGAACATAATTGTGCCATTTTCTGCTTCAGCCACCTAAGGAAAGAAAAACAGAGTAATCTCTTAAATTGCGGAAATCTTTTAAGTTTATAGTTATAGTGTAAATATAGGCCTAAACAATTTGTACACACATGAAGGCCTAAACGATTTGTACAAACATGATTTACAAACCCAAGGAATCCAACAGGAAGGAGGCGTGACGTTTAAACGGGTACTTTTCTGCAGAAGTTTTTAGAGTAAAGCAACAATTACTAAGTTTCGATAAAGTTACGGTGAACTAATTAAACTGGCTCCTCATTTAGGACTTCCCTGACTGGTGTTCCAACAAGGGGCAAACAAATCCAGCCTTCCTCGGATCATTAAGCCGGACCCATTTAATTACCTGAGAGTGATGAGTCCGTAGTCCCCATTAACCTGGATCATTTGGTCCCACATGCTGTTAACGCCAGGACACTTCACTAAAACGATAAACTGCGTCACTCGCTGCTCTCCTTGTGAACTGTACAACCTCAGATCATCACACCCCAGTCCAACTGCACATGACTTGCATAAGACGTTTGACTCTGGGGGCTCAGCGGAGCTGACGGAGTGTTTGGACCGGAGGAACCTCCTCCGGACTCAGAGCCGTTGGATGCATAACAGAGCCAGATCTGGCGGACTCAGGTTCTTCTGGCTCACTCACTAACAGATCCGGACCTCACGAGTAGTGAAATGTAGCAGACTTGGATCCGTTTGTCCAGAGTGGGTGGGGTTAACTTACTCCACAGCCCAAGACATAGAAAACGTGTTCTACACAGGCCTAGGTTTAATCGAAGGTGTCACGTAGTGTGTTCAAATAAAATGATAAGGCTATTAAAAATACAGTGCTGAAATGCTACTTTCAAATCAATCTTGTGCGATATTACTTTACCACCCAATTATTTATTTTTTTAGCTCACGTTACTAAATTGATCTTTTGTTTATTTTATAAAGTGTAAAACACATATAAAATAAAATAACAAATGTAAAATCTAAAATTGACAAGTAATTCGTAGTGCAAAATAATAATTAACATGCATAATATAAAGTACACATAAGTAAGGAGGAGCTGACGTTACTAAAAGCCCTGCATTGTATTGAAAAGAGCCATCCGTGTTGTTGTAAAGGAACACTAATCACCCGCCTCACCTTCGCGGATCCGAACTTCTACCGCATTCGCAGGACGGACTGAATGAGTGGATCGGTGTAGCTTCCCCATCACAGCGAGTCCGACTCGTTCGCTCAAAGGACTCCTTAATTTGGACAATTTTAGTGAGTGACTCAGAAGACCCCGAGTCCGTAAAATGATCCGACTTTACCGTCACTCGTCCAAGACCCTGTACTGGCAAATGAGTGGATGGAATTTTATGAAGTGTTAATATTTTCCTGGCAGTATTTTGTGTCTCTGTGTGTTTGCGCTCAGCCGTGGTTCCACAGAACAAATGTTTGTATGTAATATAGACAATTTTGTAGTCTATGCAAAATTTACAAGGCTATTTTATTGAACTGTAATGTCCTGCTGCTGATCCGAATCAGCACGGTTTCATTCGGATTTTCCCTCGGGAGATGATAGAGACGTTAGCGCGGGTGTGCGGCGCTGTCTGCCAAGCAACCTATTTCCACCCGCAGCCTCGGTACGCGATCTTTGGAAATACCCAGAGAAAATCTCTGCGTCATTCAGAAGATACCAGACAAGCGCCACGCTGCCCTATCTTATTACAATATGTATCCATCAGCCAGCATTTTATTAGTTTAAACAATGTCGTGAAAGACAAGCAATGAACATATGCTATTCAATAAACTGACTTGATATGTTGAGAAACATTTATGCAGGGCAATGAAACGCTGCTGGCTAAGAGCAAACGGCTTAACGTAAACCGATGTTTTTTGCAGATGAATAAACCTACGAACACGTGCACGGGCATAGGTAAGTACTTTGTATTTAACACGTTTTCAATTGATTTTGTTTCTGGCAAACGTACTCACAATGATCTCGATGACAGTAACACGTCATAAATAAAATAATGATTCAAAGCTACACAGTGTGACAATCAAACATAAATAAGAGTTCCTTATTATAAGTCCTTATAAGGAATCTGAAGATGTGTTGTGAACTAATGTGGTCTAAGTTCTTGACAGTTCATGAAAGTGATACATCTATCCAAGAAGTTGTCAATGGGAGTTACTGAAAGTGGGTTTGGGGGGGGCGCATAACTCGTGATTTCCTGTCGGTGATCTTTGCTCGCGAGCTCAGCACCCCGGCCGGCGCCCCGCGCGCGAGGGGGTGTGTCGCCAGCCCCGTGACGTCACTGGATCCTCATTCCGGGACGAGGTTGCGCGGCTCGCCTCCACGCCACTTTCTCCTTGCAGGTCCATTCCCGTCACCTGCGGGCTACTTATAAACCTCTACAGGACGGTCCCAATGGACAGGAGCAAATAGCGGATACCAATCAAGTGATATCCGCACATTTCCGGTGGATTTACGTAGGCGTGAATGACTCGGATCCTCGCATATTAGTGCATGGGCGGTTACAGAAAAAGTTTTTTTTTTGTTAGAGCAGTAGTTTCGGGAACAGTATCGGAGTTAATAGTGCTTTTTTTGCACGCAGCAAACGATGAACGACCATCTAGCGCCGACGGCAGAAATGAATGGGAAAGTGAACTTTAAGTTTCTGCGGATCGGTTTAAAACAGGAGTGAAAAGATCTCAGCGGGGAAGGATGGAAGGATGTACTGAGATAAACCATACTACGTCCCGGGACCCCACCATCCCCGGTGTGATGTTCTCAGGAGGTGTCATGGGAAACCTGATTGCTCTACTGCTTCTGGAGATCCATCGGAGGAGGGAGCAAGTCCGCCAGCGCCTGTCCCTGTTCCACATACTGGTGACTGTACTCGTGGTCACGGACCTTTTGGGAACCATCTCCCTAAGCCCATTGGTGCTGGCTTCTTACGCCACTAACGTGTCCCTGTTGGGAATGAATGCGGACAAGCACGTCTGTAAATACTTCGGATTCTGCATGACCTTTTTCGGCCTGATCACCCTGGCCATCCTTTTCACCATGGCTCTGGAGCGCTGGATCTCGATAGGGCATCCTTATTTCTACGAGAGGCACGTCACCAAGCGCTGCGGATACATCTCCGTATCTCTGATATATGTCGTCTGCATCTGCTTATCCGTGCTGCCGTTAATCGGCTTCGGGGAGATCGTGCAGTACTGTCCGGGCACATGGTGCTTCATTCACATGAAACCCGAAGAGATCAAGCACAAAGTCTATGCCAACCTGTACGCCACCCTCATACTGCTCATGATATCCTCGATAGTGCTCTGTAACGCGTCAGTTATCTGTCACTTGGTCCTTATGAACCGGAGGCGCAAACTGAGCCAAGGCTCCACAGTGAGACGGAGCCGGCGCTATAAAAGGTCCTTGTCCATGTCAGAAGAAGTGGAGCATATGATCCTCCTGGTCTTCATGACGGTGGCCTTCGTCGTTTGCTCAGTTCCACTAGTGGTGAGACCTTCCTTTATTCTTCATTAAAGTACTTCACGTAAATGACTGAAAACGCGCGATTTATACGGCAGACTATACCGTTTCAGTAATCGATAATCAGTCATTTACGCAAAGCAGTTTAGATTTGCTTAACCAGCGTAATTAAGGTATTTTAACGAACGGGAGACATGATCTTCAGGAGTACGCTGATTTGTTTGTTAGCAAACATGCAGCCTTAACATTAATTTGCATATTAAAAAATATTTGTCCCGCAGAAGCACCACTTTACAGTACAGGAAACTGATCGATATTCTCTAGAACATCAAAGTGGAAAATAAAGTTTTTTTTTCCAGCTTCAAAGTATATTTCTAAGTATGAAAGCCAATTATGAATCTGCCTGTGGAAAATGACCACGTGTAAGTGTATAATTTAGGAGACAATGACATTTCTATCAACCAGAATTCACTAGAGGTGCTTGAATGGGTTTTCTAATATGGTGAGACGTCCGTCTTTAGCGGACAGGGCTGAAGATGGCCTAGGTTGGCTTGTAATGGCTACAATTATACATTTTAGTACATTTAGACAATTATTCCTCCAGATTTGCTAGACTCTTGTCAAGGGAAGCCGGAAGTTTCCTTTTAACAAAGATGTGTCCCATAGATTAATCTAAATATAACTATAATCTTCCGGGATGGAGAAAGAGTAGCTTTGAGCAGTTGTTGAGTATGTTTAATGTTAATTTATTGATGGCTTGAAATTTGTTCCCATCATAGATCCGTGTGTACATCAAGACAGCATTCCACAAAGAAAAGGCGTTCTCTCAGAATGACCTCGGAGCACTGCGGTTTCTCTCCCTAAACTCCATCATAGATCCCTGGGTCTTCATTATCCTTAGCCCGTCCGTGCTGCGCTTTCTGCGCGGGACTCTGTGCAAGTGGGGACGGCAAAGCAGGCATGGAGCAGACCAAGATCTGGCCACACAGTCGAGGCTCTCAGATCGCAGCTCCTCTGTGGAGCTCAACAAATGCCAGATCATGCCCTGGGTTAAGTAACACATAGAACACAGGGGCAGGCAGGTGGTGTAGTGGTTAGGGGCACAACTGCGTAATTGAAATATTGCTTTGAGTCCCCGACTCGCAGGTATCGCTGCGGTACCCTGAGCAAGGTACCATCCCCAAGCTCTGCTCCCCGGGCGCTCACGTAGCTACTGTGCCACAATGGCACATGGGTTAAAAGCAGAGGACACTTTTCGTTGTTGCATTGTGTTGCATCAACAATGACGATTAATCACCTTCAGTGGTGGAACTCTGGGTGGCTCAGACTTGACAAAGAGCCAGCCAATTGCCAGACAGGTAATTTCCAGATCCCAGACGACAATCCACTTGACTGCCAGGGTCGGTGTCCACCCGACACTTCCTGTGTCCTTCTCCATTTGGCCAGCTGGTGGTGCTGGCCATCCTGATCCCCCCTCCTTGTTATGTGCCCCCTAGTGTGCTGCCCCTGCTCCCCAGACTCATCACTGGTTTTGTATTTATTGTATTTTTGTTCCTTTGTTGCTCTGTTCCCTTTTATCATCCCCAGTGTTCTCCTGTTGGTTGGTGTTTGCTGGTCTCATTGTCTGTAGCGTTCCCTTGGTCTGTGAGTTAACTTGTTCTACCTGTTGCTTGTTCCTTTGCTCCCCCCTTGATTAGTTAATTGATTTGCACCTGTTTCTTGATCGCTTCAGTGTTTCTGTCTATTTAAGTGCCTGCCTTAGTCCTGCTTGTGAGTTGGTCATTGTGAATTGTAGTTGCATGTATTTTGTAGGCTCTGTTTAGTTTCCCCAAGTCATGCTCCCTAGGTTTTGATTTGTATTTCCCAGTTTATTTCTTCAGTGTTTTCTTTCTGGTTTGTTTTTGTTGTGACCCCTCCTGGTCTGTTTCTTTTGTAGTTTTCCCCAGTTTTTTCCAGCCCCAAAAAACCCTGCTCTTTTGCCCCTCATCCTATTTCCCTGCCTGCGCCATGCCGCACTGTTGCATCCATGACAGTCTCTCCTCTGTAACCGGACAATTTTTGGCACTTTTTCATGGGCCCCATCGAACTTGAGCCCAAATGGCAAGTACCAGCTTCAGCAAAGGTTCACGGGGGTAATGAATGCTTAAGGGGCTGCGGAGGTCAGCCCACCGACTTTACCAAAGCTGGACAACATGACTGTGATGGTAAAAAGACTTTGATAGTAAACGTCACTCTCTTTCATGTATAATTGTATTTGGAAAATAAATTAAAATATCTTACTCTTAATTGTGGTGTATATATCATTATTTTTCTAATTCAGATTCTGTAGTTAAAATCATTAGCACCACTGTAATGTTGTGGTAAAGCTGTAGCTTCTGTTAAGTAAGTGTACTTCTTATTAACAAAAACATGTTATGAAATTGTCCAAAGAATGTCCTCAAACCGCTTATCCTGGTCGGGTCACCAGGCGTCCCGGGCGGCCCTGGGCTGGGGTACACCCCGGATGGGATGCCAGTCCATTATAGCCAAAGGACTTCCAAAATGTAAAGCTATATTCAAAACATCTTCACATGTTTTGAGGGAATCATGGGTGAATGAGTTACTTTTTGTGATCGATCGGCATTACAAAAGATTTTTAATCTATATCTGCTTGATGCTTTCATAGGCTGGCATACTGTATTAACGGCCTGCATAACAACATCACCTCCCCTTATCACACAGCACTGATGCAGATTCATTTCTGTTGACCTAGTAATGGTGATTTACTCTGCTGCTTTTTTTGGGGAACAGAGAGAATTCTCTTATAATTTTCTCCTTTTGAGCTGTTTTGTTTTTTTCCTCTTATCTTGGTTCTGAATGATCTTGCGTCCAAATTAGCTGACTTTTTTTGTGGCTAATTGTGTGCATTTCAACTTGTATGCACGCAGAGTGGAAAATGTTGGTTCCGGACTCTTCGGAAATGAAAGCGGTGTTCCCACTTTCACACACTGGAAACTTTGGCAGCGGTAGGAGCTTTGGAAAGGGCCAGGGTATGTTGTCTGGCTGCAGAACAGACCACACTGTCGGCTGGTCTGGCACTTGCCAGTTGCTTATCATCAATGGCTATGCCTCACCAATAATTAGCATGTCATTTTCGTAAACAGTGCCAAGTCATTTGACTAGAAAACGAGCTGGTGGAGTGCAGGCCTGCTGGCCTCAGATATCTGCCACACATGGAGATATGTGTTATTTATTCAGCTGTTACATATTCAACTATTTCAAAGTACTTTCTCCACATAAGGTCTTAATAACCTTACAGCTGGTTACACTTAAGCTTTTCATTAGGAATCACTCAAAATGATGTTTATGAGAGATGGATATATATCTTTTGTGTTTCCATTTTTTACTCCCAGGGTCCTTTGCACCTTACTGGTAATTTGAATCATTGGGGACCACCGGGGTAGATCGGAACAGTTTTAGGACAGTGACCAGGAAGCCCTTGAATGTGACAGTATGTTTATTGCCCTGACCCAGCAGCTACTGCTCAGCAGAGACAGGAAACGGCCGCACTCTGCATCGACAGATATTGCAGTCGAGCGTCACATTCCCACGAACGCACACGTGCATCACTGAGCGTGCGCGACTCGGGCCCCCGAAAGATGAGCCCGACCAGCCGGCAGCCTCAGTACAAACATTTCTAGGTCCTCCTTAGCGTGAGGTGGGGGACATGGTACGTTAGGCTGACTCAGCCAGGAGCCAATGGGAAGTGTGCGTGACTGTGGGAAAGGCGAGCAGAGAGGGGAACCAAGCATTCCAGATGTTCTGTAACAGGCAGAAAGCAGTGCTGGTGTGGGCTGCCTTCTTCCTCAAATGAGTCACTCGTGATGCCACAGTGAAAATCCCAGAATGAACAACAGAAGCAGAAATATACCCTGTTGATGATTACATGGTCTTTCCCTATTTTTCTGATTAACCCTTATTAGGCATCAGAACTAGTTAAGAAAGAGACACATAAACTCAACTGAGATTGTGAATGGTTGCAAGGGAATCATAAGGTTTTCCTAAGAAGACCATAACCACAAGAAAATATGAAACTTGGAGCGCTCCCTATGGCATTATTAATCAAAATAGGCTTATTTTAAAAGCAGAAGTGATTGTTATAATTTTGTTTACCAGATGTTCCTTGTCTAAACTCCCAGCCTGGGAAAACATCTGACTTTCTAAAAGAAAAATTTGACTGTGGATGTGA
This sequence comes from Petrocephalus microphthalmus, assembly GCA_026774405.1. NCBI lineage: Eukaryota > Metazoa > Chordata > Actinopteri > Osteoglossiformes > Mormyridae > Petrocephalus > Petrocephalus microphthalmus. The sequence goes on from JAODKK010000038.1 coordinate 10,127,392, forward strand.
CGGTTCAGTTTTGTTCCTCGAGAAATTTTTCTTGTCAAACACTGCCAGTCAAAAGTTTTTGCACACACTGAGATTTTCTACATTTGCACATTGCTCACTTAACATTTATTAAAAATATACTATATATTCTGTGCTAAGAAACACAGTTACAGTATGTTCACCATTTGAGTGTTAGCAAGATAATGTCATATCTTTGATTCATCAAAGTAACCTCCTCTAGCGGTTATAACAGCAGAGCAAATTTGAGGCATTCTTTCTGTGAGGGACATTAAATATTGCTGTTAAGTAGTGTATTTAAAGCTAAAGGGCAGCATAGAATCACCACACAACCAGTTAATTGGATGTCAGATGTGCAGTGTTACACACTCTTTCTATGGTATAAAAGAAGCTTGTTTTTTTGACATTTTCATTTATTGTTGTTCACTGAACTTTTTGGGGCTTAACAAGGATAAAAAGTTTGCATTTTATGAAATAAATGGAAAAGTAGTAAAAACCTGTGGTGTGCAAAAACTTTTGACTGGTGGGGTATTAGCTTAACTGAAGAACAAACCAGTTTTGCGGCTTTTTCTACCTGGGTTACGGTCGAGTGAGTGAAACAGCACCATTCATTAGCGCCGACGTTGAAAAGATGCATACTTCTCTGCACCGTGCGGGTACATGTTTCACAGACATTCTTTATTCCTGCTTAAATCTTTATTTCTTAATAACACATTATTAATCCATAATTATCGGTGGCAATTTGAAGACGTTGCGTTATCTTCCTTCATCTAAAGGAAAATGGAGTTCAGTATAACACATTGCACACTACATCACTAAATATATATATTCATGGATATATATATATATATATATATATACACACACACACACGCACACACACAGTATACTTGCTTTCTATGTGCTCGGCTTACCCTAAGTGCCTCAATAGGACCAATATGTCTTACATAATTAGGAATTAGCATAGCTTACTAGACTGAAAAGCTTTTACAATCGTAGTGCACCTTATTAAACGGAGAAATTTTATCTTCATTCTGTCTTCAGTCAATGACGCATCTTGTCTTCTGATTGCAATCTAAGAGATCAAAATCAGTTACCTGCTCTGTTCACAAGCCTGTGACATTTATTCTGCATTTTTTACAGACTGGCCCTAAATCCAACTGTGTTGTCACTAATGTTATCACGTTAACGTATGATACAGTATATCCATCGCAGAGCTGCTGGCCTCATTTCTTCTGCCATCCAGATATATTCTCCACCCTGTAGCTGTTCTAAAACAATCCAGTAATTCCTATCAGTTCGGTTTCAGTTCTACCAAAACATTGCTATCTCCTAGCAGCATGGATATCTCTTTCCCTTCTGTGGCCACAAAGGAAGCTGGTCTCATAGGAAAAACGCTGTATTAAACGAATAACTCTAATTGGAACCCAGTCATCCACATGAGTAGCCTAATAAACCGGAAAGCCTAATCTCTTCATTCTGACACAGCTGTGCATTTCTGATGTGTCGGGCTGGACTTCAGTGTCAGAACATATGTCCACCTTGGCGTATGTCTTTAGGTTTGGTGAAATTGTTTTTTCATCTTTGTATATAAAGTTAGAAAATGTATTATTCTCTGCACCAGGAGTTCAATATGCATCTGACATACTTTGCCCTAAAACGCAGAGAATACATAATGTAGGTGGCACTGTGTTTGATCTACATATGATTGGTTCTGAGTTCTCTCGGTACCCGTATAACTTGAAAAGAGCGGGGATTCGTAATGTAATGCCATGAAGCATTTTTGCAGAGCTGACGCAGTCTTTTTCATCTTACACAGAAGCACAAAATATAATACATGCCTGGTGGCAGATCATTTTCTATTTTAGCCTGCTTGTTTCGTCATACTGCTGAACATTGAGATGATGGATTGATTTTTGCTCAAAAAAAAAGAAAAAAGAAAAGTGCTTTGCTCATTGTGAAACATCTGTGTGAGATTCCAACCACAAGAACTGAAATAATGAAGGCGTGCGCACAAAAGGCATGTAAGGTGTGGTGATAGACTGCGTTTTCCCTTCAGTCACAGAGCAAAGCGTGGAGGATCTCTGGTAGCTAAGAGAGCTGGTTAAACTTCACGCAGATGAGTCAAATGCCTGCTTAAGAACCCAGTCCCCGAAATCTCCTCCTGCTTCTCTCGGCCACCAGTGGCTCAGCAGACAGAGCTCACTGGCTGATATTTCCCAAGAGGAGCTGAGTACATTTTTTGCTCATGCTTGGGCTTGTCCCACATTCTGCACGCATGATGTTTATCTCACATTGATGGTCCCGCGGTGCACGGATCTCTCCCTTCACACACATCCCTGCAGCTTCCTGACCGGTGCAGACCAAACGGCCCAGCCCTTGGACCGTGGACCGGTGCCACCTTCTGGCATGTCCCGGAGCCTGGAGCTCGCCGTCCAGCCAGACTCACACGCTGGGAACACGCCAACTCCGGTCAAAGTGTCCGTACGAGGCAGAGATGAAGGTCACCGGCAGGATATGGTGAACTCTGCTCCACTCGAAAGGAGCTACTTACAACCAAGAAGTACCAGATAACAAAAAAATGTGAGAATGAAGTCCTGGATTATTTATGGGATCTGGACGCTTGAGCTTGTTCAAAATCCCAGGGGTCCTGCAACAACTTTGTACCCTTGAGCAATTTATTGCTAAAGTGAACTTCCAGCTGTAGTAACAAAAAAAGAAAAAAAAACACACGCACCCAACAATAATACAACAATAACCAATTTGGGCTACTTCAACATCGAACATCAAAGTAATGGTGAAGAGTCATCTACCATCCTGGCCAGTTATGTTTTATTTATTTATTTTATTATTTTTTTACATGACTGACAAAGTAATCATGAAGAAATTCCACTCAAAAGCACACTTGGGTGGTTTTCTTCATGACTGAATATCAGCCCACCCGAAAAGAAACTATTAATCCTGCGTGAAAAAAAAACACTTCTGAAAACATTCTGCAAATCGACAGCAGTGTTACGATTGGCGTTAACAGCACATAGACTGGGAGCTTCCCCTTTCCTTAAATAGCCAGCATTTCACTGCTGGGAATCGGCACTGTACCTGTACTAGCTGTCTCTGTCTGGCCGTCAATGTGGTAATAATTTAAAAATAATATGCAAAAAAATAGCAGCCATGCTTTCGGTCTGCCGGGGAATTGTATGGAAGTGCCAATGAGCTGTGATCCAAACGCCAAGAAAAAAAGCTGGGTGCAGCTTCCAATACGAACGACAACATGACAGGATCCCGTCAGGTCTTGGTGCAATTCCTTTTATAATTATAGAAATTAATGTCCTGGACAGGTTCATTCCTCCTCACTTACTTTGACACTTCGGCCTAGGAGAAACAAAATTAGAAGGAGACACAAACCACTGAAGAGGTGTTTCGCCAGAGGGGAGTAAGTGGCTGTTTCTTGCCGACCCGAATGTGTAAAACAGAAAATGAGCTGGCTGTCAGGTAATAGAGGTCAAAGGGGACATCTGGTCTCCATTACAATCTGAGCCGCCGTGATGGGTCAGGTGCTGGTGTGAAAGTGCCACAGGAGGCTGGTAATCCTTTCAAGCCTTTGTTGTGGCGTTGTAAACGGGCAGGAGAATGCTGACAAGGGCTCAGATTTTACCAGTTTCACATGGAGATGGATACATGCTGGACCTCATCCCCTTTCAAGCAGACAGAAAACACAGAATACCACAACGAAAAAAAAAACAAAAAACAAACCCACAACTATTTTTAAAATAGCCGCTGCTGTCCTCTTCCTTATTAGTTGCTCTTCTCCTTACTTCCTCTCTTTCTCCTCCCCTCCCTCGTTCGTCCCAGCTCTCCTGTCTTCAGCTTGCTGATAGGAGCCAGCTGACCTTCGTAAGATGGAATACGCCAAAGGAGGCCTGCCCCGTCAAACTCGGGAAGGCACCAACTCCGTGCTG
>JAODKK010000038.1:10211837-10231121 GCA_026774405.1 Petrocephalus microphthalmus
ACATGTTTGTACAATGCCCTACATGTTTGTACAATGCTCTGCATGTTTGTACAATGCCCTACATGTTTGCACAATGCCCTACATGTTTGCACAATGCTCTACATGTTTGTACAATGCTCTGCATGTTTGTACAATGCTCTACATGTTTGTACAATGCTCTGCATGTTTGTACAATGCCCTACATGTTTGTACAACGCCCTACATGTTTGTACAACGCTCTACATGTTTGTACAATGCTCTACATGTTTGTACAATGCTCTGCATGTTTGTACAATGCCCTACATGTTTGTACAATGCTCTACATGTTTGCACAATGCTCTACATGTTTGTACAATGCTCTACATGTTTGCACAATGCCCTACATGTTTGTACAATGCTCTGCATGTTTGTACAATGCTCTACATGTTTGTACAATGCTCTGCATGTTTGTACAATGCTCTGCATGTTTGTACAATGCTCTACATGTGGAGTTAGAGGAGCATCAGACCCTGAGTGGTCCTGGTGCCGTCCTGTCACCATATGGGGCTCCAACTGGGACGGCAGCCTCATTAGGCTGGCCGAGGAGAGCTGACGGGACAGTGTGCTCTCCTAAATATGTGTGGCGGGACGGCACACACATAGCTTTAATTACACCAGCACTAAGCAGAACAGGCGGTGGTCAAGAAGGCGCATGTACACAGGGAGGCTGAACGTGTGTTTGGCAACGAGAGGGTAACGGATCTGCCAAAAGGCCTGCACTTTTCATGGAGGGTAACAAACAGGGATTATCTTCTGGTTATTGTAGTTCTGCTTTAGCAGCGGAAGGGGCTCTCTGTTTGTGTTTGTTCCCGGTCTGATATTGCGATATCTCAGACTCGCTGCCTTCTCATGGTGACAGGTTGGTTACTAACGATTTCCTTCCCTTACTTTCCAGACAGGGAAGGTGGTCGGCGATTGGGGTCATCCTGGCGATGTATGAAACAGGGACCAGATCCCACTCGATTCTGCTAAACTCCGGCAGAGGGTCCGGAATGTGTGTCCCTACATAATGGAATTCGTGGTTGCTGGCACAGGAAAGATGCTGCATTCTCCCATCCTAAATAATTCATCTGCTCCTGTCAAAGCGTACCAGACCCTGGGTCCTCATTTCTGATGGGAATTTAACTGGGTTTTTTTTTCATTCTTTGAGAGGGGATGCCAGGAGGTTTGCAGTTTGCTACAGACAAACTCCAGATGGTGTCGCTGGACTTCCTTAGCAAAGGCGTCCAAACACGGGGACACCAGCAAACCAGCTGCGGCCTGGAGTTTCGTAACCCAGGCAGCCTATCGTATGTGCCGTGTCAGCCCAGAGAAGCCCCCATCTACGTTAATGACACACTGCTTGTTTCTGTTTGAGGCTTCGCCCTGTGGTTTGGGTCACGGGCTCCTCACTTAACAAGGCTTCGAACATACAAAACCCTGGCATTTTTCAAATTACGTTTTCCTACTTGGGAATGGGGCCGTTTCGAAACACACCAACATGCGCGACAGCTTTGCCGCGCTTTAATCTGAGCGAAGCATTGCTTAAATGTGAAAGGCGTGGTAAATATATAATCCCTTCAGGATGACGGCTTCACAGATTGATTTCTCACTCTTTGGGTTGTTTTTTTGTTGATTTTTTTGCTGGCTTTGGACTCAGGCCATTCATCCATGTCACCTTTTTTCAATGTATCTGGCCTGTGACAAATGGAATACCTTTGACAAACCCTTTGTTTTTTAAACAAATCCCAGAGGGAAGGCCAACATGTCAGCAGTGACCTGTTGCTGTGTATTTTTGGAGGGAAAAAGGCTGCTGGTGCATGAAGCTTGCGTGGGTGTGACCTGATGCCACCATGTCTTGTCAGCCTCTTTGAAATCCCTAAATATGTGGCATGCTTAAACGGAGCTTGTAGGGTAGTGTCCACAGTCACTAACCAAGGAGCTTTATCCTGAAGATTGATGCAGGTGCCTGTTAAAGGTTAGGCCTGGAGGAGACCCAGTTGGTCCAATACAGGAACTCCTGGATGTTGGGACTGGTGCTTTACAGCACATTTTGCTGAGGAGGGAACTTAATAAAGTTACTCCTGCATTGTGGGACTCAGAATGACTCTCTAAAGTGACTCCTGTATGGTTGGGCTGAGGATGGCTCTCTAAGCAACTACGTGCACTGTGAGACTCAGAATAATCCTCTAAAGCGACTCCTGCACAATGGTACTGAGAATGACTCTCTAAAGTGACTCCTGCACAGTGGGACTGTGAATGACTCTCTAAAGTGACTCCTGCACGATGGGACTAAGAATGACTCTCTAAAGCGTCTCCTGCATGGTGGGACTAAGAATAACTCTCTAAAGTGACTCCTGCATGGCGGGACTCAGACTGACTCTCTAGAGTGACTCCTGCGTGGTGGGACTGAGAATGACTCTCTAAAGCGACTCCTGCCCGGTGGGGCCAAGAATAGCCCTTCTGCAGGAAGTGACTCGCAGCTGGAACGTGGGCTGGAGGACGGGGGCCTGGATTCCTCATCTGCCCCACAGCTCTGCGGCCTGCCACTTCCCCACACTTCAAACACAGCAGAAATAACAGCCTGGATCCAGCAGGGACCTGGCAGGGACCGGCCGCTGTTCCACGCTCCACCCTCCTCTCTCCCTCCCTCCCTCCTTCCCCCCTTCCTTCCACCTCAGTCTCCTCGAGCTTCTGGAGAGAGGGGAACCGCACTGGGTCTCCTCGTGCGGATCAGGCTCATGCCGTTCTGGTACAGGGCTGTTCCCCGCTCGCCCGGCCCAGGGCCCCCGGCGTGACTCCCCGTCGGTCCCCAGTGAGATCCGATGGTCGACGGTCACCATAAAAGCACTTAGATTGACGAGCGCGGCTCGCCAGAGGCGTCAGCAGGAAAGGCGGCTGTTTCCCTTGCTTCTCGCGAGGCACAAAGACGTTCATTCAAATTAGGGCAAAGCCCCAACCAGCCAAGAAGGGGTGTAATTCACATGGCATCAAGAGCCTCTGTGTTTTGTCATTATTTATACACTCCTGCGAAACATCCTGTGGAAAGGTTATCGTGGGAAGAGCTCTGCGGGTTCCCCAATGAGTGCTTTGCACCTAACTGTTGCGATCCTTCAGTGCCTTTGGAGGTTGATATTGCTAAAAAAAAAAAAAAAAACGAAAAGAAAACCCCACCACCTCCCACATGAGCCTTACCTGCTGCTGATGCGATTTACAACGAAAGTGAATGGCAAGGGAGGTAAACATCACCGCAAAGCATTTGTCTGAAATTAATACCTGAAGACACGACCCCCGAAATAGTGATGCGGCGCAGACCCGCTGTGTCATCCTGTGTTACTCAACATGCTTCCCATGGTGCAGCCCAGCGACTCACCATAATTAGTAGCAGGCAGATCAGACACCTCTTTTACGAGAGGCTGGGTAATAACTCCCTGAAAGTCCCCCTCCGCAGAGCGAGTCCTCTTTCCTGGCCTCAAATTTAGCAGTCATTCTTCCTTCATCTTCCACAGCGATTCTTCACAGTCATCAATGTGCCCATTGTTCTCCATTAACAACAATGATACCCTAAAGAATCATCATTGTCTGATTTACTCCTAGTGGAATTGGCCGTCCCTTACAATGATCTCTGTTGCTTTTTTTCTTGAATTATCTCAGCTACTAAAGCTGTAACAAGAAAAAAATCTAAATATAACATGCTTGTTTTGGTGCAGTGCGTAGCCCCATGTGACGGCTGCCTCGCCGTGACCTCACCTCGCCACTTGTCTGCTTGCCTGTCCACGCATAGTGCAGGCAGAGGACCTTTCCCGACCCACATCTAGTAGAGGCACAGGCTAAAGCCATAGCTTAGACTCCGAGATACTTGCTGGACACCACTGTAGTTGTAAACCTGTTTCGCTATGGTCACAGCACAAATAGCCTCTCCAAGGACAGAGCGTAACATTCATCACAAGTTGACTGATGTGTCTTCTGGTGTTATCCCTTATTTGTCCACTTGGGGCAGAGTTTACAGCCCCAGCTGTGGCTAAATTAACACCAAGATGGAGAGCCGTGGCCTCCTGAGGGATTACCAAGGGTTTGCACGCAGTATTTGGCAGGATGGCACAGCAGTGTGCCATAACCTGGATGAGGAGTGTGTGTGTGTTACCACCAGGCTGGAAGAGGCCCGAGGACCCAAACCAGCAGGTGACCTTTCAGTGGTGAAAAGCTAAGCTTTCAGGTTGTGAATCCTATTTATATTTGTTTACAATTTACTACCAGCCTCAGAGGCATAACATGTAGTTTTTTGTCCTTGCATAAGATGACTTGGAAGTATCTGGTCTAGACATCAACCACCTTGTTGTTTTAACATCCCTCTTTTTTACACTAATAACGATAAAGCCAGATCAACTGCTTATATGTGCTTCCTGTATCTAACCCTGAGAACCCTTTAAGTTGCCGGGAATAACAGTCTGCTAAATTAATAAATGTAAATATTCCTTGCCACTGGTGGTCTTATCGTGGCTTTTCCGAAATATGAAAAGGCAGAAATGAAGAAAATTGCAGATACAGCTGTACACGGTGTTCATTTTCCACTTCTGGAATGATTGCTTCAGTAATCGTTAGCTTAGTCAATTATCTGCTGACATTCATTCCCACAGGACACCCCCCGCCCCTCCCCCCAGATAAATGGGTTCCTACTCCAAAACATCTCCCTCTGATAAGATGCCAAACATTTTGATGGCGAAACACTGCAGAGTGAAACGTTTGAAAGCGAGCATACCAGCTTGCATTCTGGAAGCCATGAAGAGCGCACTCACACTCCACATAAATTCCAACTGGCGTGTCGGTCGGTCCTGTGGTACCAGTGCATGATAATTACCTTCGCTGTACAGAAAACAGACAATAAAATGGACATTGGAAAAACCTATTTTGATTGGCTGCCAGTATTCAGCCTGAATGGCATATGTAGCTTGCAGTGGACACTTCTTGATAATCAACCTAAAGGCATCTTGGTAGCACTAGTCGTTCAAACTGGACCTTTCCCCCTGGTATCTCTGAAGCTCCGTGATGACAAGGTCTTCCCCCTGCATCTCCCAATGATATCCTCTCTGAGACTGTTCCTAATGACACGCTTTGGATGGTTAACTCTATAGAGCTTGCTGGGGTCACAGCAGCGGCTAAACCCTTGGCAGGAGCCCGGGGCTTACTCACTTCAGCCAGGCTAGCATGCGATACACATCTCGGATATCATTGCAGGACGGTCACGTAAATTGTTTCTGGAAATAGTGGGATAAGTAAATAAAATATAAATCTATGATTAAATGCGACCGCACGGCCACTCCTCTCCTCTGAAGTGTGTGTTGCTAACAACCTACGCATCCCAGAGATTTCACATGGTTCAGGGTTTAACGTCACACATATGTTGTTCCTACTTATTTTCCTATTTCTGGGTTTTAACTTTAATGTGCTGTAAAAAAACTGTCACGGCATGCCAAATTGTGGTTCTAATAAGAAAAAAATCTTTCCTACAGTCCGCATGTGGCTGGTCCCCATGGTATGTGCTGCCCTCTTGTGATGGTCCGTGGTAATAACACCGCAATTCCGGTCAGTCCTTTTCCCCGAGATCTTTCAGAAGCTTGATTAACAATCGCGTTTAAAATAGAACACGGGCCAAACAGCTCTCATAAAGGTTTCTCAGAACATGAGCATTTTTATTGGTCAGGAATGAGAATTGTGTTGTTTTAACACATTAGGTGTGCAAAAGGGTCACTAAAAATGTTCAGGGTAAACCTTCACAACCCAGCATGCTTTGCATTTGGTCCTGCTTAATACATTCATTTTGTACAAACAGCTGGATCCCCCCAGCATTCCCGGTGCAGCGTTACGCCACAAACACAAACTGTCTTCCATCTCTGCCTTCAAAAGACTTCAAAAGACGGATTCACCTTCACATGTGCGCCCAGAAATTTGAAATTTTTCCACCAGTGTCAGTAAAATTGCCTCCATCTGCCTTAGATAAGTAATGCGAGTTAGGTTTCCTCTATCCATTATAACCCAGAAAGAAAGGCATTACGGTAAAATTGCATTTAGACCACAAGGGTGACACTGATGTACACTAATTTGTGACACATAATGGAGATTTTCTCTGCATCAGACCTCTTCTTAGAAGCCAATTCAGCCATTCACCATTTTGGTTACTCTTCCTTGTTCTTGATTGATAACTCCTCTAGAACCTTAGACAGTCCTATCAATGTCACTTAGAAACATCACAAAGTATTTAAAAGTTCTGCAGTTGCCCTGTGGTCCCTTTGGGGAAGAGAATCACATTTCTGTAGCAGACCCGCCTACTCCAACACAGATGAATCCCTTCTACTCTCAAGGCAGCTGGACTCAGATTCAGTGTTTTGACTACATCTTACAAACACGGATACATCATCACCATAAACACTGAATTTCAGAAACCTCCTGCTGCCAGCAGACGCCCCTGTCAAGTGAGCGCAGAAAGGTTCAAAGAGGAGGAAACACAAGTGTGTGACAGCCACCTTTGACGGATAGCCCTTCGGACAGCAACGGGGAACCCCAGATTCACATTCTGTTTCAATACACTCTAAATATTTTCTTTGTGAGGCCTGCGAACAGGACAAAGCCAAAAGTCTTTTATAACACTGACAGATGTTATGTTAAGAATATGAAAAGTTGTTTCTAGATCAGAAAAGACAAAACCTGGCTGAACTGTAGAGAACACACACCACCGCATGTTTTAAACTTTATATTGTTTATTAAACACAGACCATTTCAAAACAGAGCCTTAATGGGACTCCACTATTTCCCAAATGCACTATATGGCCAAAAATATGAGGACGCTCCATTGATTAGAGCAGTGTTTCCCAATGCAGTCCTCGGGGACCCACAGACAGTCCACATTTTTCTCGCACTCAGCTTCCAGTAGCAAAAATGTGGACTCTCTGACTAAGAGCTTGGCAGGAGCACAAACCTGGGCGAACTGAGGGTCCCCAAGGACCGGCCTGCAAAACACTGGATTTGTTACCTGATAGTTGCATATCTCTGGCTCCCATTTATTTAATAGAAAACCTAAATTATGTACACTGCTGTAAAACACCTTACATTGCTTTTAGTGAATGAAGTCGACTGGGAAAGAAAAAAAAACTCAGAATCATCTTCTTTTTGAAAAGGTAAGCAAATTTAAGGAGTGATTATTAAGTGTTTAGAATCTGAGATTGTGTTTGGAAGTACTGAGGCCTTTATTAATATATTTATTAAACATTGATTCTGTCTATCAGTTCACAGTATCCACTTACTATCTACACCAGGGGAGCAGGTTCACAAGGACGCCAAACGATTTCGGCCCGATGTTGAAACAACGACCAAGTGTTGGTTTTCATGTCAACATCATATTTTTATGTGTTGTAACTATAAATAAACAATTGGCAAGTTATTTTGAGCGCACAGTATTATTTAAATTACTGACTTTCTACGTTTAATTCAAACTTGACCACAGTGGGCAGCATGTGCTCTTCACCGGCCGCCGTCTCTTAAATTTCACACATATCCCTAAAATGCTGTTCTTTTCCTTTACTGTAGTAGGAATCCGGGCGAATGGTTATGGTATCATTAAACAGCAAAGTTTCCTGGTGCTTCATTTAAACAGTCCTATCATACAATAACTATTCGTTTACCGTTTTTTATACCCCTACGTGTTCATGGGAGACTGAGGCGTGGCCTTAAATATAAATGCCACAGCAAAGGAAAGGGACGTAAATAAGTTAGTGTCGCAAACAGAGTAATACGATAATCTGATATTACCGAAAGGCCTACCTATTTGCATAAGATTTCCAGTACAACTCGGAGAAGAAATCTACCTCATTGAAGGTGCATTAAGCGTTTAAACATAATCATAAAATCATAATAAAATAATAAATAATAAAATCATTCGAGCTAGGCATATATTAGGCCTTTGTCACTCAGACACCCTGCATTTGCCGAGATTTTAATCCGCAGCGTTAATGCCAATAGGACCACGGAAAGGACTGCAGCACCTGCCAGGGATACACAGATAACTAACTGCAAAGTCTCAAAATGCTTTGATGTTAAAACTGTATGTTTGTAACTAAGATACAAATGCTGTACAGGTAGCAAATCAATCCATTTTAAAAAGCGTTCTTTCCGACTAGTTTGTTAAAATCGCATTATAACCTATAAACTAGATTTGAAACAACCGCAACACCACACATATGAACATAAGTTATTAATTATGTAAAATTGTAAAGATCGGTGTGAGAATAATAAAGTAAAAATGAAGGATGTCCAAGGTCAACGTCTTAAGGGTGAAAAAGAAATATATCGTTTAACACGAGTATGAGTATCAGTAAGCAAACCACTCGGACAAATAGACTCGATAGCAGTATCTTTAAGTGGAAGGAAGTACCCCTTTTGCATAGTGAAGTTATTGTAGTGAAAGTGGCTGCTTTGCATTTGCTGGACACACAGGGGAAAATGCCGCACATACTGTGGGTGGGTCAGCACTGAAACTTCAGCCGTCTGGGTCTAAATTTAAAGCCGGAGATCGACTAGTGTCTCTTTTGGTCAACATGTCTCTTCCGAGGTGGTACCTGACAGTAATTCCTGGTAGCGGAATTGCAATTTGGTGCCAAAACCCAGGCTTTCCATCAATGGAGTAAATAGGACGGGACGGGACGGGAGCGTGCAGCATTCGCCAGGTGAGCTGGCCTTAAAGGGCAGGTGTTATCGCGCGTGCAGCTCCCCTTCACGCGCCGCCGGCCATTCCTGCCGACTCAGAGCCACGTGACCGAAGGCGGAAGAGGCGCGCGGGCAGGCGCGAGCGCGCGCACGCACGCACGCGCGGCGGAGCTTCCCTCGGCGGCGACTCTCGGCCGGTCGTCCGTCCTCTCAACCTCGGCGGCCGCTAGAAAGCGCGCTTCTGCCGGCGACTGACGGCCAGGAGGAGAGCCAGCGGCGCGGGGAGCTCGGCTGTCCCTCTAGGCGGGCCGGAGAGCGACGTTGATGGTGGCGAGCCGACGCCGGGAATGGGGCTCGCCGCCTGCGGTACAGGAGCGGCGGCGTTACGGCTAGTCGACGTCAAGTAACCGGCGTGTCGGCGCGACGATGAGCGCTTACGGGGACGGGGCTCCCCAGTTCAGCCCGACGCGGAGCCCGGAGGACGCCTCGGACGCCAACAGCAGCTGGGACATGGGCAGCGACGCCTTCGAATGCTGCTTCGAGGAGCCCGTGGGCGAGGCGATGCACCACGGCATGAGGGCGCCGCAGCCCGGGCTGGACAGACACCTGCCGCTGCTGCACGACCGCCACGGGGCAGAGCAGGACGGCATGGTGCTGGGCCTAGTGGGGGACGCTTACGCCGGCTGTCACGCTCACCACGGGCCGGACTCCGCCTGCCTGGGTGGCGCCGGCGAGCGGGACTACAGCGAGAGCGACGGCAACGTAGCCCCGAGGAAGCGGAACCGGTCCACCAGCTGTCGGCACCGGTACGAGGTGGTCAGCGAGCTGGGGCCGGAGGAGGTGCGCTGGTTCTACAAGGAGGACCGCCGCACCTGGAAGCCGTTCGTCGGGTACGACTCGCTGAAGATCGAGCTGATGTACCGCAGATTCTGCGAGCTGAACCCGGGCGGCTCCGAGCGGGGGCCGTGCCCCGCGGATGCGGAGGGCGAGGAGGCGAGCCGAAAGGAGGCGCCGGCCGCGCCGTCGGAGAGGGTCAGTGAGGCGGCGACCAGGGGGCTTGACAGCCGGAGGGCCGTGGAGAGAGGCGATTCGGCGGACGGGGCGGCCGGCATCGATGTGGACCCGGTGTGTGTCCGGAGCGGGCTGTACGAGGTCGATGTCAAAGACCGGGAGTGCTACCCCGTCTACTGGAACCGTAAGCCGTATTATTACCTGTATCCCCCCACCACACGCCCCCCGCCTCTTATTCCAGGCGACTGCTGACGATCCGTGAGATCCGACGAGCTCGGCGACTCGGGCTTCGCTGATCTTTCGGCCAGTACGTTGACTAGCTGTTAAGAATAACATAACTTTGAAGAATAAGTAACTATCAGTGCACCCGGCTCCTCGGTTTGGGTAACTGCACACTGCAGCGCTCCGCGGCGCAATTATATACAGTTAGAACCCCCCCCCCCCAAACGTAAACACAATCAGTGTTTCGCATTTCATTTATTTAACAGCCGCCTTTTTAACGCCCGTGTGGTGCCTTTAAATGCCCTTTCCTCGCGTAGTTTGTGGGTAAAGGCACGGATGCCATTCGGATAACTAGAATATTCGTAGATGGCGCCTCCCCCCAGCACCATTTGTGTTTTGTTTCGCCGATCGTTTGACCGGCTACACAGGATAACATGTCTAACACTGTAGTCGCCACGCACGAATGGAGAGCGGCGGTAGGTAAGCGAAACGGCCCTTTAAATCGCACACGCTGATGTTATCGCAGGGCTTTGTAAGCCGATATCGGCGGCCGGAAACTTATTGGCCGAATGGGTGACGTGCTGCTTCCTGACCTTGATCACGGCTCCCCATTCGGGACATAACGACATAATCAGATGATATGCATCTCACGGAGAGGTGCTTAATACTGGGAGAGCGGGACCATATGCCGACGCTCAGCAGCAAGTGATTCAAAGCGCCAAATTACCGAGGCATCCTTTTTTTAAACACCCCCCCCGCGGGGGGCGATGGTACACACGGGGACAATGACTTTAAGCCTGTTAATCAGTGTTGCTACCGACATCTTTAATGTTGCGGGATAAAGCAGAATAGAAAATGGAAGAAATAGGATTGACCAAACATTTTACTACTTTATCCACTCCCAAACTTATTCTGTGGCAGTCTGTCTCTCTGTCTGCTTGTCACATTTAATCATGCGATTAACAACAAAGGAATTAAAAGGAATTACCGTTGCTATGGCGAGGGATATCATGTGGTCCAAAGGGCTTTTTATCATCTTTGCCAGAAATTGGCTAACCTTTTTTATTTTTAACTGGAATTTTGAGCATACATAAATCAAGATGTTCATTTTTAACTAATTACAATTTTAAATGTACAGATAGTACAGTTAATATGACACTTAGGTTTATTGTAAAATCAATCAGCACAAAACTTGTTTTCACTGCTCCTTGAACACTTTTGTGCGGTGTGGCCCTGCAGAGCAGGACCGAATCCCGGTGATGAGGGGGCAGTGGTTCACCGACGGCACGTGGCTGCCCCTGGAGGAGGACGAGAGCGACCTCATTGAACTGGAGCACTTGGCACGCTTCCGCGGGCAGCAGATGCAGGATGCCTTTGACACTGACACGGTCTCTACGACGGTGGACAGCAAGGATGGTGAGAGGCATGCTGGGCTTCTGAGGGAGAATAGGGGAAGTGGAGGGAGTGGTCACATGGACCCGTGTCACATGATTGAGGTCGAGGCGCACCTGGGCCGTTGTGGAATGTTGTTAATTAATAGAAATGGACCGTTGTACCAGTACCATGATGGGATTCTCCAGAATATGGCTGCATTGGCTATACATATAAATTAGATTTTGTTTTGTTTTAAAGGTAGACTATGTGACTAAAATTTGATACACTTTTTCTCAAATTCAGCCAGTTTCTCTTCACAGTCCGCTAGTTGCCCGTTGTGTGTACGCTGAAAAAACAAAAATGATGTTTCCACGCAGCCCCAGCTCTGTAAATGGGGGGGGGGGACACACAAAGTGGCTCAGACCTTGCCACACAAGTGTTCCAGCCAATCAGCAACGGGGGGTGTTCATGTTCATGCGCAGGGCAAGAGGAGTGGAGAAGGGGGCGTGGCTTCTGCGGGATGCCTGAAGCGAGGGCCTGGGATTGTGTGGTGTGCTTCGATCTGAGCCACTTCTTACCCCACCCTTTATGGAGCCGGGGCTGCGTAGAAACACCAGGTTATTTTATGTCCTCACAGAGAATGGCCAGCTAGCAGACTGTGAGGAGGAAATTTGCTGAATTTAACAAAAGGTATATCTGATTAAAATCACATACCCTACTTTAAGCCTATGATATAGTCACTTTCCTTTCTCTACATCCAATCACCTTCCAATCACTTATCCAGTACAGGGCTGTAGGGGGCAGCACAGGGCACAAGGCAGGGGAATCCTTGTCTCATGACAGACAGTCACATGTATGGGTTCCCACAGTCTGTCATAGGGGGTAGGCTTGGAGCCCTCAACCCTATGGGTCACCCCTGCACGCCATTATCATTATTTAGTGAAAATTAGTAGTCTGGGGAATGTACATGTGCAGGTCAAAGGTGGCTGAGGCACCGTACAGCTTACGCCGTATTTCCCAAATGCACTTTTGGGGCAAGAAGCTGAAGCGTGCAGTGTGTTGTGATCTCCGCTTTGGCTGGGGCCTGCCCTCATCAGGGCTGCCGGCACAGCAGACTGATACGTCACACTTGGGTGTGAGTTTCTTTCCTGAGCACTGTGAGGCAAGTGCTGGGACTCCCGTTTCCTCTGCGGAGCGTGATGCCAGGTCCCGGTGTTGCCATGCAGCGTGATGCTAAAAACCTGAAACATTAGATGCCAGCTCCCAGCCGCCGTTCCTCGCCAGTGCCGTCAGAGGATTTAAACATGGAAGGTCTGAATCACAGAAGTGAGATCACGTTCAAGGACTATGTATGAGCTAGACTGCCAGGCTCTGACAGTCTGTCCGGCTTAGACAGCATCACAATTTTAGCCGCTGACTGTAAGCAAGGGTGGCACAGTTGCACATTGGGTTAGCACTGTTGCCTCACATCTCTGGGACCAGGGTTCAAGTCTCCGGCCCAGCTGTAAATGTGTGGAGTTTGTCCTCCCTGAGTCGTCGGGGTGTTTCCTCCGGGGACCCCCGTTTGTCATTCACAGTCCAACAACATGCGAAGGTGAATTGGGGTTACCAAATTAGTGTGAATGGGGTGTGGGTTGGTGCCCCATCCTGGGTCCTCAGGTATTGACCCTGGACCCCAATGATCCTCCATAGGACAGGTGGGTATAGAAAAAGGATGGGTGGATAGACCCTAAGCATTCTTTGGCCAGAATATTGCTTTGAAAGGGAGTCTGCAGAGATCCCAGAGAGAAATTCATGTTGCAACAGCACTTCAGGCACGTGATTCCATTGTGGTGTGGAGCCGAGCCCAGGGTTGTGGGCGGTGCTTGTGTACTCATTTGCATAAATATGCAGTCATGGTAAAATGTCAGAAATGCGAAGTGGTTTATAGTTTGCACAGGCGTGTGAGGTGCTTTTTATCTGGAAGGGAAATGTGGGTGAGACAGTTGGTCTTTGTGTCCATTTCTGCTTTATATGTTCTTTAAATGTCAGTAGCGTGTTGGTTTGGGGGTTGGGGGGGGATTTTGGCCAACTGTTGCCAGTAAATGGAAGTTTCCAGATGTGCCCTAATAGGCCCATTCAAAGGCCTGTCACATTGTGAGAAACATGAACTTGCATTTCCATTTTTCTTTTTTGTCTCTGCTGGCACTGCTGTTCTAGAACAGTCCGGAGTCCCCCCACCTCATCTCATAAATGCTGGGGGAGATCGACCTGACATGTCGCGTCATGCCTGGCATGCATGTGACCGGCCAGAGTGAACCACTACCAGAGAAGCACGTGTGTGTGTAACCTGATACACGCCGCCCTATAACGTGGTCTGCGTGTAGCATTTTTCTGACAGACCTGGTAATGTAATATAGGAAGAGCTCAGTCGTCTGCAGCTCCAATGGCGTTCAGCGTGAGCGAGCCTTCATCGCCTCTGTAATTACAGATGTATGCAGTGTGAGATACACCTCATCTTTGTAATTAGAGTTGCATTCAGCACTAGAGTGACCTTATTCCTTTGTAATTAGAGTTTTACTTGGCATGAGAGCGACCTTATTTCTCGGTAATTATTGTTGTATGTGAGCATGTGAGTGACCTTATTCCTCTGTAATTAGCTTTTTGTGTTCAGAGTGAAGCCCCATCCACTTGTAATTACGTGTCGAGTGCGTTTGCGGGGGGCTACCTGTGAGCAGCCTGCTTTGAGGTGCTCCTGTCTGCCTGTTGTGAGTGGGGCGGGGCTTATCTCCCTCTATTGACTCTGCTGTCTCTGCTTTATGGGGGCTCCCCGCTCACTCAGCAGGTTCTATTACTGCTGAGACAGATGTGGCTCTAATTGGCTGTCACACTGCTGCATGAGGGAAAACTCTGCTGGGCGTGGGTGATCCGGCGGACGGGTACCACGGGGTCGCAATGCCATACATGCTGACGTCAGAAGACCGTAGGAGTTCAGTGTCGTGGGGTAGCCCTGATGGGGATCCTCAGCCTCTGACCAATGAGGAGATGGGCGTCTTCGCGTGTCGGGGCGTGGTGTAGCCTCGACGCCCGGGGCGGCCACACCTGTTCACCATGACGTTCACTCTCTCCTGGTCTTTGCCAGCCTTTTCCTCGCTGCTTCCTTTCTACCTCCCCTTTCTGTTCAAACGGAGGAGGTATCAGCCAATCGCTGGCGTCTGCCGAAGGCTCTGCCAAGGTACTGTATATTAACCTTCATATTCCAGTCCCACTAGATGTAGCCTTTCCCCGCCCTTGGTCTCAGGCATGCTGCCTCCTCTGCTAAGGCCGTAGATCCCACCCTCCCGCTCCTCCCTACCCTTCTCGGTGGTATGTCCCTGTCAAGCCACCTGGCCTGGCTGTCCCCGCCCTCCATGCGGCCCCCCAGATCGGCTGTGCCGGAGGAGGCCCACATGATTGTAGCGGGGCAGTTAACCGGCTTTAGCTGTGCGGACTAAGCGGGGGCATCGGGGCCGGCACACATGGAGGGTTTCACACGGGCCCCTCACACCCCGGTCCTGGCGCCCTCCATATGCTTCCAGCTCTCGTCGCGCACTTAAACTCACGATTTGTCACGCTAATCAGGCCCGTTTTAGCCCCTCTGACGATGCTAGCAGTTTGACGAGAGCTGCATACATTGAGGACGGCCGCTGGGGCAGCAGTGTCTGAGTACCAGGTCTGGCTCTCCGACATCCCCCCCCAGCCCCCTGCCCGTGTTAGTGATCCGCTTCTTAGAGCGCAGAGTAAAATCTCTCCTTTATCTCGTGTCACTCCATAACCCGGAGGATGAACCAGAATGCTCGATTATGAGAACGAACTAAACTGATTTTCAGTCCCCGACAAGGGTGGCGTCCCTCATAGAGGAGAGAGAGTCTGACGCGTCGGCTTTCTGGTGCTTTGTGGTCTGTAGAGCGCGGCGTGATAAGTGAGAATCAGCGTTTGTGACTGACACGCAGTTACAAATGTCAGCTCTCGGCTCTGCGATTCAGCCTGGCTTCCCTCTCTGACAAGCCTGCCGTCTCCGTGTCAAACAAGCGTGGCGCCAAAAAACTCGAAGGCTGTCTGTTGACAGTATTTATCAACTATTAATGCTCCCTGGATACATTATTCACAAGCTGAGCGTGCCAGTAATTGTTCCTGGATGACAATAAGTACAGTAAGTTTCAGACGGGGATGAAAAATTGTGACACGTGTGCTGTGTATTTCCCAGCTTCTCATTTGGCTCCAGCTTTCCCAGGCTGCCTCTGCTCCCTTTTTCCTCTCCTGCCAAATCGGCAGTCTCGTAACCCGATGCCGCAGCTTGACAATATCCATGTTTGTGCAGCTAGTCAGAGCTTGTGGCGACTGACGCACTATTAGACCAACAGATGAAAAGCTTTGTGTCTTATCGGAACCCCAAAAATTCCATCCTCTGGTCTGCTGATTGTTTTGTTGACTGTGTTTGCTCTGTAAAATAGGTTTTTTTTTTTTTTAATTCATGTCCAGAATCTGTGGAGCAGGTTTCTTTGACAGTCAGTAGGGTAAATATTAAGCCATAATTTGAACATGAGATATTGTTTGTTTTGGCTTTAATTGCCCCAGATTTTAAATTGGTTTCTCAGTTAGTGTTTTTTCCTTCATCCAGAAGTACTGAAATCTATGGCAGTATCTCTCGTTTTGTGCTGGATTAATGTTCTTCAGTGCTCTTGCCGGCCATTAGCCAGCATAAGGTATTTTTATTCCCTGTGCTGCCCATTGTACCCCCCCCCGCCCATTAATTAAGGGTAGGCCTTAATTTCAGAACAAACCTCTTTCCAGCAGTGAGCTTTGGGCTGGGGTGTAACTTAGGCTTAATGTGCCCTCATTCTATCATGGAGCTGAGGCCGCAGTCATTAGACTCCTCTGCATATTTGGGCAGTTAATGGATATTGGGAAGTCTGTGCTGTATGTAAGACCATCACTCTTGCTCGCCTTGGAGCGATGGGCTGTGTCAAGGTTCTGCCTCACGTGGTGCTCTGATCTGTGTTAAAAGCGGATGGGTGAATTATCAGAACCTGCAGGGACTGTTCTGCATGTAACAGAAAGGCTGTGGCTGGGCGTGAGAGCGCCTAGGCTCCTCAGCCTTATCGCTGCGGCGTGTGTCAGCCTTTCTCCTCCCCTCACCCATCCTCTCCACCACTCATGCAGCGATCCACAGCCTCAAGCTGAGCCGCTCCCATGTCGACTGGCACAGCGTGGATGAGGTCTACTTGTACAGCGACGCCACCACCTCCAAGATCGCCCGCACTGTCACGCAGAAGCTGGGCTTCTCCAAGGGTCTGTCCGTCTCTCTCTCACTTAGGCTCACTTGATTACCTTGTTTGGTTAGCCCCGCCCCCAGTTAGGATTACTCCGCCCCCTGTTTGCTCTGTCCCGCCCCTCATTTAGGTCAGCCACTCTGACTCCTTCCCCTCGTCTGCCCCGTTCTTTCCTTCCTTCAGTCCTTTTAGATGTGTGTCACTGAGTTAGTTTGCCCCATGATGGCTGTCCCCGGGACCTTTGTCCTGTCACCCTGTGTTTGTGTGCCACCCTCCTGTGGCGGAGTCTGTGACGGTGTTACTGAGCATCAGTCTTGTCCCCACCATCCTCACACATGGCTCTCTGTGTGTCCCACAGTGTCCAGCAGTGGGACGCGCCTCCATCGTGGCTATGTGGAGGAGTCGTCCTTGGAGGACAGGCCGCCCCAGACCACGCACCTCGTCTTCGTCGTCCATGGCATCGGCCAGAAGATGGACCAGCTACGCATCATCAAAAACACCGCCATGTGAGTCTGCACGCCTGACACACTGGGCCAGCTGTGTCATGGGAATCCCCATGCATCACATGAGTAATGGGCAACGTCTCATTGGTGAATCAGACTTGGCAGTGTGCTCCTGATGCGTCTTCCAAAATTCTGGCATCACGGCATTAAATCTATGATAGTCTGACATTCTGTATGGGGTTCCCTCCCAAGACTTGTGCTCTATGCCACTTGGGATCGGCTCAAGACCTCCCACCCCCACCTAGACCCAGAGCAGGATTAACGCTTAGGCGGATTAAATACATTCATGTGTCTGGTCAGATGGTAATGGGCGAGGAAGTTGGTAGTGTGTGTAAGCTGGAATGCAGTGCGACCTGTGGGGTGGGTCCAGTTGGTGTGTGATTTAATCACCAAGTGTTTGTGTCTGGGGGGGCTGTCGACACTCAGGATGAGGGACGCTGCCAGAAAGATGGAGGAGAAGCACTTTTCTGAGAGAGCCTCTGAGCACGTGGAGTTCCTCCCTGTGGAGTGGAGGTCCAAGCTGTCCCTGGATGGAGGTATGCCTGCGCAGCTCCGTGGAGCCACTAGAGGCTGTGTTTACCACACAGTGCTCACATGGCCCCTGACGTGATCCGGACATTGTTAAGGGCGGCCTGACCTCCGCCTGCCAGTATCATTTGTGTGGTGTAAACACCTATGAGGACACGGTGTTACCTTTCCAGACACCGTGGACTCCATAACTCCGGACAAGGTCCGTGGGCTGAGAGATATGCTCAACAGCAGCGCCATGGACATTATGTACTACACCAGCCCGCTGTACAGAGATGAGGTGAGGACCACACGCGCTTGCGTATCTGCCGCTGTCACTTTCATGTGATTCCTAATCCCGGGCGGAAGCTGTGCATGTCAGTCAAGAGGAATCCATCCTCATTGGACGAGGGGCAACCCCTCTGTCATACGCACTGCTGTCACATTGCACACGGAGGCGGGAAATCAACAAGAGATTAATCTTCCCTGATTATTCCAGACTAATCTGTTGGGTTGTGTGTCGGATTAAAGCCGTTTCCCAGTCACAGAAGCTGCCCCCAGGGGCCACTTTGAGGGCCATAACAGCGGATTGATTTTAATATAGCATGTGCCGGAGAAGGCTGCATTTTGAATATAATCCTAAAAATAGGCTAGAAATTGCTAGCGGCCTGTCACACAATGAAGTTTCTCACTCAGATCATGTGATCTTGTTTATGGCAAAGTGCAGAAAAGATAAATGGGGGGAGAGCAGGCATCCTGGGAAGAAAAACACAGGAGTTTGGGGTGATTTATTCAACTCTCCCACAAGCACAGTGTGTATTCTGTTACCGGAAGCTTTTCTACATCTTGAAGCAGTCTCTCTAAAGGGCCGTTTGGGATCATTATTCAGCATGTAAGCCACTGCTCGGTGCCCCAGTCCGGCCCCCATCCCAAGGGCTTTGCATTTGTTACATATACTCATTCATCTTAACAGTAGAGGGAAGGGTTATAATTTATGTCTGTTCCTTGGGATTTGAACCCATGACCTCCGTGTTGTTAGCACAATGCGCTACTTGTCGTGTAGGGGCTAGTAGCTTTGCGTGGCATTCGTGTTATTGCCCCCCCCAAGCGCTAGCTGACTTGTTGTGGCCTGCGAGGGCAATCGGAGCACTTCCTGCCCTGGCCTAGCTCTGCACAAAGAGCTGAAGTAGCAGGATGCAAGAGTGCTTAAAGAACCACTGCATCTCAACCCTGCTCCTCAAATTTCATGGGGTTATAACCATTAGTGGTTTAAAAATATCTCTCTGCTGTTGCTGTTGAGGAGGAAGAGGAGGATGATGATGATGGTGATGATGATGGTTACTTTGTCGCTGTTAGGGGCAGCACTTTGGCTCTGTAAGTAGTCCAAGGTAGGAGGTTTGAATCCTGCTCTCCTCGTTGCTTAAGTTGCATCCCACAGTCTACAAACATGCTGCTAGGTGAATTGAGATCTCTAATTTGCCAGTAGTGTTTGTGCCCTGTGACGGACTGGCATTCTGTCTAGGGTGTCCCCTGCCTCAAGCCCTTCACTTCCTGTGCCTGAGTCTCCAGGGGCACCACGACTATATACTGGATATGCTCTATAATGATGTAGTTATTAATTAGCTGTAATTAATGATTGCAAACTGATATGTGAAAGGTTGGTAGATCTGGAGAAATGTGAA
>JAODKK010000038.1:10272044-10283644 GCA_026774405.1 Petrocephalus microphthalmus
ATATTATAATATGATATACACACGTATATGGGTTGCATTGGTGGGCTGCTTTATTTCACGCTACCCTCCCTCCCTGGCGGGTCCTTGTCCTTTCAGCCCTCCTGTAGATTGAGGAAGCCTTTGCCTGTGAGACCTTTCATCTCTCCGCCCCTCCTGTAGGAAGCAGTGCTTTGTCTTAGGAATGTGACTTCCTCCTCTTGCCAATGCCCTCGGCCATTCCCCTGAACCCTGCCTGAATAATGGAACCGTGTGGGAGTTTCTTATCCTCCCGACTAAATTGATTCTTTTCAGCATATTTCAATAGAACCTTTATGATTACAGCGGCTAGTTGTTTCTGCAATATTCCAATACTGACACATGCCTCGTCGTGCGAGCGATCGATTGTGGCTCGATGGCGCTTCTGTCTATCTGTCATCGCGACGGACAGTCTGTGGCTACCATGAAGCTGCCGGCAGCCTGCCGTCCCGTGTGGGGTCGCGTCTGCAGTGTGACGGTGATCAGTGTCCTGGTGGGACCCGCTCAGAGACTAGCCACTTGACTTTTGACTTGACGTTTTTTTTTTTTTTTCTATGCATTAACTGTACATAGTTCTTACAGAGATGGGGATAATTGGAATAATTCAGTGGAAAGTATCATGTCCCTGGGTGTGACTGCAGGGCTCCTTGTGGAATCTGAGCAGGAGCCCTACAGCGTAATTTTACGTCAGAATGGCCCCTGCTGAAGGCGAAAATGAAAATGTTCCCTTTAATCTCCGATACTCAATCACTGTTTCCTTTATTGAGGCTGGTTCCTTATACCACAGCCCATAATTCTGAATAATTTATTTACTGTAGTGGAACTCTCAGATGGTGCTATCGCAAAGTACAATGAGCTTCGGTATCTCTCGTGCACGACGTGCCGGAGAGTCCGGCTCTTGACTTCACCGCGGTGGCACCTGGCTTCTGGACGTTGGCCCGTTCTCACTCCAACACCGCTACTTCTGCGTGTTCTGTACCGGTGCTGGGGGGGGCACTGTGCTGGGAGGGACAGAATCGCATTGTTGGTGTAGAGCTGAAGATCAACTGTGGGCTAATAGCTGGTT
This sequence comes from Petrocephalus microphthalmus, assembly GCA_026774405.1. NCBI lineage: Eukaryota > Metazoa > Chordata > Actinopteri > Osteoglossiformes > Mormyridae > Petrocephalus > Petrocephalus microphthalmus. The sequence continues at coordinate 10,273,126 of JAODKK010000038.1, forward strand.
GATGAATGACTTGGGGGTGGGGGGGAGGAGGGGAAATCCAGGGAAGATGGGAATGAGCAGGGAGCCTGTTCTCTGCTCCCGGCTGGTGGCGGGAGGGCTGCAGTTTTGTGTGCCTATGTGGGGGGGGGTTAGGGATGGTGTAGGTGCCTGTGAGGAGCTTTGTAGCCTTGTCTAGTAGGGAGGTGTGACTGGGAACACGGAGACACTTTTAGGTTCGTTTTTGAAAATCTAAGACTAAGGACCAGTTGCAGAGATTCGATGGACGGACGTTTCGCTTGGCTTTGCCATGAATTCTGGTTCAGTTGCCCTTTACATTGGCTTTCTGCAGCCTGAGTATAATGCGGGTGCTCTGCCAAACGGTGTGTAAATAGTCGCTTGTAAAGTAGACATGTAAAGGGACTTTGGGGTTGGCCTTCTCGTGCCTTTTGGGAGTCATGGAACCAGAACAGCTTAATTTTGGAACAAAGGTTTGGACAAAAACAAGCTTGGTCCGCTGTGACCCATCTTGTGTTACTTGGAAGCCCTGGCTTGCTGACTGGATGCCGTCCAAACTGTCATTGCACCCAGATGAAATTAGGCGTGTCAGCAAACGGACGACAAAGGCCCTTCTGCCGCCTCCGGCTGCCGACGGCAGCACCTGCCAGCCGCGGCCGACAAACCCCCCTAGCGACCCGCGACGGTCACGTGCTCTTATTGCCGCGCCGCGCACCGCGGCCTTCTGATTGGTTTGCCGACGCGCTTTATGGGAAACGCGATACTGCCGGTGAGATACAAAGTACAGAGAAAAATCTTTTTTTTTTTTTCTTCTCAAGTAACCCCGGGACAGAACTTCTGATGAGCCAGCGGAAAAAACGGCCGCACCTCAGTGGTCAGCCGGCCAAGGAGCGCTCGCCCGCCAGGCAAGACCGCTAATGTCGCGCTGCTGGATTTATGGGGAAAATAGAAACTCTTTGCTAATTGGCTTGACTCCCCCACATGTCTGTTGCTGCTCTGGATCTGTGGTAGTTTTCTCTGCTTCCCATTACAGACAGTCACCTTTGCCAGCCTTCCACATCCTTACCTTCTACATTTTGCCTTACTTTGCTTTCATTGTACTTGTATTGATATCAGCTTGAGACCCAAAGCCTGGTTGAGTATTAAAAGACCCTGGGGGGGGGCATGGAATCAGAGTATATATTTCTTGGGTGCCAAGTCATTGCGATGTACCTACCAGGCTACCAAAGATCAGGCAGCTATCTCTGCCCAGAAGGTCCAAAGTTCAGATCCATTGCAGTATGCGATGCCACCTCCAGATCCCAACCCTCTGCTCTTCTCACATCATGAAAATATGGCAGGTTGAAGGGGATGAAAGTACTAAAAACAAACTTTATGAAATCAGCCTAAATACAGGAATGATGGCAGAAGCCAACTTTAAAAATCAGATCATCAATACACGGTGTCATATAGGACATACCCGGCTGGTTTGCATTTTTTGCCTTCAGGTGAAGATCCACCTGTATGTCTTGTATGCAAAAATTCTTGATCTGTTAAACATTTTTTATTGTCTTGTCATTCTTTTGACTCCCTTAGGCAAAGACACAATTTTACCAATTCTTTAAAACCGGTTTTTAGTAAAGTGAAGCCAGGGGCTTTTTCAGACTCTTGATAAAAAGCTAATCTTAAGCATCTAAAAGTCAATATAACTATCCTGGTGAGGGCATGTCGGTCTGCATTGGAACGGTGTATTTTCTGAATCCGGCGTCCTGTTTTGTGTTATACTGCAGTGTTTGCCCTACAAGGTACTGTGCAACCTTGATGTTTTACAAAATGCGTGTTTCAGTGGCACCCAAAGGGTGTCTGGCTGGCCGGGATTACGCTGCCGGCAGCCACTGAGCAGGGACGCTAGGGGCAGCTTCATCGGTAAGTCTGGGCTCTCCCATCAGGTCCTGCTGGCTGCTGCCTCAGAAATCCGAGAAGCTCGGCTGAATTAATGAATTGTTAATTTCTGAATAAGTTTGAGTTCCCTGTCTGGCACTGCTGGTGGGTCTGGAGAGGTCTGGATTTTTGAATTGGAGATTCTCTAGCAAAGACGGGCAGTGTAAGTCTTCCCGGGCTGGGAGTATGGGAGTATGGAGTATGGCTACGTCTTTAATTAGTGGCTTGTTTTCAGGCGAGGCCTGCAGGCCCTTGTCCTTCTGCGGCTGGTGGTGGCATCTCCAGTCTTCACAGGGTGTCGGCTTCTGGTTTCCGTGGTACGCTGCTCCTCTTCCATCTTTATTTTACTCAGTCTGGTTACTTGTGCAGTGAGGTACCTCAGCCCACATTTTCTGGTGCATTTCGAGTGTCTAGCTGGAAGCGTTTGAAAAGCAGCTTGCGTCCACCGCATTTGCGGGGCGCTGCTTGAAATCCGAACGAGGGCAAACGGGGAAATGACCTGCAAAGCTTTTTCTTTCTTTCTTTTTTTTTTTTTTTTTTTAAAGCCTGGACTTCACATTAGGGTGCCCACTCGAACCTGAGTCTAGTCCCTGCCAGTGAACTTTATCTTTTTTTTAATGCCTAGGATGATTGTGTGACTGCGGGTCGCTGATTCCCTCTGAAGCTGCCATCTGCCTGCAGGTGGCCCGCCTTCTCTATGCTTGGTATCAGAGGACACACAGACGTCTTGCCTTAAATGCAGACAAGCAGACGAGTCGGAGCCTTTGCTTCGTCCTATCGGTGGGTAGGCAAGGATGGGTCTTTGCACTGAGAGCTGATTGGCTAGGGACTGCTCCCATGGAAACACTGCTGGGTGTGGCATCCGGGGCTGCCTGCAACACATGCTGATATCCTTTTTGGTGTAGAAGGGGAGGGACTTGAGCAAACAACAGTCTGGCATCAACATTAATAAAAAAATAAAATAAAATAACACACCTAAACCTTTCCTAAACCTCCAGTTACACAAAGACAGTTATGAAAGAGAAGTTATGATAATATTTAAGTGTGGAAAATCACCTATTCACAAGTCAAAATCCTGATGATAAATATTTAACCATTCATTTTCCAGGCTGTTGATCATGTGATGCGCCCCCCCCCCGCCCCCCAATCATTGTGTGTTGGTTATTATTTGGCTGCCGCAATATAATAGAGCCCTTTAACAAAGCCTGGAAAACAATGGCCCCCTTTCAGGAGCTGATGAGAACATGAAAGGTCGTCCTGGGAGGCAGTCAGACAGGCATTGCTCTGTGCACCGCCCACGAGGCCGGAAGCGGTGCGGCCCCGTGCCTCGTACGCCAGGGGGCAGGGCCACGCTCTGCGCCCCGGGCCCCCGGTTCCTGGCACGCGGATGCCCCTTCCCAGACTCCGTGCTCACATCCCAGGCGTCGCTTCGGATGTGAACACTGACCCGCTCTGTTCCCCGGATGCTCTCTGAAGTGCCACAGATTGCCTGCTGTTGGGTATAAAGGTTAGGCTGGATTAACAGTGAGCTGTAAGGGGAGGGGGTGGGGCTTCAGATAACAACATGAATGACAAGTGAGCCGGGCGTCTTGGATGGGAAGGCCTGGTGATGTCATTTCCTGTTGCAGTGTGGCTTCCTGGGTGAGGGCTGATGCTACCTTCTGCTTAAGTGTCTCAGGGTTGGTCCTCTCTCTTCCTGACAGCCTGGGACATCAGAAACTCTCTGTCCTTGCTCTCCAGGTCAGCTTATTACTACATAAAAATGTGTAACTTTGTGTTTGAAAGATAAAAAGGCCATCCAAAAAACCCCGAACGCCCTGGTGAACACAAACTCACTGCCTGGTCTTCTGAAAATAATGGGAGCTGGTGGCAGTTTTATTCAGCACGTGGTACCTGGAGGTAAGCGCAGGGACTGGAGGAGAAACTGGCCCAAAACACTTTCCGATTCCGCTTTCATTTTTCTGTCCAGAAATGTTTCCTTTTTCACAAAAATAAAGGATGTTGCTCTTTTCGCCAGCTTATGCCTAGTTGTAACTCTTCCAAGAACCGCAATGAAATTAAACTTTAGATTTCAACAGCTCAGCCAAAGATATCTGTGAATTTCACCCTCAGTTTAATCGGAAGTCTGCTAAAAACTCCTCACTGAGCTCCCAAAATATAGCTTTAATCAGCTTTTCAGGCACAAATTCATAGTAAAATCCCACAATCATCTGTGGAAATAAGTGAGGTCCCCGCTCATCGGCTCAGGGGATAGCCCAACGGCCATATTTTAAAAGTGTTAAAAATAATGACTTGAAATTTTTTTTTCTTTGTTCATTTTCATACCAAATATTCTGACTTTTTAAATTTAACCAGGGCCGATTTTTTTTTTAAACTTATTCCTTCTCGTACTATCATAGTGAAATGGTAATCATGCATTAAGTTGAAATTAATGGCAAAAAGCCGTCATGGCTTCACAGCACAGTCTAACGGAAAGGAGAGCCCTGCTGCCGTGTTCCTATGTAATCAGGCTGGTCCCTCCGATTCCATCACAAGAGTTACTGTAAATTGCAGTAAATTGTTTGAACTGTTGTAGGCAGTAAAACGTTCCAAATAAAGCCTGTGTCCCAGAAGCACACGAGAGCGTATTCGCAGGAGGTGGCCATAAAATAATCGCATTTACCATCTGGTAAATTGGTTTTAGAAGGCAGACGGCTGTTTTTTGTGACTTCATTTGAAATGCTCATTACGTCTGAAGCCATTTAACAAATCTCTCACTGCAGAAATAGATGTTGCTTCATGTATTAATCTCGCATGCTTGGGATGGTGGCATGCTTTAATAGTTCAGATGGATGGACGTAGGAGGTTGGAAGAGCAGATGTGTGAAGGAGGTCTGTACAGAATGCTGCTTGAACAATTTTAACCACCTACACCCCACCCCTTGTCACATGGTGATATGGTCACATGGTCCTGTGTTAGAGCCAGGTGGACATTCCTACAGCGTGTCATCTCTGCAGATATTTTTTCCGAAATGCTTCCGCAGTGCTCACAGCTGGTTATCTTACGCATGACTAGCAGGAAGAGCCCAGGACTTTCATCTAGCAGCGGCCCAGTCCGTTTCAGCGACAGTGGCAGGGAAACCGCCCACGTACCTGACCCGTCTGCGCTCTTGTGAGTCCCCCTGGGAGGCTCCTGTGAGCTCTGTGGTCCACGACAGTAGGGCTTGTCCTCGTTCCCATGACACCCTAGACTGAGTGTATCCGTGTCGTCTTGGATTCGTGGCTCACTTTTTAAGGCGGTCTTGTCCTTGTCAGGAGAGCGTCTCTGAGCCCTGCTCTGTGATCCGGGACGGCCCGTATCCTCACGTCTCCTGGCTCAAATGCACGCGCTCTGCAGAATCGGCACGGCATCACCGCGAGCCCTCCGTTTTCAGCGGGCTCTTGGCGAGCTCGACGAATCCTGTCTGCCAATGGGACATTAGCGTTATCAGAAAAGGCCTGCTTTCCCTCATCTTTTTAGGATTGTTTCTGTAAAACACCTACTTTAGGTCTCAAAGAGCTTCCTCTTCCACCATTCTCTCTGAAGAGATGGATGAGGAGACGACGGCTTTGATGCACCATGCGCTAAACAAACCATGAAAAACTTAAGGACTTCTTTTTTTCTATAAACCGATTGGAAGGCATATCGCAGCAGCTTTGCTTTTGTCCAGGCTAGCTGCTCTCTGTCTCGCTGGCTGGTGCCAGCTGTATCCCCTTGTGCTTTGAACAGCATTCAGTAAACTGGACCTGGATGACAGCAGAACCCTCAGCTGTAATGGGCTGTAATAATCACCGCTGCCACCTGCCGCTGTGGAACGAATCGTCCCCTTTTAACGTGTCATTGTAGGAGCTTCTCCTGCCGGCATTTGCTCGCCGGTGGGAGCTCTAGCAGGGCACTGCCTACACGTGCTTTATCTGCGTCGCGTGCGGGCTCCGCCTGGCAGGTTAACATTATCATTCTGCGCTTTAATTACCTGTTAAACACTGTGTTTAAGTGCAGTCTTTGAAAAGGGGCAGCAAATGGAAGATAAATTGCTCTGGGTGCATGAAATGTGTCAAGACTGAATTTAAAGGGGCGAGCGGCGCCAGCCTGCTGGCTCGGCCTCCATCCTCCGCCTCTTAACGGCACCCTGCAGCGTGGCCTGTCCCAGGACAGGCGGGGATTCCTCCATCTTTGCCTGCTTTTTTTTTTTTTTTTTTAATCTATCTACTGCCTGTTCCTCTGGAAGTTTGTGGTTCTTTTCCGTTTATTTTAGGCCATTGGTTCCTTGTTCCGGGAAGCTTGTGATAAAAACCCGCAGCCAGCCGGGGTTCTGGGTTTCCATCGGGAAGGAGCGCGCGTGGGACCCGCTTTATAAATGGCTGTATTGGTGGGGGGGAGTGAACCTGGGAAGGGGGTGGCAGTGGTGCTGCCCCGGGGCACGCACCTTTAATAGTCTGCACATGCCCTTCAACCAGCTTCTCTGGGGCCCCTGTGAGGGTGCAGCTCTGCTCTGCGGGGTGGGCCTGCATATAGCCCACGTCCTCGCTGTGCCTTCCCCCAGTGCTGTGTGCGAGCTCACCGGGGGGCTGTGGGCCTGCAGATGGTGTGCATCTCTCTGTGGAGCTGGGGGCGGAAGGGGGCGCTGCTGTGGTTTCGGCCCCGCTGATGTCGAGTCTCCCAGTTTCTATGTATCCTAGTGCTGCGTCAATGCTGGGGGGGGGGCTTGTTTTTCAGGGATGACTGACTCAGACCCCTGAGTGACGTGACTTCGGGGGTGGCGTACAGTTCCAGACCAACGGGAGGAGGTTGTATTTGCCCTGCTCCTGATCCAAGTGCATTCTACCGTGTGTGTGTGTGTGTGCGTGTGTGCGTGTGTGCGTGTGTGCGTGTGTGCGTGTGTGCGTGTGTGCGTGCGTGCGTGCGTGCGTGCGTGCGTCTTTTCTTCCACAAAGTTGTGAGATGAGTTCTGTGCCACTTATAAGATCTGCCAGCCTCCGGAGCTGGCATGGCCCTTGGCTGTGGCCCCGCGCTGCCCTCCCCTGGGGTCTGGTGTCAGCCTGCTGCTTTCCGCCCCGGGGGGCGCTGTGTCTCACACCTGGTGGCCGGTCACGTCCTTTTCAGTTTCTCCCCCCCCCCCCCCCAGCCTTCACCTTCGCCATAATAGAGCTGTTCCCATTTATTTTGTTCTCTCGGAAAGAAATGAATAACTGTAGGTAGCTCAGCGCTGAATAAATATTTTATAAAGTAATCTGGGTAGTTGGTGGCCTTGTGGCGCTGCCTTGTTTTCCCCTGCGGGGGCAGCGGTGTGCAGCTCGCCACATGTTGGACCCGCATCACGCTTTTCAAACGATGTTGTGCCTGCCGGCTATTATTTTTTAAATTTAAATCTGCTAGAATTAATTCTTTTTGCAGAGCGTACTTTGCAAGGAACATTGTGGTGTATCTGGGACACTATTTTTTACGCTACTCCTGAAGATGTTTTTTTTTATGATTTTTAAATCAATTGCTTGTTTTGCAGTAACACTTGGGGGGGGGATGTTTGCTGTAATCATAATTTGACAGGCCCATCAAATGATGTTTTTCGGCTCCACTGGAGTGTCTGCATTATTAAGTCTGAGTGCTCCTGTGATGCACATTTAAAGTAATAGCTTTTATTTAACTGAAACTGATTTCTATCATCAATTTATTGCCCCCACCACCTGCGATTTGGTTTGAGGTGACATTACCCAACGTTACACCCCTACTACAGAGGTAGAAAGTTCAGGTCCAGAAAGTAGAAATCCAGACCAGGATTTGGTTTCAGCCAACCAGATGAGTACTCTGTGACTGTGGCTCTAAACTCAATCGGTTGGTTGAAACAAAATCTTGGTCTGGATTTGTATTTTCAGGACCTGAACTGTTCTTCCTGAGGAGATGCAGGCTGTCTGCGTGTTTGCCTACCATCCAACTTAGCTTTGGGGAGCAGGCAAACTGCCAGTGGCTCCAATAATAAATAAATCCATATTCCTTCCAAATGAAATTTGTAGGTACGCTCAGCCTCAAAGCAGCCCTGCATATTTAACATAAGCAGCCAGGGGAGACCACAGGGGTTTGAAGTGCCCAGCGGTCTCGGCTTTGGGACGTGGCGTTGGGACAAATCACGCGCGTGGGCTGCTGCTCCTCGCTGTGCCTGAAAAACAAAAGGGTCCCTTCGCTCGCCAGGTGTCGCAAGTCATTTCCGGGGAGCCGTTTTATGTCGGTGAGTCATCCTCTGTAGAACATACCCCGTGAATAACATCGGCATCCTACAGCTGCAATAACTGGCCGGGAAGAGCTGCATCGGTCACGCCGACGCTGACAGCGCGCCGGATTCTTTATTTTTCCATTTGATCCTTTCGCCATGAGTCTTTAAACCTATGGGGGCTGTCAAACTGCTGGAGGAGCCCCATGTTTGGCAGGAGCGGAGGCGGCCGCCTCGCGGTGATCAGACGGGGAGAACATTCAAAGTGGCACATCTCGGATTTCGCGTGTTCCCGCCGCCCCTCCCCCCCAACCGACCGGGGAGCTCTGCTCACTGCCTTGGGCCTGACCTGGTGCCCAGCCCACTGTACGGATGGTGACACGCCTGCCGTCTGCTTCGGTGAGCCGATGACTCACTCGCATCATATAGCACCACGCGCTGGGATCCGCGGTCCGGATCTTCCTCCCTCTTTAGGCCTGATTTGCCCCCTCATGGCTCGAGGACTCTGCTCTCTGATCTCAAGTTTCAGTGCCATTCATACGGAGGGAATTACCAGAACACTCCCGAGTTACCCTAGTGGTGTATAATAGTGCAGTGTTTCCCAACCCAGTCCCCGGGGAACACTGGACAGTCCATGTTTTTGCTTCCTCGCAGCTGCCAGCACACCTGTAACAGGTATTCGGTGTTCCTGATTGGCTGGGAGGGAGCAAAAATGTGGACTGTGCGGTGTTCCCCGAGGACTGGGTTGAGAAACGCTGCAATAGAGAGCCTTAATCGGTGAAGACAGTCTCCCAGTGGAGACCACATTTACTTAATGGCCGGGCTTAGAGATTACCAGCCATTTTGATGGAATGCTGGTCAACATGAAGGTCAGGAAAAATGCTTCGACACTACGGTCACCTCATCCTTGCTGAAGGAGGAGACGGCCAGCTGCAGTCTGTAGTTTTTCCTGGTTTTGTTCCCCCACCTTTAACACGCACAGCCTTTTGAACATTGTTGAAGGTCTTTTGGGCGCCAGGTGGCAATACAGGGCTTTAAGATAATACAACAGTCCAGCTAGGTTTGGGCTCAATTTTTTTTGGGCTGAGTTTTCATTGCTTTGGAGATTTGATTGAGAATTCTGTTGCCATGTTCCATGTTGTCACATGAACCTCGGGGAGTGGAGCCCGGCCCAGCTTCCTCATAGCTCGTCACAGCTTGTGGGAATGCCCTGCGGAATCCCCATTCTGTCATTGCACATGCGAAAGCAAATGTCCTTTCGTGTGACAGAGATTCATTGGATAAATGTCTCCAGTCAGTAGCCTGTGCTGGCCAAGCATTGCCTTATTTTTTTTTGGTAGGCCTCTGCTTACACGTGTATAGTACTGTGCAAAAGTCTTAGGCAGTCTAAGTCAATGATGCGCAAATGATCTTCATGATGGTGTAAAACTGATATGTCTGTCTGCTTAGCCACTTAAAAATCTCTCCTAAAGTCACCCCCACATTTGCAACAACCATCCAATTTTATTTTTTTTTTTAACTTGACCAGTACCCCATCTTGTACAGCTAATCAATACCTGACTAAGTTTCTTTAATTAAATTGGAGCTGGATGTTTCTGCCCATATTTCCTTTCTACTTGGATAAATGGCATTAAAGATTTCCTTTGACTGCCTAAGACTTTTGCTCAGTGCCGTATATGCTAATATTATTTGGGTGTCTTCTTGCCGCTTGCGGTAGAACCCCTATAATTTTGGGTCACACAGGTTATGCCGTCTGCGGGTGGGCTGCAAAAGGCATCATTTTTAAGCAGCAAAGAGACTTTATGAATCTCTATCTGAGTGCAGTGAAGTTTGAATATCGGGGAATATTCATATATGTGCACGTTGCAAATTCCGATACTAACTATTGCATCTTCATGCCCAAAAATCTATATTTATTGTGCCAAAAGACTATATAAAAACCTGTATGTAATTAAAAATGACAAGTCTTATCACAGAGGGCCAGTAAGTATAAGGCAGATTTAAGCTGCGTGAGGTTTTTGGATGGGCTGGCTGTGAAGAAATTCATCCTGAAATGTGCGCTGTTCCTTATCAGCGGAGAGGAGGCTGAAGGGGAGGCCTATGCGTGCCAGAATGCACAGCTAGGAAGGTGGGGAAGCTGTGCAGGGCCTTCCCCACGCTGTGCAGGGCGTTCCCCACACTGTGCGCTCTGAGCCTGTTCAGGGCCTTCCCCACACTGTGCAGGGCGTTCCCCACTCTGTGCGCTCTGAGGCCGTGCAGGGCCTTCCCCACACTGTGCGCTCTGAGGCCGTGCAGGGCCTTCCCCACGCTGTGCGCTCTGAGGCCGTGCAGGGCCTTCCCCACACTGTGCGCTCTGAGGCCGTGCAGGGCCTTCCCCACGCTGTG
>JAODKK010000038.1:10340109-10360682 GCA_026774405.1 Petrocephalus microphthalmus
GCCTTTAATGTGAAGTGGCAAACTAGAAGCGGCGCTGTGGCTTTGTGGCTCGTAAAGTTTTAAGGAAGACTGGGGGGTGCACGGTACTCACCTTACCTCCTTCACCTTGCCAAGAGAATCGCATCCAAACGGTGCAGCCGGTCCCTCCTGCACAGTTACATGAAAGCCACCCCACCCCTCCCCCCCACGTGATGCCGTCCTCTGTGATCCTGTGTGTTGCTGATTCTGATTGACCCCTTTCTCAACAAGGTCAGTGGATCAATTATTCTCTCGGGGGGGGGGGGGCGGCAGGAGGAGACAGTGTCCTAACAGACGCACAGGCTGCCGCCCCTGATGGCCGGAAAAGATCAAGTGCTGCTCTGGGCCTAATAAAGTGCTCTCTCTGCAGGCCAGTGTGCTGAAGCAAAGCTCGAGTGCCTCCCGCCTGGTCCCTGGCAGCCTTAAATAAGCTTCTGGACACACACACACACCAACACCAGCAGCTCACTGACCCCTGCCATTCCATCTATCTGACTGACTGCCCCTCTGATCATGTGACCTTGAAGGCTCGTTGCTATAGGTTTTCGGTGCACAGGTGGGCGGAGCCTATGGGGTGTGGCTGTGGGTGTGTGGCTGCGGGAGGTTGCAGCACTCTGAAGCATATTTGGCTCCTCTGCAGTGAGCTGAAATACCAAGGGGCTGAGAGCAGGGAGCCGGGCCCCGCGCTCTGAGAGGTACCCCAGTCTAATTAGCGCCTTTGGTCCAGCCCGGGCATGAGGGGTTTACACGTAGCCACTCACTCTCCCGGGCGCTCTCTCTCATCATGGAAGTTTGGGACTTCAGACAGAACCTTCCAGAATACTGGGGCTTCAAAGCAGTTTAAACTCCAATAATGAATAATAAACCCATTTTTTGTTTTAAATAAAGCCCATTTTAATGCAGGAAATGATATAGCTTCTTTTTGCAGGCCTGCTCTTACAGACAGTCTATGTTTTTTGCAAAAATGTGCACTGTCTGTCACAGAGCTGGGAGGGTGCAAAAATGTGCACTGTCTGTCACAGAGCTGGGAGGGTGCAAAAATGTGCACTGTCTGTCAAGGAGCTGGGAGGGAGCAAAAAATGTGCACTGTCTGTCAGTGAGCTTTGAGGGAGCAAAAACACTGTGGGTCCCCAAGGATTGGGAAACACTAATCTAGAGGGACGCCCCTCCTCCCTGAGGTTTTTCTGTGTGTGTGTATAAAGGTGCACAGGATGGCGAGGGGGGGGGGTGCTCTAAGGGGGGATCCTCCTCCATCTGATAGAGTCACTTATCAGGCTGAACTGCGAGGCGACTAATCAGATCAGACGAGGAGAGCACTGTGGCTGATTGCGGAGGGCTGCCCGCTCATTTCATTGACCAGCAAATTGTCTGGAACCGTTTATGTGCCACGGTCCACGGCCACTTGTCCGGCTGCCAGGAGAGCGCAGTGGCGGAGTCGCGGTCGTCCCGGAGACGCCCTCGCCGTCGCCTGCCCGCTCCCCTCCACCGCCGGGGCATCCGCCGCGTGTGCAACCTCGCTGCTCGCGATCGTCTTGGCCGACGCGCCTGGCCGTCCGTGCTGCCTCCAGTGGGTGTCCTGCCTGGCCTGACGGATGGGCCCCACGTAACCCCCAGGCCCCGTCAGGCATCCATACATTTTACCTTAAGTTCTGCTGCATTCATTAATTATTCGTTAGTGTCCTCCTCGACGTTTTAGACAACCTGCACTGAAATCTGGGACTCAGAAAGTCCTTCGCTTCACTCTCATTACACATGGTCTAATCGCTCCATTAACATGCATAATATATTCACAGTATTCATCAATTTAAGGTTGGCTTACATAAGGACCACCGGTGCTGATACAGAGTATTAAACCCTGCAGTATTAGGCCGTGGTGTTTTATTTCCTCTACAGAACGGGCTCCACACACGTGTGGTTATGTAGCTCTGCTTATAGTAGTGCTTAGCAGACGCAGAATTAGACAGATGATGACATTTTAATATAAAGAGACGCCTGTCATCTGCTTTGTGCCTCCCGTCTGACCTCTGCTGAACTTTTAGCGGTGATCACGGAGCACCATGAATGTGTCTGTGAGCAGTATCTGCTGGTCCGGTAAAGTTAGTTTTGACACACTCCAGATTCCACCAGTGAGTGGTAAAGAGAGACAAACTCTTGATCCAGCAGATATATTATATTATAATTTCAAGCATTTACTGTCAAATGCACCTTTTAAAAATTAGTGAGTCATTCCTGTAGGTCTTTTTTTTGTTGCATCTGAGAATTTAACCAGGGAAATCAAAAAGAATAAACTATTTTTAAACCAATCAAGGCCACCAGAAGGTGAACTCTCCTTTTTTTTCTCCTGAAATGTTCCTCCTGTTTTCACACCAGCTGTCTCTGGCACTCGCTGGCCAGACCTGCCAGGAAGCATCAGGCACACACACACACGCACACACACACGCACACACACACACACACACACACTCACCCTGGCAGTGGAAGGAGCTGGCCCCGCCCTACGCCGTGCAGACGGTTGGGCACCCTCCGTCACTGTGGAGCCGGCCGGTGTGGTCCCCGATGCTAACGGGATACTGTGGGCTACCAGGTGTAACCGCGGAAACGCATCGGCATCGCAGTGTAGATCTGGCACACTGTCCAAAAGCAAGGGTGAGATCTGCATTGGGGGGCGGATCCTTTCAGTTTTGAGTAGCAGTCTGGGGCGGGGAGGGGACTCTGCACTCTGTGGCTGCGATCGCACCAGCATCGTCATCTCCTACTGCTGGTAGATCAAAGCATGGGGAGAAATCCCTTTGGCTGGAGAAAACCTGACCTCAGCTGCTGTCACAGGGAAGGTGGGGGTGTTGGTTCGAGGCTCGTGTGATGCGTCACGTTATTTAGCTTCCCCTGGCCACATTGCCTCAGTACAGGGTTGGGTTTAGTGGGTCGGGATCCTATCAGCTGAGCCCGGAGAGAAGCATGGCTGCATGAGCACCAGAAGGGGGTCCAGTCCCTTCCGTATCGATGACGCATGCCTCTCCACCGGGGACAATGCGAGGAAATGCGGGGATGCGCGTTTATGCAAATGGCTGCGATTCCGCATGCGCCCCAGGGCGTGGGCCGCTGCGTGATTGATGCCGGCCCGGTTTAATCCTCAGCGGAGTTCACCGTATGGCTGACTCATAGTGCTCGTTAGCTGGCGAGCTCCCTATCTCCGCGGAGCGCGGTGACTGCGCCGTGCCCCGTCCTCGTTACAGCGCGCTATATCTGGAATGCTAGCCAAGCTCATTTGGCCGCATAATGCGCCGCCCGCGTGATGCTAACCTGTATCATTCCTTGTTAAAGGGCACTATGTGTATGATGCTAAGCTAACTAGGCTAATTTGTCAGTTAGCACATTCTGCGCGCGCTGTTAATGAGGCCTCTTTCTGGCAGGGTGCGGCCAACGCATTGTTAAAGGGCACTATGTGTATGATGCTAAGCTAACTAGGCTAATTTGCCAGTTAGCGCATTCTGCATGCGCTGTTAATGAGGCCTCTTTCTGGTAGGATGTGCCCAACGCATTGTTAAAGGGCACCATGTGTATGATGCTAAGCTAACTAGGCTAATTTGTCAGTTAGCACATTCTGCATGCGCTGTTAATGAGGCCTCTTTCTGGTAGGATGTGCCCAACGCATTGTTAAAGGGCACCATGTGTGCGATGCAAACCAGCCTCCATCCCCTCTAGGTTATTGTGTGTGTTTTGCAAATGCATCAGCACATCAGACACCCTCCCCCCCCCACCCCGACACCACCAATCTCCCTCAGGGCCAAGCCTCAAGCACTGGAAATAACCTGGAAAACATGTTTTTTCAGGACAAAAGGAGACACGGTATTTTAGAAAATATGTCGGATTGTTTTTCAAGTCTTTGTTAAAAAAAAAAAAATAAGAGGCGTGTTTCAGAAAATGGCACTCAATTTGTTTGCTGTGAAGTCTCTAATGTGAATAGCTATATTGAGATCTCTCAGCTCTTAGGAAAATTGCCTCAGTGGTTTATTTTCTGAGTATAACAATGATTCAGTGCTTTGATTTTCCAGAGTAATGTAATGAAAGGAAACAGCAAATATACAAAACGACAGTGTCATGCGCAATCATCTCTGAGCTTGGGCCATATCTGTCCAGGCTTTGCTGTGAATGCCTCTGAAATTCTCTGCATAAAAAGAATGCATCTCAACACAAAAACCAGCCCTATTCCTAGACCTGCACCTAAGCACAAATCAGTGGGTAGGAATTAATCCCAGCTTTAATTTTTAATCAGCTTGCACTGGCACACACGCTGTTCGCCTCTGAGTCATTTTGGTGTCTGCTTGTCCAAATTGGAAAGACTGCTCTGATGTGAGATGTTTCCAGCTGGCCGCATGTATGCTGTGGAAGGGGCGCCTGGTCTTTCCGCGCGTTGCTGGGAAAAAGCGTGGCCTTGGTGGGTCACTTTGCACATAGGATAATTCAAGGCCGATCGCTGAAGTGTAGAAACTGAACTGGTTGAGTCTGTAGACAGGAACATGTCATACCTGCTTGTTGCCATGGTGAGCATGCTCTCTTTGTCCTGGATGCTGAACCAGAGATCAGGTAAAGGTGTCCTCCTGAAGTCTCTCTGCTGTTATTACCCCCCCCCCCCCCAGGTCCCCCGCAGGACTGCATGACTGCCCACTCAGGCTGGTGTATGTCTCCAGGTGTGACCTCTGTCTCGGTGGTGAGAGAATCTGACACAGTCGGAGGTTCATGGGTAACAGCTTCTAACCTTTGCTGAGCTGTGGTCAGCCTCAAGGCCAGGCTCCGAGCCGCTGCTAATGCGCTGGCCGGCCGGCTAATGCGCTGGCTGGTCGACCTGTTACCTAAATCCAGCATTTATTGCCAGTCACTGCCATGAATTAAATGTGAATGTGTGGGTTGCACGTCTGAATAAATGAGGCCTTTCTTAGTAGGCGTGTAAGGAGACCTCATGAACCTGGCAGGTAACATGTTACATTTCACACAGTCATGCTCTTCACTCATTGCATACCTTCCCATATGACGTAGGAGCTCAAAACATCAAGACGGCCCCTGGATTATAAAAATAAATAACAAAAGTCTACAAAAAAATTAGCTGTTAGACAGAGCCATAGCTTCTTCTGCAAGATACATCCACCCAGATGGAGTTTTGATGGACAGTTTTGAATAGATGTCTTGGTTTAAGTTTCTTCCAACCTTCATGTCTGAACACCAGCTGAACTTTGATCCTGTTACCTGATATTAATGTAGACGATGCTGGGGTTCTTGTATATGAAGATATTCACCATCAGCTAGTGCTCTTTTCATCTAAATCCACCTGCAATTAGTGCACATTTACACAGCAGGAGACATTACTGCAGAACCCATGCAGGAAATGTTCCATAAGGTTCAGGGGTTACATCCCCATCCACTATGCTGTGTCTCATTTTCCATAAAGGACAGGAAACTTTAAGCTGATTGGTCAGCACAAATTCCTCCTGTCTCAGCACCCAATAAAAGTACCATGTAACATATCTGTCTTTACGCAGTGAGCGTGAATGGAGAACGCATCACAATCAACACGCACGGCTTCTGTGATGGGAAATGGGCTAGAACATGTGCCCTCATTGCATTTCTACATTAATCCACAGCCCACTTACCCTGGATATTCCAGCAGTGTGTCTAAAGACACATATGTTAAAGGTGTGAGTATTCCCAAAGCAATTGCCGCTGCCGTTAATTAAGGAGATCGGCCTGGTGGATGCAGATGTGAGCTGACAAGGAACCAGGATGCACATATGGACATGAGATCGGGTTCAGGTGGGAGTTTGTGCCACGGTCCCCTGAGATCTCGGTGGAGCTGCCGACGGGCAGGTATTACTGTGCTAAAGGGCAGGGCTGGCACTGGAAGCGATGCTTCTGACTCTGCAGTCGAGCGTGACCGGACCGGCGCCGGCTCCAGAGCCCAGCAGCCTGCGTCCGCCTCCCCCGTGCACTGGATCTGGTGCTGAGGCTCGCTGATGAGATTCTCGGCTCCTGTAAGATCGCAGCAGGTGAGGGTCCCTCCCCCGAAAAATGACTCATACAGTAAGGTAAGCATGTCTGAATTAAGATTCATAATCCTTGTGTGACTGGGCACCTTTTAGCACGAAGCAGGAATGGCTTCCCTGCCTCTCACTGTAGTTTTACTTCTCGAGAGGCTCAGCCAGAGCTGTTCCTTCAAACTGCAGCAGTGCTGGCTGTATCTCCCCTCCCAAAAACCCGCGCATCTCTCTGCAAACCGCACTGATCTGCCAGATTCAGGAACGATGTGTGCCCCCCCTGGGAATACCGAGCGCAGTGCCATGCTTAAAGCGGAATTCGCTGAAGAGAGCAGGGGATGATCTGACTAGTCATATACCTGCCCAAACTGCTCATTTTTAAATAAAGACTGGGAAAAGGCAGAACATGTGATTACTGGCATGCGGCATTAAGGCTTTGTGTGCTCTGATGTCATTGGCTGATCAAGTTTTTGATGCATTTACAGTTCGTAAGCTTTGAGAGAATATGGGAAGTGGATTTTCAGGTTGAAATTTTAATTTGAGACCGACACACAGATAGAGGTGCGAGAGCAAAGCGAGAGGGCGAGAAAGCGAGTGCCAGGCTTCGGGGGGAGGTGGGTCCACTAGGTTTTTCTTTGAATTTTCATGTCTGCTTGGGAGAAACTTTGGGTTCCCGCTGGATTCCGGGTTGACGCATCGTAGCTGGTTGTGCTCTGGTTGTGTTCTTTCTTGGAGTTGCAGAGTCATCTTGGTTGCCGCAAGCAAGCAAGCAGCCCCATCCTCAACCACGCCTCTATACACCCCCCTCCCTCCCTGTCTCCCTCCCACCCAAAACCGATCGCGGATGGTCAGCATGAAGCCACTCTCTGGGGCCGGGGCTCCGCATTCAGCATTTTCACCGTGACCTTCATGAAGTGCAGCTGACCCATTGCTCCGCATCTTCCTTGAGCAGATGGACTAGCCCATCGGCTCAAGGGCCTCTTGTGCAAAGCCTTGGTTCAGCTTTCCCACAATGCACCTGGGCGTTTTTGACCTTGTCAGAATCCCTCTGCACCATTCATATGTGTAAATAACTTTATGTATGTTTTTTTTTTTTTTTTTTTTTTTTACGACAGAACAGAATACAATGAGCACAGTGTGAACTATTTTAGAAATTCGATGAGTCTTGACCCTCACCCAAAATGTAAAACCTTTGATTAACAAAGAGAGGAGGTATTCTTCTGAGAGAGGCACTAAGCCTCATATGCGCAAGCGGACCCACGTCAGTACGACATAACATTAAAATGCCTTGAGGCGACTCCGCAATTCTCACATACATCATATTTACATCAGGATGTTTCCTTACCCGACAAACACTACACTTCACACAGAACTCGCGTTCATTCCATATTTTTATTTTGATTATCTTTTGGGTTCGACTTACAGTGACAGTTTAAACCATTATGTAAAGAAACAGTAGCACCAGAGCAGGTAGACATTGCCCTTATTTCGTTCAATTGAAATTAGATTTGTGCCATGATTAATTTAGCTTCGTTACGTTCGAGAACATGTGTATCGCCTTCTTCTGCATAAAAGTCCTGTGTTATTCTTCAAACATCTGCTAAATAAAAATATAAAGATAAACTCGTTTCTTTTAAATGACAAGGATTCAAATTCAAAAGGAAGGGCGGCTGCATTTATCATAATCCAAACATGTAATATAGCTTTCATGATGACGATTAT
The DNA here is from genome assembly GCA_026774405.1 of Petrocephalus microphthalmus. Lineage (NCBI taxonomy): Eukaryota > Metazoa > Chordata > Actinopteri > Osteoglossiformes > Mormyridae > Petrocephalus > Petrocephalus microphthalmus. The sequence continues at coordinate 10,347,876 of JAODKK010000038.1, forward strand.
AATATGTGTATATATTTATAAGTATATATCTATGTACATGTATGGCACTTGATTACACGAAACCGATAAAACACTTTTCACAAATGAAAGCAGTGGGTGCTTTGGTGTGTAATAAATTAAGGAAGTCACAGACGGTAGCGATTGCTGGAGACCACCCGACACTGCTTTGCAATGCATCTTTAAAGCAATGAAATGATTACTTGCGTTAAGGTCAGTGGTGTGAGCACAGGCAACTAAAAACATACAATTGAATGCTAATGTATTATATATATATATATATATTTTAATTTGTAATCATATTTGATCGATATATTCATATTACATATATATATGTATAAATCTGAAGTATCCTGTTTCCCAAACATAGCCAGTTAGTGTGTTTCATCGCTGTGGTGTGAGGTGTCTAAAATTGGTGGAAAACGTTAAAAACACCCTACAACACATACCGGGTACGTTTGGCTTCGGGTGTTCACTAGTGCAAATTACTTTCACACTTTTGAAACTGTAGATCTAGTGTACAAACGAATAGTTGCGTGAACACGTCCAGGATACGCTTTTTTTTCGTCTAGCACTTTTATTTATTTATTATTGTTATTCTTTTTTTTATTATGTTTTTTTTTTACAAAATATAAACCTTACTAAAAAGTCGCATTAGTGCTTTCTGATAAATAAGATCAACATACACACAATCCACATTAATAGTTGTCTATAAAAGACAAATAAAAATCCATCCACCCCGCCTAACTCACAAATGTCAGTGGCAAGCGGAATTTTCACTGTTTAATAATAATCATTTTTTAATATGCATTGTATCGTCCACTCCGAAGACTACACATAAGCGGAGTCACTAGATTGGGTACGGCCAAAATTGGGCATAGTCATACGGGGCAGATCTTTATTCCTGATTTCGTAGATGGACTTCCTCCTGGCCTGCACCCCTCTCACCGCCGTTTTGATCTTCCTCCATCCCAAATGGTTTAGTTCTGCTAAATTGAGCACCACGCAAATCCCACTGACCGCAAACATGAAGACCAGAAACACGGTCTTCTCCGTCGGTCTGGAGACATAGCACTCTACATCTTTTATGCAAGGGTATCGATCACACTCGTACACTGCGGGGACGTTAAATCCGTAGAGGAAATATTGACCTACTAAAAACCCAATCTCCAGCGCGTTTCTGAAAACCACTTGGATAATGTAAAATCTTGAAATACCTTCTTGGCGTCTCATTTTTGACTTAGTAGTTCTCAGGGCTGAGCAGGGGATCTCCTTCACTTCCAAACAGTCGGGCTCGGCTTCCTTCGTCGAGTTCTCCGTGTTCTGAAGTACTCCGTTGACGATGGTGTTTTTGATCTTTTTGCTGTCGTCTCGCTTGATCGGATCTTGATCCTTATCCAGTGACAGGAACACGGTCGAGTACCTCCGCTCCTTTTGCTTTGCCGACTGATGCACCGAGTAGGTAATAAAGCAAAGGCTCGGCGTGCACACCATTATAATCTGAAACACCCAGTATCTGATATGCGAGATGGGGAACGCCTGATCGTAGCAAGCCTGGTTACAGCCCGGTTGCAAGGTATTACAAACGAACATGGTTTGTTCGTCATCATAGACTGTCTCTCCAACTATCGCTACGATCAGAATCCGGAAGATCACCACCACTGTTAGTAGGATCCTAAAAGAAAAGAAAACAAAAGCGGGGTGGGAAAAATGCAAACAATAAATATATTTTGTATTATGTGATTTAAGTCAACCACTGTCTTTACAGCAATGGCTTTACGGGGGTTGTCAACATTTGATTCATAAGATAAGGCTTGTTTGGGAGCTGTCCAGTGCTGAAACGCAAAAGCACCATTTTAAATCCATGACATGCTATCATAGCTCCATCGCGACGACCATCTTATTAAAAGATGCCCACAGACACATCTGTTTTTGATACTTGCTTGAACGGCACCAATACCATGCCCATAATATTGGGTAGCATTTGAACTTGATATATCGTCATGTTGGTACAGTTCGCTGTTAGTCTGCGCGCAAAATTTCAATCCATGTAACTTTTTTTTTCTTTTATTTCGGCTACTTTGATTTTTCTCCTTACCTTCCTATCATTGTGGAGTGCTGCTGGACAGCCGCCTCCAGGAGCCTCTCCAAGATGGTCCATTCCCCCATGTCTGTTCATCCGGATGCAAGAGCTCACAGCAGACTGAGCGAATGCTTGTGGAATATGGATCGTTTTCACTTTTTTACTCTCCAGAGGTTGCGATCTTTATCTGGCCAGGGTGCCCTGATCACACACCGGCGCCGCCGCCGTTACCGTCCGTGCTCTTTGGTACCGCTTCACCCGACGCTCCAACAACACGCCCGTACGCTTGAGCCCGAAGTGCTGACTGGTTGCTGTATGCATGCACAGCCCTCCTATTTCCGATCTCCGGAATAGGGTGATGGGGTGGGCGGTGGGGGGAGTGGGGGGTGTGCACCACGTCTCAATAGAGGAGGCTGGACTTAATGTCTTGCTGGAGCTAATCCCGCTTTAAGTAGTGTCCTTCTGCGTCACGGCGCAGACAGGTTGGTGGAGAGCGGCCAAAAAAACGCGAGGATTTCTCCGTTTCATTATTCTCCGAAAGTACAACGAGTGCCAGATTAATCCGTAATAAAATTATTGGTGATAAGCTCAAAGTACCGGGGGTTGCCTCTAATTTGCAACTCATAAAAAAAGGGCTGGGCTAAGGCATGGTAATGTGCGATTTCCAGATTATGTCAGCAATGAGAGATGGGAAGCCAGGACTGCGATCACACCCCGAGACTCCTGGCCATCAAGGCACGACACTCTACTCCATTCTTGACACAGTTGGATGTTTCGATTGACCTTTTTTAATGTGCACTTTCCTTTTCACCTAATACCATTCTATGTATGGGAGCGCAGCTCGATTCGTTAGGAAGATAAACCTAATAGCGATTATGTGACTCTCCTGGACAGATGCCTTTGCTGCCGGTCCCTGGCTTGGTAGTAAGCCTTTGTTTGTGCGGCAGGCACCGATAATACCTTAGATCAAGTTCACTAAGCGAAAGTACAATACCGAGCCATAATCGCTTTATACGGTTATTTGCGAGCATTTAAAAATAGACACAGCTGAACAGACAAACCTATGTGATCGACAGGGTTCGTGCATAAAAATTTATGAATTAATGTAATGAAGGCAGGACGTCGAGGTAAGTTAATCTGATTATAGTCATTTCGTTGCGTTCTCACCAAAAGCATTTTGCATCCAATCTATTTGTTTTTCAACCAGCTTAGTTAGAAATTTGTGATTTTGTGCGATTTTTTATTTTATTTATTTATTTATTTGCGTTTTTCATCTGATCTGAGAAATTCGGAGGGTGTAGCAGTTAATTTAAAGGTGCTTAGCTGTGTTATTAGATTATTGAAACTTTACGGTCTCTCTCTTGCAGTAAAGCATGTAGTTTATGGCGATGCACGCACGTGATACGTGGCCTGACTAATGTGCAAATCAATAAAATGAATGAACGAATGAATGAATGAAGTCGTACATGAATGAGTGAATAAATATAGAAACCTCAGTTTACACCCCAAACACTCTCAGCAGATTTCTCCCATATTAAATGCTTTATCATGTTGTGTAGGTTAAAATATATAGCGGTGCCAGCGGATGTAATTTCAATATTTCAAGATAATTTTACTTAAATGCCGAAAACAGTTTATGTTGTCAGGGTATGCAATGTATAATGAGTCACAACATTTATTGTTCGCTATTTAGTGTTTAGTGTATTTAGTGGCATCTGTCAGGGAGTCATTTTAAAGTTTGCCTTAACCTGTATGTTAAAATGAAGGGAAAATACAGTAAGTGGTGTCGCTTTAATCAAAATTTAGTTAATTCGGCAGCCATATATTAACTACAAAACAAATTGTATTATATATACTATTATGTTTCTGTGGTCATGTGTTTATATAGCTTTAGTATGTATATACATGCGTTTAAATTCTATTTTAAGTCATACACTTTAAGATTTTAATTCGGTGTAGAACTATTTTTTTTTACCATATAAGGATTTAATCTGCGTCTCCTATCGCGTGACAATTATCTGGTAAAGTTTATGATATTAAGTCATTATAATTATTGACTAATATACTTCAGTATTCTAAGTTGTGTTTGACATTAAATGGGATTAATTTCTGTGTAAAGGGTAGTTAGTATTGCGAATAATGTTCTGTATATATTACCAACTGATGATTCTGAATGTTAAATTTACAACATTGCCATGTCATTAACAAACCTTTAACTGCCAAACGCCTGAACTTATGACAACACTAAATAGTTTTGTGTTTCACTTATAACTTTATTCCAGAACCCTTGGATTTTACCCATTTATACAGATGGACAGTAAACTGAAAAAATCAGATTACGTACTTCACCCAATGGTACAACAGTATGACCACCTGGGGATGCGACCCTCTCATTTCAGGCATTTTTAATCGCTATGCCTCCTGCTGTCACCTAAGATTTTTGCGTATCAGGTGAATTATTAGAATTATTAGCAAGTATCTCCATTTTTTATATAAAGGAACTTGAATATTAAAAGAAAGTATCATATGAATTTCCAAAATGAATACTCAGAATCCATAGTCTCAGACAAATATGTCAATAAAAGAGAGTTCTGTCATATTTCATACATTTTTGGACCTTCATTGATGATGAATAATAACAATGCTAATGAAATACACACTACCTCCCATGTCCTCCGGCTTGTTTATTTATAAACCAAAAACATATCTACATATAAATTGCAACTGTGTGTAAACAAACTGTACATTCAGGAGACCTGCTGAGACCCGGGCATCTCTGGCATCCCTGGGTGGGTGTGTCGCCGAGGTGATGGTTTCCGTAGGATGCGGTGACCATAGAAGCGGTCCTTAGAAGCACTTCCTGTGGACGATGGAGGGGCCGGCCTCGTCGTACTCCTGCTTGCTGATCCACATCTGCTGGAAGGTGGACAGCGAGGCCAGGATGGAGCCTCCGATCCACACGGAGTACTTACGCTCCGGGGGGGCGATAATCTGCGGAGGAGGAGAGTTAGAATTCAACCTGAAAACTGCCAAGATAGAATGGCTGCAATGACTTGCTACAGCCACTAGGGTGCCCTTCGTCATCTGTATGTCAATGCATCAGAAAGACAGACACGGGGAATGAGGGTTACCTTGATCTTCATGGTGCTGGGAGCCAGGGCGGTGATCTCCTTCTGCATGCGGTCAGCGATCCCGGGGTACATGGTGGTGCCGCCGGACAGCACGTTGTTGGCGTACAGGTCCTTGCGGATGTCGATGTCGCACTTCATGATGCTGTTGTAGGTGGTTTCATGGATGCCCGCAGACTCCATGCCTGTGATAGGAAGCGATAGGACGTCAGCCGGAATGCGCAGGGATTGGGGAAAAAAAATAAGTGCCGGCCCCTTTTAGGATATCAAAGGGCCACACGCTGTGGGGGTTAACAGGTGCCCAAGCCCACGTCACCACATTCCACTCAGCAGCTGCATAAATATAAATAAGGGTGACGTCTAAGCTGCTTCTACAATAGATCATTCATGGAGCGGCCCATTTGCTAGTCTGGTATCTGGATAATAAAATATTTCCACCCCATACAGATCATGTCCTTTGCCCTGATTAGTTCAATGAATTATTTTATCCTCAGACAATGTACTGCTGGGGAAGCCTTATTTGAACCAGCCGGGTATTATACCTACCAATGAAGGACGGCTGGAAGAGGGTCTCGGGGCAGCGGAAGCGCTCGTTGCCGATGGTGATGACCTGGCCGTCGGGCAGCTCGTAGCTCTTCTCCAGGGAGGAGGAGGAGGCCGCCGTGGCCATCTCGTTCTCGAAGTCCAGAGCCACGTAGCAGAGCTTCTCCTTGATGTCGCGCACGATCTCACGCTCGGCTGTCGGGGAAGACTTCAGGCACTTAGCGCATAGCCCAGCGCTGCGTTCTTATTTACGTCTTTTTTTTTTCTCTTTAATTCATTTGGATAAAAATAGTAGTAAGGTGTATTTGTTTAAAGGCACCTGTACTTTTCGCCTTGAGGATAGAGGTACATGGAATGATTGGGCATGACGGTGCGAGGATCGCAAGTACCGGTGGTGACGAAGGAGTAGCCGCGCTCGGTGAGGATCTTCATGAGGTAGTCCGTCAGGTCGCGGCCAGCCAGGTCCAGACGCATGATGGCGTGGGGCAGGGCGTAGCCCTCGTAGATGGGCACGTTGTGGGTCACGCCATCACCGGAGTCCAAAACAATGCCTGAAAGCATGAGTAGGTGAGAGGGGAAGCCACACGGAAGGGATTTTCTGGCTAGAATATGCCCCCGTCCAGGGAGAGCTACATTATTTCCATGTTCCCAGCTGGGCTAAAGCGATTTGGGTCAGGTACTTTGCTCAGGGGTACAAGTGCTTTTCTTTCCAGAAGCTGAAAGAAAATCAACTTCTGTTCACAGTCTAGTTCCTTAACCATCATCTCCCTTCCCAGGGCAGCACAACTGGAATGCCCCAGGTGGGCTGAGATGGGAGAAGGCGCCTCGGTTACGAGCATCATCTCACCTGTGGTACGGCCAGAGGCGTACAGGGACAGGACAGCCTGGATGGCGACGTACATGGCCGGGACGTTGAAGGTCTCGAACATGATCTGGGTCATCTTCTCGCGGTTGGCCTTGGGGTTGAGGGGGGCCTCGGTCAGCAGGGTGGGGTGCTCCTCGGGGGCCACACGCAGCTCGTTGTAGAAGGTGTGGTGCCAGATCTTCTCCATGTCGTCCCAGTTGGTGATGATGCCGTGCTCGATGGGGTACTTCAGAGTCAGGATTCCCCTCTTGCTCTGAGCCTCGTCGCCTACGTAGGAGTCCTTCTGACCCATGCCGACCATGACACCCTGAGGGGGAAGTGAGGAGAAGAATGTGAAGGGAACAGAATTTCAAGAAGCTGATAAACGGATCTCACAATATTCACCCTACATTCACCCTCCTGAACTGTTCCTTATAGGAATAATGCCTAGGTAACCTTATTTCATATTTGAAACAGTTCTATACTGAAATGACTGTTATTTAAAGTGTATTTATTACAGATATTAGATGCAATGAACCTCAAGCTAAACGATGTACCACAGCGCACCTGGTGACGCGGGCGGCCGACGATGGATGGGAATACAGCTCTGGGTGCGTCGTCGCCTGCAAAGCCGGCTTTCACAAGGCCAGAGCCATTGTCGCACACCAGAGCAGTGGTCTCCTCGTCGTCACACATGATGCCTGGTGGGGATCTAGCGAAGTGACCAAACACGAGCGTAAGTGTGGCAATCAGCAGATCTGGCAATAACAGAACTATAATGCAGCAAATCGCAAAACTGTTGTTAGGTTAATCACGGTGAAAAGCGGCAAATGATTAAAGCCGTTTATAAATCGCTCCGATTGCACGCAATTTCTGTTCAATGTCTTGAAGAAGATAAAAAAATATTCCAGTACATCTAGAACGTTTCACACAGCGCAAAACAATAGGAACGTAATTTCATGTGACTAATTCTTTTAAAGTTCTTCGGCTGGATTGTCCCAATTCTTCAAGAGAGACTGACAGAATGGGAAAAAAATATCCGATCGTGCATCCTGAAAACGATGAAAGTATGAGCGCTTCAAAAGTATGTATAAATGAGAATCCGTTAAGTTTTCTTAGCAGTGGGTGACGGTCTGCGCCGGCTGCACCTCCGTACTCACCAGATCAGCACCTAGATCCGGATCTGGAGTAAACGGCGGTGTGGCGCTCCGGCCGAGCACCGATTTATAGCGTCAGGCGCGGAGCTCCGGGCCGCTGTCGGAGCGCCGGCTCCTTATTTGGGCAGCCTACACACCATCGGGAGCTGTGCGCCCATTAATGGAAGGAAGACCAGCTGCAGACATCAAGGATGGCAGTCCATGTATGGAAGGGCAGCAGTTCAACATGTTAAGATCGGGGACATACAAACAAACAAACAATTACATCTAAATCGCAAAAGCTGTATACTGACTCGGACGTGATATATGACCCCTATTATGCACGTTTCCCTTCTTAGATCTCATTTCAAAATAAGGAAGATCTGCGCAAAACAGGAATAATCTAGTAGAAAACCATTGGGACATTTCTTTGTTGACAGCTCTGATTCTTGTAGTATTTTCATCTGCATTTTTCGTTAAGCAGCATTAGACTTATCTCATGTAATAATGGGCAATCCAATTCTTTTGAGACCCGGTCCAGAAATAGGTTTGAACTTTGGCCCGGCAGGATCGCTCGGTATGGTATTGTGCATGATGCTTCTATCTGTGTCATGTACTAAACCGAAGCGTCGAAATATTAATCATAATTGTAATGCGGTTTAAAAATGATTTTATTGCACCCTATTTATGTCGACGAATGGCAAACGATTGGACCAATGCACCTTTCCGTATTTTATTTTCTTTCGGGTGACACTTGCAACGTAGAATTAAAATTGGCCCATGTATTACAAGTATTAGACATTTATAATTTCAAAATAGGAATTAGCCCTGAAAGCTAGATTTTACTTGGGTTAATTGGGTTTTGGCTTAGAGATACCACTTACACTAGCGCCCGATTAAAATAGATTTTTGGATCAATATATTTGAATATGGATATATTTAAACTATTTTTGAAGCACAGGTCTTCAGATACAAATGCAGTCCATAGTAAAAATCAGGTTATGGTACCGAGAATGCAGTGAAAGCTAATTTAATTAACAGCTCAGATGTCCTGCTAGATTAATCTATATGCTATTGCTGTAAAACGATCGATTTTTTTTGTAGATTATGGTATCTTCCGGTCATGTTATTTTTTCATTATTTCATAGCTGATATATTTTCCCAACGAAAGCATGCATAATGTATTATTTAATAAGTCTATACTGGACAGGAAATAAGGACTAGGTGTAATTCCAGAGGATAGAAAATGGTGGAGAGAATATTCAATTATTTTTATGTTAATAAGTTAGTTACCTTATTGTCACCGGGACTAGTGTGCTTAGGATACACTGTGCTCCATTGGTGCTCTCTAGTTGTGATATTTGATAGTTTGGCCTTTCAGGATGACAACGGCAAACATGACTGAGACCACGGCAATGAGCTACGAAGGAGTGTTCTTTATATAGCGCCTTGATCCCTGCGGGATCAGAGCTGCGAGACAACAATGGGGCGCAGCAGGCAGTCTAGTGTGAACGTGCCGGTTCGGGTGTGCAAATGTTATGCAGGTAGCAAGATAACTGACAAGAGAAAGGAGAGCCACAGCTGGACGGGGCATTACGGCATTCTTCTGATGTCCATACTGTGTTTGCTTGTGGGGCACATGTGCTGGATTTTGGATGCCCGAAATGGAGCCGCTCTGATGTCCACGTGTGATTTCACCATGAATACAGACCGGAGTCTTGCATCAGCTTCCCATTCTCCTGTTTTTAGGTTTCCCTGTGGAATACACCCCAATGATGGCACTTAAAAGTGTTGAGACGTTTGTTATTTTACCTCAACTACTTCATCTCACCTAATGCACTTCTGTGTCAGACATATATTTTCGAAATATTTTTTGCCATTATGCATGTTTCAAATCGCGAGAATGTTTTCTCACTGCCGAACATAGATGAAATGTCACGGTGGCACCGGCCGTAACTGAGCGCGCTGAGGATTAATAAAAGAATCCTTCCCTTAAAAAAAGCATGCCGGAGACGCGGCACGTGCTTAGGACCACCTGTTCCCGGTCGATCAGGCCCTGAAATGTTTTCCTTTGAAAGACTCATCCAAGATAGCCAAGAAAAACAAGCGGCCACCACTCCCGCCGGCTGGCAGATGCCGGCTGACCTTTGACCTCATAATGGGTGCCCATATGGCTTTCTGAAATGCTCCAGACAGGAGATATGCGTGCCTCACAGAGAATTCTGGCCGCCGTCTTTAATAATGCGGGTACGCAGACTGGAGAGGGTTAGGGATCGGTCATGGTTTTACTGCTTACGAAACATTTGTGGGGACGACTCGTCTTGGGGCCGGATTTGCCTGCCGGGCATGTGGATCGAAGACGTGATGGGGGTAGTAAGCCTCAGGAGAAGGATGCAGCAGACCAGAAAAATAAATAGGTCATACTTTCGGAAGAGAAGGAGGAAGGAGGAGGGGCAGCACCTCACACCGCACAGGCCCGTCCCGCGCGTGACCGCGGCTCCCTCTTTTAACAGCTGACGCCCCGCGACTCCTCTTTAACCCCCTCTGTGCCACCCTATGGATCGCCATGGCGCACTCTGGCATCACCTGCCTGCCATATTAAGAACCATCTGCTCCCGTAATGCCGGGGGCGGGCGGTGGGTGTCTCGCCGCCTCTCCCTGGCACGGATCATGCGCCCACACGTGTGGTATCAGTCGCTAGCGTTCTGTACGTATCGCGGGGAGCTTAGCTACCGAAAAAAGGAAATGGATTACGTAAGGTGGCCCAGTCCGTGGCATCCGGTATCGTAGGGTGACAGAAGAGTACCCTGGGTGACGTATATCAGAGCAGGACCACCGCAGAGTGTATGAGAGTGAAATTAAATATCAGTGTGCGATTAATTGGATATCCTCTCTCTTAGTCTCCTGCACCGAAGCCCGGGGAGGGGGCCTGCCTCTTTCTATCCCCAGCATCACAGCCAAATGAAATATTTATACACATCACTTGTCCTCACCACATCACTAGTGTGGGGGGGCGATATTGGCACACGCTGCTGGCCCCTAGGACATCTGGGGACAGATCTGGGTCTAGTTTAAAGAAATCAAACTAGGACTAATATTGGAGATACAAATACAAATATTGCACTTGATGATTTGGGACCAGAAGAACGCCTCAAAGTATTCTGGGAAGATCAGGACCCAGTATTTAAAGCCAGGCCTTGTCATTCAATAAAGATTCTGGAAAATGAGGTTAAGCAGGCAGTGCTTGGAAATCAAAAAATGTAATATTCATGAAGTCATACATAAATAGCTTAATCTCCGAAGGGGCGCCTGTCCCGGCGACAATACGCGCCTGGCGGTCTGCTTTGGGAAAGTCCCGCTTAGGCACTTCCCAGTCCTCCGGCGCAGAATATTTTATGTGCGGCGTGATGGATGGGCAGTAAGCCCTTCTGAGACGGCGAAGGGCCAGTGAAGGTAGTGCTGATTTAGCAGAGAAACACGAGAACCCAAATGAGGCTTTATAGGGAAGCCCAAAAACAGAGCGTGGATTTGCATCTCTCTCGCCGTTTTTTTGGTGAAATATGGGCCAGAGCAGAGGGATGTTCTCCTGAGATGGACTCTAACCGGATCGCTGCATCTGACGGCCAAACAGCGGCACCATCGGTCCCACCTGCCCGGCCGTGGGCCGGCTACACACCTAACTAACTGCTGCAGAGATTAATTTCGGCTTTTCCCAAAGAAGGATGCGGGGAGGGAGACGGCTCATCCACGATAATTTATGAGTTCTGGTTGCCTTACTGATTGATAGTCCTTTGTCAAATTTGAATGAAGGTAACTTGATGTTATAAAATCTCAAAAAAATCACAATCGTTTATATTTCTGTCTTGCAGTTCGCCGGGAACTGTTTCTGGGCCATGTTTTCCAAGCAGAAGACAATCAGCTTCACAGTGACACTGCAGAATAAATAGTGCTGGAGGCTCATTTTTTATTTTATTTTATTTTTTGCCTCCTGACCATGAAATAAAAAGAACGATACAGACACTTTTAGCCTCCTAAAGTTGGGTGCGTCTGAACAGATGTTTGATACAACGCAGAGAAGATCTTAGGAAAAGTCTCGGTGCATGTAGTAACGATTTTAATAAATGAATAAGGATTCATCGCAAAGGGAACCTGTATGCGGTCCTCGTTTCCAGCCTGTGTTTTTCCCAGAAAGACGTTTCAGCGGAAAGCGGAGCAGCAGGGCCCCGCACGCTATTACCCACCCCGGTGAACAGTGTGACGCTCCTCCGGAGGAGGCGAGACGAGGCGGTGAAGGGGCCTCACAGGTGGTCGGGGCCGGAGGATAGAGATGGCAGGGTGTGGCGGATGAGACCTACTGCCTCCCCACCTCTGAGGACCACCCCGACAGAACACAGGAGCCGCAGAGGAAGGAGAGTCACACATGCCTTTCAAGTCAACCCTTTGTCTGCGTGTCATTCGCACCTCAGGCAAGTGACAAACCCAGCAGCTAGAGCCGCGGTACCGGAGGGAGAGGGGAGGCCACCACTCTATGAAACGATCCCGACATTTCAGATTATGACAAAACCCACGCTGGCATCACTGGCCCTGGATGTTTACCAGAAGCATCCTGATTGGTCGCCCGGACGATGCTGCAGTTCCACTCGGCCGCACCGCTGCTCATATAGCATACAGCAATAAAGTCGCTATAGAGCCTTTAGCATTTTCAATGCGTCGCCGGGGAGTGGAATGTGATTGAAAGCAAGTTAAACTTTAAGCAGGGGCTGGGTGCACAGCTCAATTTCAGAATAAAGACGTTCCAGGAGCATTCCTGCAGCTACAGAATGACTGATTCAGCAACAAACTAGATAGAAATCTACAGAACAATGAAACGGATCAATATACCAGAGCTGGGGTCACGCTGGACAACTTAAAGATACAGGAAAGCAATTGAGTCTGTAGCGGCTAATGGGAACCCAGTCAAAATCTATGCCCAATTTAGCCCCCGCGCCAGAAATCTCTGATACTCCCACGGGAGATTGAGCCGGTGACTAATGGCAGTGGGAGAGCTTGGGGGGGGGGGGGGGGGGGGGGTTCCAG
>JAODKK010000038.1:10488001-10500783 GCA_026774405.1 Petrocephalus microphthalmus
GGGGGGGACACGGAAGCAAAAGGGAGCCGATGTCTTTAAATGTAGCCCATCGTCAAAGAAACGTAGGAACGTTCTGTAATTATGTCTCAACCATTCTATAATGCTAGCTTGAGATAAGATTCAGAAGAATTATTATTAGAACATATGATTACAGGCTTCATTAGAGAGGCATATGTCCATACTCCATGCTTTGGACACTGTCCAGCCTTTATGGCGACAGATCCAGCCTTAACTGTGGGACACAAGCCCGAAATACATCAGTGAGATGTTCCAGAAGCCGTCCCCCAACATGCCAGTGGTGGCACATGGTTGGTGCTGCTTTACATGCACGGGACTGGTAAGTTTGGACTGGGAAGCCTGTATGTCCCGTTGTGGGTCCCTCGCCATGGGAAACACCGTATGTGTGGGCCTAACCCTAACCCCGTCCTCTCCCAGGCTCCCCCGGAGGAGGGGATGCCAAGTGACCACAGCTCATCGCCCACACCGCAGTGTCCACAACCTCCCACCACACATCTGTGTGGCTAACCCACTCACTGGTCAGGCCTGAATTATTCCCCAATTACTAACTTCACTGGAAAAATAAATGCACTAGTGCTAAATATTTTAGCATTCCAAATTCAAACCGTTTGTGTATCAGTAAAACCGGTAATAATATTAAAGGCATGAACAGCTGTCTGTTACCACGCTTACGCTGTATTTCATTATGTTAACATGCATTGCACAATATGTTGTCCCACCTATCGCGACCCTGGTACCGTCCTCACACTGCTTTGCACATCCCTGTGAAAGTGACCCGGACTTTAAAATCGCCCCATATAATCAAATGATTGGTCTCCCTCCATCGGCCGAGCCCCAGTGACACAATAAGCATTGTAATCCAATCACGGAGCCCGCAATTATGAGGACCTTTTTAAAGTTCACTCGCTACTAGTAATGATAAAGTGGCTTGGATTCTTGTTGTAATGAGTTAATAAGAAATATAGGGCAAAAGATTAATCTCTCTGGTGCTGGGTTGGTTCATGGATGTTAGGCTGTGGGTGCCATCTAATTTCTATTAATGTACTGTCTTGCACTACATCTATAATCCCTTGATATTACTGGCTATTCATTTTTTTATTGACATGTTCATAAAATAATATAGTAATTAATTTTGCTTGCAGAGAGGAGATTAAAAGTGAGGGACAGAGATAAGAGCAGATAGATAGAGATCCAGTCGTTAATGGGTTTAAATGCACATAGTAAAATGGCTGATTATGACTGCGTCATAAAAGTTTTGGCACATACCTGCAGACACCTGACACCGAATGATCTTTTTTTATTATGTGACTGAGGCAGAGATGCGATGGGTCACTTTCAAAGTGCCAAATGGACCTGGGGGGCTATTTGAGGAGCGGGACAGTAAGGTTGCATTGGCTTGTTACCGGAAGGTTGCCAGTTTGAGGACGTCTCAGGACGGCAGCTGCTATAACAGCCTTCGGAAAGACATTGAAGCTCAGTGTTTCCGGTAAAAAAGAAAAACCCAGCTGTATAAACGCGTGGCTTGCTTTGGACAAAAAGACAGACTTTGCTAGTAATAACTGGCTTTTAGGCTCATGCCTGCGATGCGAAGCTGATCACTGCACTGGTGCAAATGAACTGATCTGATAGTTCAAAGTCGCCAAAGTGCAAGGGGGCACATTAGCCGGGATGAACCCCCCCGAGCATGCTAATAGCTGGTGCAAAGGCTGAGCTGCACTAACGGAAACATTCAGGGCTGCAGGTGAGCTCAATGAGACACCTGTACCGCATAATCCTTTAATAATCAAAAGACACTCGATAAGATACACAGGATCCACCACGGAAGTCAGACTGAAAAAAAGCGGCAGGTAATTATAAAGAGGAAAATTGCCTGGGGTTAGAGCGGGAATTTGGTTTGTCTGAACTCAAGTAATCAATAACCGAATGTCAATCGAATCTTCTTTTTTCTGGCTGTGAAAACAAACGCCTTAAAAACCGAAACGGCGAAGTCATATCCATTTGTCATCGAGGAGAAAGTGCTAAGATACACAGAATCAAAGTCCGCTACATTCAAATGTCTCCATGCTCTGCGTTTTTTCACACAAGCCTCTTAATCTTTTATCTGTAATATTTACACTCATGAGCTACTCACCCAGCAACAGAGTGACACAGTAAAGAAATATTACCTTACAGGAACACTGACTTATGTCAGCACATGTCTGAATGCACTACGCGCCCGCCAGGCCTCGGGGTGAGCAACCTGATCCAGATGACGGCGTTCCCCTTCTGGGGCCACGAGCGAGGCTCCGCACGAGATTGTTCGGAAGCCACGGCTCCTTTACACCTCCTTTAGGGTTTTCCATGGTTGACATGGGCTGTGGCCAGAGCTCCTGCCGGGCACAAATCACTAGGGGAATTCTAGAACATTCTGGAACATTCCTGAACATTCAGGAACATTATAGAACATTAAAGTCCCATGCCACCGCCCATTGGCAATGATTACTCCGGATTTCTAAGCAATTATCAATATGTTAACATTTATTAATAAAGATTTAAACTTGTTAGACACTACTAGTAGTAATATTGTTAATAATACAAAAAAATTAAATGCATTGAATTATTTTGTCTTTCATCTTTTTTATATATATATAAAAGAATAATGTTATACAGTAGCTAAAATAGCTGAATGCATAATTCTTATATTGGATTTTTTTTTTAAATATCTTTTAACCAGTACCCATTAGTTCTAAATGGAATGGGCTCTCAAATATCTTTTACACTAAAACCCACTATTTGACGAGCACTAAAGTATTAATTAGCTATGTGGTTTCACTCAGCCAAACAATTTACTTTTCATTTTGGGCAGACCCCGAGACATTCTCGTCCATTCTGAAACACATCACTTAGGGGAAGAGGTTCCACAGTCCCTGGCAGCTTTTACGCTGACATATGCCGCTGCCTTGACACATGTTCTTTCACTGTCAGCGTGCATTCAAGATTCAGAAAAAAGACCAACTTTAATTGAGGTAAAATATAAAGCTCACTGATGAAATATATCTGTAATTCTAGCTGCATGATTGACTTTATGACCATTTTAGTGCAACAGCTAGTTGTTATGGTTTCAGCCAAAGCCATTTTTTTACGCAAAAACATGACAATAAAAGATCAGGCCTGGGTTAAATGACATGAAACACATTCCTCTCAGCCCTCAACTCCTCACTTTTAATGGGCCCAAATTATAGGCCTGTGTGGGGAGCGAGCGCTGTGCACAGTACAGACGTAACACGGTGACAGATGCAGGGGGGGCGTCTTCTCCTCCTTTTCTCTGCTCTTCTCTGTTCACCTCCGTCCTCCTCTCCTCCTCGCACTGACTCTCAACCCCCCCCCCCCTCCCCAGGCCCGAATTTACTGCCCTTTTATTTTGGACTGGCATCTTATATTTTCACTGTTTAGATAGAGAACTGTCAAATGGCATCAAATGTTATTATACCATTTTATCATATTTCTGCAAACAGAGAAAGGCGACGATGATCCGTCCTCAACATGTTTTGTTTGCCTCCCGATTGAAATAAATGACAGCACTTGAGAAATAACAGTGAGTAGAAACATTGCCTCCCTTTCAAAATCCAGCACCAGGCCAGCACTCATTTTCCATTAGGTTACAAATGTGTAGGATAATTAGTATGCAGTGTAACTTACAGATGCAGCTGTTTGCAGGAGAGACCATTACAATATCTCAGTCAACAATAACAATACTTCCATATCCTGTTCAATATCATTTTCAGAATACTGTAAAGTTATAATAATAATAATAATAATAATTACTATTATTATTATTGTTGTTAATAATAATGACAACAACAACAATAATAATAATAATAGGCTAAGATTACAAAAATATTCTTGCTTTTCATTTTGTCTTCAAAATTAAAATTTTAAAGTATTCAATTACGTTTTACTATACCTACAAAATTAACACTGACAGAATACTGACATTGCATAAATAAGCATGCATGATTAGGATTTCAGTTTCACGGGCAGATTTCCAAATTCAGATAGCTGTGTGCCGCGACCCGCATTACGGGGGATTGCTGCACTCGTCGGGGGCTCTCTTGGCCAAACAGAGACAGCGTCCTGGGTGAGGCTTTGCTCGGCCACATGCCGCGGTGGGGTCAATGTGTCGAGGTCTGCTTGGAGCCCGCGGGAATGACTAGGGGATGCTGGCTGTCACACGTGAGCTGGCTCCCCTGGACACTTTAAAGCCGTTCTGGAAGCCAGCCTGCTTGGCAAGGCCTGATTTTTATGAATCTATTATTACTGGGATGATTGAGACAGATGTCTCTATGGGTCACTAAAGCGTTTATTGCACAGTCTTTGATCATCAATAATTACGCAATCGATATTAGGATGAGCACAGGGCTATCTCAAAGTAATTTAAATGAAATATGGATATATACAAGTGAAATACTGATATTTAAAAACTATGAAAATATTGATGCAGCAAATCACCCAGTTAAACAGCATTTAGCACGATGCCCTCTAAAGGAAGATGGTTTCAGGCATTTACGCTTCAAAAGTATGTAGCGAACATAGGAGTGGAAACAAATTAGACACACAGACTTTCTGAGGTCCCTCTGGGTCTCATGCAACAAAATAGCCAGGGCTCCCTATTCTAAATAGACCTGTCAGCCTATTATTATTGTTGCCTTTGTCATTATTACTATTATCATTATTATTATTATTATTATTATTATTTAAATAGCAAGGTAACTTTATTTAAACGTGCTTCACTTTGTCTGATCACAGACAGTGCCAGCTAGAGGGTCATTATTAGCCAGACAATCACAAGCAATTTATATCAAGTGTAAAGTTATCTGATAGGCCCTCCTGTGCACCCGTCTCTTGGTCAGGACTGACTGTGACCATTGTGTTCCAGTACATTCCGGAGCCCCCATTAAACCCCTTGCCCAGCTCACATGCTGGGTATTGTTTGGCGCCAGTACCTACACAGCAAGAGAGCCCAGACGTTTCCAGAGCTACCACTCTGTTGGCTGTAGCCTCTTTCTGCAAGGTCTCTGGCCGTGGTAGTGTGTGGATCTCACCAGGAAGTAGGATGACAGGGGCATGTTTTGGGTGCTCATTATCCAGACCGGCACCCTGCATTCCTCACACATGCATCCTTCACAGTTCAAAACAAACGCGCCTGTTCATGGTCACTATTACGGTTGCCCTGTTTGCCCAGGCCACACCCCTTACACTTAAAACGCCCACACTAGACCACACCCCTCACAAAGACCACGCCCCTTACCTGGTCACACCCCTTATCCAGCCATACTCCCACCTTAGCCACACCCCTTATCCAGCCATACTCCCACCTTAGCCACACCCCTTATCCAGCCATACTCCCACCTTAGCCACACCCCTTATCCAGCCATATTCTCACCTCAGCCACACCCCTTACCTAGCCATACTCCCACTTTAGCCACGCCCCTTATCCAGCCATACTCTCACCTAGGCCATGCCCCTTACCGGTGCATTGTCATCTTGCATTTGCTGTGTAGCCCAATACATGTGGTAAAACTTCAGCCACCTGCTTTCCTGGATAACAGCCCCTCTTGGGAAACAATAGAGGCCAGGAGGCTGGGACAGGTCCCCACATCCTGTTCCCCGGGTGACGGAGAGTGATAAACGACGGCGGGCGCCCGGATTAGGGCCGACCTCAGTGGCGGCCCCATGTCCCCTGCGCACATCTCGCTCCTGGACTGACGCATGCGGTCAAAGAAGGAAATGCACAATCATTCTGTTGACCTGCATGACAAGAGAGAAAAAACAGGATAAGTGATTTAAAAGCAGAACGTCCGGACAAAAAAACCTTCAGAGATTTACTCTCCCGTTTTAAGGAAAAAGGTTTGCTACAGGATATGTAATTTATGGAGCCGCTTAATTTAGATCTATTTCCCCATGTACAGATAAATTCAAATCGGGCCTTTAATAGTCAATGTACAGAAATAGTCCAGCACAGGAACTGATATGGTATTTTTATTCATGTCCATCCATCCATCCACCCATCCGTCATACATCCATCCATCTTCTAACTGCTTGTAGCAGTCAGAATCAGTTATGTTCAAGTATGATGGTCAGATGTTATCTTGCAATTAAAGCAGAAGTCTGTTTTTGTGCCATTTACAGTACTGGTTCATTCTCTGTTTTGTCAGTGTAAAGAATGCAGTCACCAGTGCACACAGACACACTGAGCTGAAATGGAGTTCTGCTGATGGTAAAAATATACATATATAAAATATACTATATATATATATATATATATATATATAACATATACGCACAGGCAAATGATGTAACTCTGACCTATTTAGTTCTAATTCTCTAAACTCAGGTAGAATCTGGATGTACTTTTGCATGTATTTTGGATGCAGAAAAGTGGTTTATGGAGGGGGGGGTAAGCGACGAAGATCGAGCAGCCAGAAAGAAGAATGTGCCCCGGGGGGGGGGGGGGGGGGGGAGCAGTGCGGACTGGGCCAATGAGGAGATGCTGGCCGCCATCTAACCAGCTTTTAAGTGATCACCATCATCATAGCAGCGCCCTTACGACCATCGTCAGTGTATTCAAGAGTCATCAGCTTCTGGGGTCTTCATGCCGATGACAGCACATGGTGTGGAACATCGCTCTGTTTTATGATTATATGATTGCAATTAAATAATTTAATAGTAAAAGCCTGCCGCTCAAAAACTTTAAATCTGCACAATGATCTTCTTCCTCAACTTCTGTGAGGTGATATTCTCACAGGGCACTCACGGGCCGCCCCAGGAAATCATCACCACATTGCAAAAGCGGACGCGCTGGTGCTGTTTGAGGTTTGCCGGAAGGTTCCATGCGTCACATGGGCAGGCACCTGCAGTATAAAGGTGGCTATGTTCCAGTGGACATGTCCACACACATGAACATGAAACGCCTGACAGAAATGCGAGAGCATCTCTCCCTGCTTTTGAGAAGCTGTGTTTCATAATCATCTCCGCAAATGTTTATATTTAATTTTTCTCGGTTGACTTTCCCTGTTTCACGGTCCTCATTACCAAATCTGCTTTAGCTTTGAGTAATGTCTCTCTGGTTACAGTACAAAGGACTCACAAGCACAATAGAGAAGTAAATATTTATTATAGAGATACCGCGTTCGTCTCTTTAAGAATGGTGTTCCACATTAGCAAATATATACTCTGTGTTGATAAATCTGTGGCCGCCTCAGATATTTTTCAGGTGCACAATAGCTAATGTGTGTTCTATTGTTTGCAGACATTGCTCAATCATTGTGCATTTCTTCAGTGTGAGAACAAATTAAGTATCCAGATAAAATAAAATAAAATAAATGGCACATGAAACTGCGATATAGGATTAATTGAGGCACAGCTGGCTGGCTATTCTCTGCCCAAAAAGAACTGGAGCTAAACTTGAAAACGGAAGATCTGCCTTAAATTTCTGCGGGCAAACACACACGCACACATAATTAAATTAAAGCTAAAACGTGCAGATGGTTGTGGCTTACATTGTATTCAAGAAAGTTTGCTAGCCATTCTAATAAAGACTGTATGACCAGTGTGGTCTTGTGAATCATTTTCTTTTTTTTAAAGAGAAGACTTGTGTTTCTCCTGGATTCCTGAAAGGCTGAGTTGTGAACTAAGCACAAAAATAAATATATCAAAGCTCTTCTTTTATATTTAAATGTGACAATTTAAAACCATATTTATATATAAGGTTTCTATTCTATTTATATGCATGTATTTATTATTTAACATAAGCTGTGTGCAACTTTTGGATATGAGACATGTCATGGTGACCCCTGGTCAGTAAGGTCTTTCTGTTCATTCTTGTGATACTAGGATACTTGTTTAATTTTTTTTTCTTCTTCAAGGTTGTATGCATTATAATGTATAGCCTACATTATAAAATTAGAAATATAATAAATAATACTGTAGTGGATTATGACGTCGAAAATTAAAAGAAGGACTTCGTTTTTTTATTCCTGCAAACCACAGTCTTGTAAGGAATGTATTCATTTCTGGGGATTAACTCCAGTGCCGAGGCTCATGTTACTCTGAACTCGCGTTTAACCCGCATGAGTCACACTGACACCTGATGGCGTTATTTATCGTGCGACAATTTCCTCATGTCGCCGGATTCCGTGGCAAGCGCCCTGCATCGTGCAGCCTCCGGGCAACAAGCGCACAAGGTGAAGGGAAGACGATCACTTTATCGAGAACGCGCGGCGTGCACCTGCGGAGAGTCGGGGGCGCGCACCCATGCGACCGCAGCGCCGTCGCCCATCAATTGTATAATTATCCGGCTAACAAGGACTATCCCTGCCCCACTCTCCGTGCCACGCCGCTGACGAGCATTACACATTTCCGAGGTTATCAAAATAATTATGGGTGAAACAAGGGAACAGGCAGTAACAGTGCCGCCACTGGCAGGTTTACAAGAGTTCAGCGGAGTTTTACCTCCGAGTGCCGCTTTGATCCGCAGCTGTGACCCGAGGCCATCGGCTGTAAAGCGGGCAGCTATCAGAATGGCCACGGGCTTGATGTGTCAGAGCGGCGGGTCTGTGGAGGATAAACACAGCCGACATGTCGTGGCGTAGATTTATGTGCGTGTGTGTGCGTCTTTGTCTGTGTGTGTCTGTGTGTGTCTGTGGGGGTTTGCATAGATCACATTTGGGGACCAAAATATCCACAAATTATGGTAAAATATAAAACTTCCTTACTTTTGGGGACATTTTTTCAGGTCCCCCTTTGGATAACCTCAATTTTATAAAAATCTGAATGCAATCAAAAAACTAAAAAGTCTAGCATTTGGTTTGGTTACTTACGGTTAAAGTTAGGGCTGGGTAGGGGTTAGGGTGTAGTGAATGGGATTAGGGGTTTTCCCCGTAGAAATGAATCCCCATAGATAGATAGATAGGTACACAGATCTGTGTGTGTGTGTGTTTTGGGCGGACAGAGAGCCAGGTGCGTGCAACAGGCGAGATCCTCCAAACTGCAGAGCAGGCGGACGTGACCCGGGTCGGGCTGGATGAACCGGTGCCATTCGGCTGGCATTTAAGGCGGCCGGCTGCTCGCCTTGTCTCGGTAGCGCTTCCCTGCGTGCCCCTCGAGGGGTGGGGGACAGTGCACGGCTGACGGGGCATCCCGTGGCACGATGGGCGTGCAGCACGGGGCTTCCTGCGTGCCTCTGTTTGAACTGCTTAAGCTCCCATTGAAAAGAGAATCCTGTGGAAACACAAGTGTTTGATTAGACTTTCAGAGCCCCCCTGACTGACAACACAGCAACCGGTGCTTTAAATGTTTGACTATGATAAGCGGGGGTGGGGGGGGGGGTCGTCTGCCGGAAAAGCAGATTCCACGGAGTGATTGAGCAAGGGAGAAAAACACTTCAGAATCACGGCCACTGGGGGGCAGTAGTAAGTCACAGGAGAGCGTCGAGCCCCCGCAAACTATGAACAAAAGACTTTGTTTTATAGCTCTCTAAACAATAAAGGAATTCAGAAATAGATCATTGACTGTTTTACAGTAAACCTTGACAATGTGTTTTCTCAAAATGCAGAGAAACAGCCTAGACGGGACATGATCACATCAAATGAAAACTGAGTAATACGGCAAAAATAAACAACAAAAAAATATCCCCTAGGAATGAAGTCCCAGTGGAATTTAAATATACAGTGAAACAAAATTGTAAAATATCCCGCTGGTCTCAAGAACATGCAGAAACTAAAACAAATACACACTACTTTTTTTTTTCTTAATCCAAACTCCGGCTTATATTTCATCGTTCTTTTATTTAAATTTTGTCAAGATTCTGTGCAATTTAAAGGGAAACAAACCTTATTCAAATATATACAAAATTGTATTTTATCTAATGAAATCATTCGGATTAAAGACATTTTTTTAATGATCAGCATTATTATTTTTAAATTGATATTAATAACCTGGAGTAGAGAATAAAAACAGCAAACGCATTTTATTTGTATATGTTTTAATTCAGTCCGTCCTTCTCTCCCTCTATAAATTTATATATTATGATATGTATATTTTTACTACATATATGGGCACAGAAATGTGTACATTTCTATATAGTGTTTGTTTATCTTTTAAATTGATACGTGATTTATGTAGCATATTTGAGTGATTTATTTCTTATAATTTTTTCTAGTTTTAAGTAAAATATATAAATTCAATAAAGGATTAAATGCATTCTGAAAATGTTATTATTTTAAATAAATACTGAATGCCTTCATTCTTAAAAAGGAAACTTAAGACTTCACATTAAACACGTTTCAGTTTAGCCCATTTCGCTCCTAATGGGACCGTGGGATTTAATTCTATTTTGCTTGACATGGGACAACTGTTAGGATGGCTGTAGTGCTCCTGCGTCACTATAGCAACAGAACACAAACGGTAAACATACTCATTCATCAGCAATTAAAATCTCCTTTAAACAAAACAATATTCGCGGAGGGTACTCGGTGCTGCGGCCCCAGCCAAGGTTCCTGCCCGTTCTCCCAGGGACAAGCCAGGCTTGTTTATTTTAAGGCATTTAAAACCTCAGGAATGAGTAACACTGAAGCTCTCAAACATGAATGGAAATATTCATTCTTTTTTCACATCTAGCGATGCAATTAATAAAACACGTAAAATTGAAAATTACTCTATAAACCTGTATATTCTAAACAGGGGAGAAAAGGTTCTCGAATGTTGTACATTTTATAATTTTATATAACACACACACACTTGCTCACACGCACATACAAAAAATAATGTCAATTCAGCACCAGTCAACAGTAATAAAATAAGAGCAGCCTGTATTGTTTATAATCACATAGATCAAAATACCTGGGTGTTTTTGGTTTTTTAAAGTGATATTTTGCAATAAAAGTGAGCCTCCCCCCTGGGGTAGCGTGAGACACGGGGAGGCCGCGCGTCGCATTTTAAGGCGCCCGCCGTAACGTCACAGCCGCTGTGTTTGCGTTAGCGCGGCCCTGTTATTGTGGCGTATCGTCACGCGCCACACCGCCGCACGATCGGCGCGGGCGCCAAGGCAAACATATTTGTCATTCCGGCGACCTTTATCTTTCAACTTTCTCGACGGCCTCCTCCAGGTATTGGGAGCACAAACATGGGCAGTGGGGGTGCGGGCTCTCTTCCTGGCCGTGGTGACACCCTTTCGGCGGCGCTGGAGACAGGCGATTGGACGGCGGCCCGTGCGGCGCGCCCGTCTTCCCCAGCTCGCCGGAGGTGGGCCCACTCACGGCCACTGAAGCTCCCACACAGCAGCTCACAGGTCCGCTGGGAGTTCAGCGAAATTCTTAAAATATGCCACGTTAAGCAGCCCGATGGCATTGTGCCTGGTGTACGGTGTATTAAGCACATTAAGTGAAGTACTACCATCTCTCCCTTCGTGTCCTGGTCCTAGATAACAATGGGAATACTGGCAACAGCATCTCCTCCTCCAGGTGCTACCCTCAATAAGAAAGAATGAATTTACAATACTCCGGCATGGTGGAAAAAGAAGGTTGCATGAAAGAATCTACAACCCCTGGTCACCCGTTTCTTGAGCACACATATCATTAGCCAAATGATGGAGGGGGGCGCAGCCGATCAGGGAATAGGAGAGACACCTACCAGTTTCTGCTGATTATTGGGAACGAAGGGCCCGGCCATGTTGGGGAGGGGGTGAGCAGATTGCATGTTGGGTAGTGGGATTGTGCAGAGCGTGTGCCGTCCGCTCCCTCGGCTAGCAGCAGACATCCAGAGCTCCCACGCGGCACGTCGACGTGGCCTCTGCCTCACGGATACGCGCAGTTATATAACACTAGCCCAGAAGCCACCGGAAAGCTTGGGATGGAGGTTGGATTGGCTGGTCAAGGCCCCCGAGGTCTCATCCCCCCATTTTATGCACCGCAGGTCTGTAAACGTGTCGTCATTGTCGTTACAGCCGGGTGCAGAGAGGTCCACCCGTGACGGAGGACCCGGCCTGAACACCAGCATTGCTTTCGCGCAAAAGCAAGATTTTTGGCACCGAAAGTCATCGCCGTGGGCCCGGTGCGAGGGGACACAGTGGCAGGATGCTAACCTGAAATGTAACAGCAAGTGTGAGACAGGTTTCCTTTTAGCGTGTACAGCACAGGCCGTTAGAGACGCTGTAACACCGCTGGGTGTGAAATTCTACAGCTAAAGAACAACAACAGATCACGGCACCCCAAATAGGAGAGGATGGGCGAATATCGAGTGAGGCGACGCTCGCCGGTCGTCGATCGGCGGGATAGATTTTAGGGAATGATAAATTTCAATGATATTTCATGCTGGGAAAGTCTCTGGGGCGAAGCGTGGAGGATAGTGGCGACCGAGCGTCTATAGCTACACGGCGGCACCGTCCGGCATCCCGGCCCGCGTTCCGTAAACGGAGCAGCAGGGGCAGCAGCGCGGTGACGTCTGGGGCGCGCACACGGCGGCGTAATTAGGAATTAGCCGGAGCTGGCGGACGTGGCCTTTGGCGTGCAGCGGCAGGGCGTGGCCAGGCGGGCCCCTGATTGACGCGATGTTAACGCGGCAGAAACGCGGGGGTCAGATCGCCGGGACTAATGACCACATGCCGCTGCCTCAGTCATGCAAATTGCCGCATCGCTGCCGGTTGACTAAGATTAATGACGCGGCAGCACCGCCTTTGTCTCTCCGCGAAGCCGTCCGGAGTGAAACACGACCCGAAAATGCGACCCCCC
>JAODKK010000038.1:10526404-10538514 GCA_026774405.1 Petrocephalus microphthalmus
TACTCAGAGATCACTCTTGGTACTCTGATATCGGTCTGGATCTGGTTTGCGGGGAGTCCAGGACGGGGACACGTTTTAGCGGTAAATGATGATCAGGCAATGATACGAGGGGCACAGTTTTCATTTGTATTCAATGGAAAAACAGTTACTGGCCTTGGTTCTATTGTCAGCAGTGTCAGCTGAATGTTTGGGGGGGGGGCTTGTAAAGTTGACAGTTGCTCGCTGAATTCCCCCCCGCCAGACCACGCTGATGGCCCTGGACTCTCTTTCCCCATTCTCTTTTCCCTTCTGCTTCTGTGAGGAGGTCAGGGGGGCAGGGGTCAAAGGTTCACCGCTCTCGTTATAATAAAGTACTATTCTTGTAAATTGTCCTGATATCAATTTTTCCCTCACTGTTCCATTCTGTTCCTCCCCGGCTGATTTATGCTTGTGCCCTGTGTCATAACATTAACTCCCCCCCACCAATTTTCTAAAATAATTACCTCAAATGTACTTTACAAGAAAATGCTAAACATGTTACTTTAAGTCATTAAGCTGCAACAGTGATTGACTTTTTTCTTAACCGTTTCTGACTAATTTAACCACATAATTGAGCTAATTATACATTTTTAAAATCATTACACTCATTCAATAGGCTTGCTCTTAAAAGATGGAATGAAAATCAAACTATGTCAGACAAGAGCAATTATAATTTTTAGACTCCAAACTGTGTACAATGGCTCTCCTGTTCAGATTAAATCCGAAAACCTTGCTTCATTTCAAACTCAGACCAACAAAAAAAAAATCAATAACTCCCACTTTTTTCATCTAGCTATGCTTGGGGATAAGTTCATCAAATCCAAGTGGCAGCGATGGTGATCTTTCCCATGAAAGACAGGCCGAAAGACAGGCAAATCTTCGGACTGCACACGGGGTCCTTGCAGGATACTCCCACATGCTAACACTACACTGAACAGCTGGTGTGCAGCCTGGGGATGGGCCGACGAGCCTCCTAGGGAAGCAAGGAGGCAGGCAGGGAGATTCGGAGCCAGCGGCTCAGAGCCATGAGGATGGAGCAGCAATTTCACTCCAGCCCACAGCATTTAATCCGTAATCCAGGATACGATGAAAGTGAAACTATGCAGTCAACGAAAAAATGTACTTATGATGAATGACTGCGCTTTTTCCTTCTTGGAACGAGGAATGCTCGGCCCAAAGTGACGTCACGTTCGCCCACATGCATGACGAACTGTTGACAGTGCGGGTGGGGGGCGGCTGAAACTGCGATGCGGTCTGATGCCCTTAAACTCGTCTCCCAGCGCTAGGTCACGTACCACGGGCGTCCACGTGACCCACGTGACCAGGCGCGTTCCGATGTGCGAGGCTTGTTTGTCGAGGGAAATGAGTGATTTGCACTCTGGGCTTGTTCTCCTCCGTGTTCTGGATACCCCAGGGGTGGAAGTGACCCCTGGGTCGGGGGGTGTGGGGTGTGCTTAAAGCACCCTCCCGCTCTGCCCAAGGTCATGCTGGGAAGTATTTAATAACTCTTTAATCCTCACCGCGGCAGAGAAGATAACGCCTTTGTTTTTTGTTTTTCTTTTTTTTTTGTCTCTGAGAAGATTTTCTTCAGTGTGAGATGTGCTTTGGGGTGGAAAAGTCACCTCTATTTCAGGACACCAAAAGAAAAAAAGAACGGGACCATGTTGGTCGGGCTGAAGAAAGCCTGGAGTTCTGGGATAATCCATTTTTTTGGATGCCCTGGACAGGCTAGATTAAATTTCAGCAGTGGTCATTTCCACAGAGTGACTGAGTGGTGTGTGTGTGTGCTAGGCCGAGTGGGCGTGCCCTTCCTAAGCCCCGCCCACCTCAAGCTTCAACACATGGTGTCCCTACATCCCAACACGGCCCCGGCACGCTAACTGAACGCAGGGTTCATATAATCAGAGTGAGACGCAGAAAGAAATAAAACAATTAAAAACAGGAAAGAGACAGCTTTGTTGGCATTCCGGAGAAAGCCTGCGCTGATTAATTTAAAGGCTTCTTCGCTTTGCTCTCCGTCACGGGGCGTTTGTAGATGAAATTCTGCGTATAGGTTCCGCACAGTTTGATCTCTACAAACCTGCTTTAGAAATTATGTCATAAAATATTAGGGGGAATAAAAAAAAAGTTGATGTGACATTTTTAAATCATATCAAAAGGTCCCCCTGAGGATGTTTTTACTGTCTCTCTTATTTTTACAGTGACTGCGAGGGCTGGAGGTAGAGTCACGCTGGTGGCAGCCCTTAATCTTTGATGCTTATGTGAATTCAAAGATTGATTCGAATGTAAGGTAATAGAGGCGGTTGGGGTGAACGGCACTTCAGTGCTACATGGTAATAAAACCCAGTAGATTAACCTAACATCTGCCATTGACAGAGCCGCTGCCGCCCCCCAGGAGAATCTGGAACATTCTATCTAAGTGTTTAGTTGTGGAGAGACGTCAAAGCTGCGAAGCGACCATGTCCTTTGGGGAACTCTTTCTCACTCGCAGCTGTGAAACCCATTAGCCTCGTGCAGCTAATCACGAGCTTGTGATGGCGCATGGCCCTGACTTATTGGGCCGGGGGTGCTCTGGTCCCCGGTCCTGGCACGGGGGTGTCTGTTCCCCTGCAGTCTCCCCGGCGAAGATGTGTTCCCAGAACCCAACGTGGCGCTCGCAAACCCCCCTACTCCAAAGGACAACCTGCCCGTCCCCCAGCAGGAGCAGTGGCGATGTTCAGAAACAGGTCTGAGGAGACATCAGACATCGGCAGCAGGGTCATAGGCAGAGGAGGGACTACAGGGGCTACTGGACCCAGCTGAAAGCTGATTGGCCCCCAGAGTGACTCCTCCCTGTCACTCACTGATTCCAAATATATCATTGGCTAATGCTAAGGTTGGCCCCTCTTATGTGCCCCACCTTAAAAACTGTCTATAAACACCCCTTATCAGCAGCCTCATGTTATCTCCACCCCCGTCCCATGCTGCTGTTGGACCTGCAACCCTCCCCTACTGCAAGCGCCCCAGTGAGTTCTGAGAGGATCGTTCTGGCCAATCACGCCTAGCCTAGCGTCTGGCCAATCACGCTGGAGCACTCTTGACCTTTCCCGAGCCTTCACTGATGTTGTGGCTTTACTTTTCTACATCTAAGTGTTAAGCAAACGAGAGTGACTCGGTGAGCACTATGAAAACATCACAACGGCTCAACAGTGGAACCCCCCTCCCCCCCCCCGCCCCCCATCTAAAGAGAAAGCTCACCTAAACATTTACCAGGGAGTAATTGCTCTGGAACATCCCGAGAAGTGGAGAGTCTCTGTCTGAGGTCAGCTCTGGACCACTGAGTCCCCATCGCCATCGATCTCCGCGGCTCTCGCCTTTAATTTAGCTGGTAATTGGCTCTGCTGCATTCTCGGCAGCTGAAGGATCCGCTTGATCTCGGATCCGCTCTGGGTGTGTATGGAGAAGGAGGAAAAGCAGAGGCACCCGCATCCCCTGCATCACCGGTACGGGCTGCGTGAGGAGCAGGGATGCTCAATAAGAAATGCTACTGGTATTTGGTATGAGCATTTAGCATTTCAGTGATTTCTTCAGTAAAACAATTACTTACTATGACCCTATTGTTTTTATTGACTTACAATGGACTGCCCGGGATTGGCTCCAGGCTCCCTGCAATGGATGGATATTGTTATTATTTCCAAACTTTAAATAACTCACTTACTTTTGCTGTTTCATTTTTCTTAAAGGGCCAGCCGACACAGCATGAGATTGCTATTGTATTACGACCCAGGCAGGTATCGGTGAGAGCCCGGCTGGAGACAGGCAGTACAGAGGATGGGGGGGGGGTGGCTATGGGGTCAACGTCAGTCCCCTTAATGGGCACAGTTCGGAGCATCCTGGTATTCCAGCTCTGCTGGGTCCCATTAGCCAGCCAGGGTTTCCCACGGGCTTCCAAGCCCTGCCAAACTGGGGTGTCACACTGGGACATCATTCTGGCTCTAGCATTATGCCCCCCCCCTTCTATTTTTTCTGTGTTTTCGGGGCCTCGGCAGAGGGAGCATGCACAGTCAGTATGTATAGCGGTCCATCGCACACACGAGTTCAGACACAAATACCAATACAACAGAAATATTCCAGACGGACTGTTTGCCGGGCGAAGCCACTCTCGTGTTTGCGAAAGTCGGTATTTTTAATTACGGCAGGCAGGGCGAGGCGGTCCGTTATTTCTAAAGAGTAGCAGGCGATGAAAAGGGCAAGCTGGGAGCTAAATGATTAGACCCGAGCTGCCACCCTTTAAGACGATGAATGTCAGCCCTTAAAGACCACAGATGCTAGCCTGCCCACGGACAGAGTTAATCAACTGTGGAATTTGTGAACTACAAATATGTCAAAGCTGAAAATCGCGGCCGTCCTAATGGACGGTTTGAAAAGGTTAAATCTGATTTTGGGGAGGGGGGGGAAAAAATGTCAGCCGTTGCCTGAGCGGCTCATTGTGATGTAATGGGGGAGAATGTCGTGTTCCCGCCTCGTCTCTTGACGCAGTACAGTGCAGCTCGCTGTTCGTCATGCATGTCGCCGGGCTTGACAACCCCCGAACGGTTGCCGCGGATGCAGGTATTTTTAGCCTGGTTGTCGAGGGGCTTTTTCCTTTTTTTTCCCGTTCGGCTGGCGGCTCTTAGCTCAGTCACCTGTACCCCATAGCATTTGGCTCTTTATTGTGTTTGTGCCGCAGCCAAATTTCTAAGTGGGACAGCATATGCTTAATGTGACGGCATGGGAGACTTTTCCCACCTCGCTCGTATACCGTTTAGCCGTCGCCGAAAGTGAAGGGGTTTTAATGCGTCTCGCCGATGGCGGCATGCCTTAAAGATCATGGGCCCCGCCTGGGGATCCTCTCCGCGGGAGCGAGCTGATCGCCCCGATCCTAGCGGCCATCGCCGGAGCTGGCGATTAATGGTTTCTCTTTCAAACGTTTACGGGCCGGCGTGGCTGCGGGGGATGGAAAGAGCCTGACCCAATCATTTTTCTGCAATATAGTATTTCATATTTTACTTCGGGAGAGATGCGTTAATATCGGGGCAGTTTTAATTAAATAGGTCAAACTGAAATTAATTAAATTCCTTAATGGACTATATTTTCTAATGTATTCACTTTTTAATGAATATGTCCATCATATTGTTGCAAATTGAATGCAGAGCAGGCCACGGGTACCTAATTAATAATTAATAATTATGAGTTGGTTTATCATGGAAAGGCTTGATTGGGTTCAGCCTAGGGCATTTTGTCTGCAAAATGTAATTTAAGGTAGATCTGAGTGTGTGTGTGTGTGTGTGTGTGTGTGTATGACAGTACGTGTGGGAAGGGGGCGGGGCTTAAGGGCGGATCAGGCCACGGAAGGTGTCACCCGATAGGGGCCGGCAGGGGTGGGGTCAGCGGCCACCGATCATCCAGTGAAGGCAGACATTAGGGTGGGCTGCCGGCTTTCTGGGCTTCTCCTCTGCTTTGGAAGCATCTGTAAAATGATACCATTTAGCAGGGCGGTTTGTACTTAATGTCTGTCACTCGCTTGCTGTTTAAACATTCTCTTTTATTCGGTTTGTCTTACTCCTCATGTTTGGTTACTTCATTGACTGTACCGTTCCGTCTGATGCCCATCTGAATATAGGATGAAATATGAATTATAAATGATTTTTTATGGATAGATGTATATTAATGTTGTGTAGTACTTTGCACTTTTTTGAGAACAAGTTTGCACACATATTCAGTCATGGAAGATTCATTCAATTTGAACGAAAAGTGTTGGACTTTTGTGTATGTACACCACACTGACATATTATCTACTCATATACAGTTCTTCGTATTTATCGTTGAGTCAATTATGGTTGCAGGGAGACTGAAAAATGTAAAGTGAAATATGTTTAAAAATATTATTCATACAGTGCAAGACGGTCATGATTTAAGAAGGATACGTTCTGCGCCAAATCCTATTGGCCGTTAAAATATTCCCATGAAGCGGCGAGAAGGGGGGAAGATTGATGGGTGGGCGCGGGGCAGGGCTGCCGACGTGCCTTTCGGGAGGATTCCTGCTTCTCCACAGAAGTCCGGCGCTTTTTTTCGCCAGCCTTCAGGATTTACGCAGTGGAAGTCGCGGAGGAGCACGGTCTCAGGATCCTGACCTTCGGGGTGTCATTCCAAGCGGACGGTTCTCGTCACACGGGGGACGTGGGAAAAGAAAACGGTTAGGAAAACCAGATTTAACGGCAGGACGTGACGGGGAGAGGCTGTCCCTGCTCTTCAGCCCCTGAAACGGCCGAAACGGCGTCACCAAGCTCACGGTGGCCGGGGCGAGGGCGGGGGGTGGAGGGGGGGTTGAATTATTCTCTCAACGCGAAGGTAGCCTTGTGACAAAGACCGTGACTGTCTTGGACAGGACATGCCTTATATATTACCGCCGGGTGCCTATATACACACATACCGCTGTTTGTAATTTACACTTACATTTCCGTCTCCCTCCCGGGCGACGAAGGTTAGTTTTAGTCTGAAGGTCTTCCTCGGCTCGTATCGCGAAATGAGCACGTTGCAGCATCGTAAATCGACGGCGGCGCTGAGCAGTGAGATCCACGGCGCCTCTCGGCCCTCGGCGGGTCGGGGGCACGGCCGGGAGACGGGGGCCGGCCCCGGGCATTCGGCACAGGGGCTGAGCGACCCTGAAAAAGGCGCGGAGAGCGTCCTCCGAAGTGCTGGGGAGTAATGGCCGATCCCGGGTCATGTGAGATAATGGATCCCCCCAATTCCAGCCTCTTAATTTTAGGATTGGGGGGGGGGGCGGATAAAAGATCAGAAAAAAGATCAGGAAAAAGCAGCTATTTCTATTGATGCAGAAGGACCTTGCGCTTTCAGCCCCTAAGTGGTGGGTCTCTTCCACAGGGCTCCCCGCTCACAGCCCAGAGTGAAGCGTATTAAGGGGCTTAATTGCACAGTGAGAGGCAGCCAAAGACTATCAGACTCGGGGCAAATGATCCTTCAATTGTGCACTGTGGGGTGAGGAAGTGCTGGGGCGTGAGTCAGGAGGGGCGTCTGGACCGTCCGCCGTGGCTGGAGTACGCTCAGCTGCACAGAAAGACGGCCGCGGCTTCCTCTCCAGCCGCCGACGTCCTCGGACCACCGCGGCGCGGGAGAGAGACCCGGCAAGAGCGCGGGATCTCGCCGTGCTGCTCTCTCCCTGCTGCCGTCGTCTCCCTGCTGCCGTCGTCTCTGTATTTTCGGATACCAGAGCAGCTTTGCGCGCCCTTGAGCCGCGGAGCAGAGCCCCTCCTTTAACCCCCTCGTGCACGAAGCCCCCTCCCACTGGCGGACGGCGATTTCAGGCTATTTTAGGTAAATAGAAGCTGCTGACCACAAGGTCCTTGGAAATGCACAGCTGAGGATGAGCGAGGCTCCGCCAGCCTCCCGAGGGGGGCAGTCCGGCCTACGGCATCTGGAAAGGCGTCGGGGAACCGCTAAAAAAAATCTCGATCTTTCTTTTTCCATATTTTCCATACATGAATGTATTAAGATCATTTGTAATCTCTCTATTGAGAAGCACTAGTTTGTACTGAACACGCTGCTAAGACAATGGGTAAGATGTGCACGACCAAACATACACAAAATAAACTGCTATCATGCTGTATATCATATCTCCAGATGCGCCTCAAAATTTGTAACGTGCCGGACTTCATCCTCGACTTTTGATCAGGCCGTCAGATGAGTTAATGTGATCGATGCCCTTTTCTGAACGGCCGCGATGAAGCCCTCTTCAAACAAATCAATAAAAACATCTTTTAATGCCGGCACACTGAGTAAATACCACAGCGATTTCCATGAGTACACGCCACACCAGACACACCACAATAAACACATGACGTGCCTCTCTGCTGTCGGGACGAGTCTACCATCGCCGGCTAAAGTGTGGGCGCCCGAGCATGTCGAGAAAATCGAATGTACCCTGGAAAGGTCACATGACTGAAACTAAATGAATCACTTCTCGGATTGGACAGCAAACCACTGACCAGCCTCAGCTCTCATTTCTGGTTGGTCAAGTAGCTACTCATTTGCTCAAAAAAAAAAATAAAAAATTGCAGGAGGAATTCTGGTGCTGTAGAGTTTGGTTAGGAAGCACCGTCCCGCATTAGAGCTGCAAGCTCTGCGCCAGAAACGTCACATCACATTTTCACAGGGCAGGGGCAGCGGATCAGCGTGAGCCAGCCCCCCGATTTCCCGCCGTCCCATCCTGTCGCCGTGAATCTCAGTGACATGCCTCTCCCTCGTCAGGTGCCCCGAGGTGAGGACCGGGGCCCAGTGCCAGGAGCCCAGCCGGTGAGCAGGGTCCCATTAGGACGCATTTCATCCCCCGTCTCGCCTGGCACATGGGCGAAATCGACGTGACCAGCATGGCCGACAGCTGGCCTGGTGTTTCCCCCCACTGGGGGTTACACCTAAACGCCCACAGCCTAATATTTACCCTGGAAATTAATTCTGATCCTACATCCTCAAAAAAATATTCATTAGCGATAAATATTAAAGATTAAATGAAAACACAGTAGTGTGAAACAGATGAAAATACACAAATGTCTATATTTATTAAAATCTGTATAAATGACCTCTGCCAAAATATTTGCATGAAATCACAGACACACACATACACCTTTCGCATACGAAGTCTTATCTTTGGCCCTGAAATGCTTTTCCCTGCACATTTTACATCACTCTGCGAAGGCAACCTAAAGCTTTTATTTCACGCAGAGCAGCAGAGTGCATTCTGGGAGGCGGCGCAGAGATCAGCCTTTCCGATACTCTGACAGCCCCTCAGCCTTTGTCACCGTGAGTGGGTGGCGGGTGGCGAGAACTAGAGAGAAAACTAATAATTACTCTTCAATAATTGTTGTGCTTCGAAAACTCGAAAGAACTTCCCCGGGGAAACTTTTCTCTCTGCGACAACAAGATGTCCGTCAGGGCACTCCCCACTTCCCCGCTTGCCGTGTTCTCTGGGAAAAAAAGGCGGGGGGGACACGACGGCCATTAATGGAACCTTAACCTTCCACCCAAATGTTGTTTTGGATTTCAAGGGCAGAAATATTTTCTTTTTCCAACTGTGGGCCTTTAAATGATTGACTCTGGCCGAGGGGGGGTCACCTAATGGCAGATTTTGATGGACTGTCCCCCACCCCAACTCCATTCTGGGGCCGTGCTAAGAAAGGAAACCTCTTTCCTTTTTTTCTGCCAGGTCCAGAGAGAGACAGCTGAACAGACTCTGCAGGCTTAACACTGTAATCTTTCCTGTAAGTGTTTGTTGCCTTTTCTGCTGGCCCTCCTTTCAACTTTAACCTCCAACCTCTTCCTGCATGGATCATCGTGAGTAATGCAGTGCAGCCTCTGGGGGAGACGGGGAGGGGGGGGCGCGTCGTACTGCCCCCGTCTCAAAGTTAAACACTGACTTCTCCCAGACAGACCTCTAATGGGAGTCTGTAAACACTCGCCATATCGCTTTGCTTTTCATAATTACCGTTTTAACAGCAGAACAGGGGGGGAAATATACATGGCAGATTGTGTTTGACAACCTTGATTTAGTGGCCCTGTCGTCGCCTGCCTTGCTTCATCACTTTGATTTCCCCCTTCCAGATAAAACGCGGGCTGGATATATCGCGGAGCGCGCAGATATATACACGGGGCCTGGCTCTTATCCTCTGCGTTTATTCACGGCAAATCAGGGACGGGAAGGCGATACGGGACTTATAAATGAGCTCATTCGGCCGAAACCCCTTTCTGTCTGCGACACGGGGATAGTCCCTCAAGGGCTGACGAAATAAAGCCCGGCAGGCGTGTTTTTACAACAAATAAATTTGAGAAAAACACTTAAGCTGAATTATGCTGATCATCATCATTTTGGCGATCGTTACTGTTCTTCTGTTTTGTTTTTAAAATCGAAAAAAAAAAATGATTACCCAAATTATGGATCGCAGCCATGACAATGTTTTTAAATGTGTTTGTGAGTATTGTGATTTTGACGCCCCCTGATGCCGTGGAAAGAACGGGGTTGCCAGTTATTTATGCTGCCTTTCTGTTCGCTTATTCGTCACTGTTTCCGGAGGTGGCGTCCTGCACTCAGAGCGTCCCTGCCGCTTCAGACGTGCGCTGTTTTGTTATGCTGATGGGCCCGGTCCGGAGACAGGGCCCCTGGTAGCTGGAAGGAACGCAGTCTGCAGTCAGATTTATAGCCAGAGATGTTGTGACTCCAAATAGGAGTGGAGTTATTTAGTGGGAGCATTTGCTGGGGTGTCCGTCCGTCCCAAAGTGTCTCTGCCTCCATCCCTACAGGTTTGGAGTTTCTCGCCGACTTTGAGAGGAAAGCAGCTGACAGACAGGCTGATTGGAGGGAACGGCTCTGTCAGATGACCTCTGGGCAGACTGCAGAAGAGCAAAATAATTATACCTCCAGTGGGCAGGAGAATTTGGGGATTACATCAAGCGGGCTGGGCAGAATGCAGATTCCTGCAAGCTGATAGGACGCTGGCTTTCTTGTAGATCTCAGTATGAAGCAGCTTCGAGGGAATAATTAGGTAAGACATCCAGGGAATTTCCCAGTTCAAGGTTCAAGTTTATTGTCACGTGAACTTGGCGCAATGAGGTACTTACACAGGCGTCTCACAAAGACTGCCAATAAAGCGCTAATTAAGGACTGACAGCGGGGAGCAGCATCACACAGCCAGCGCACAGGAACAATAAGCGGTGCATGTCTACAAATGGCACAAAATATTGCATCATGAAGCAAACTGCAAGCAGAGCATGCAGTGGAGATAAAGTAAAGGTAAATGGCCAGAAGCTTCATCTGCGGGGTCTAGAAGAACTTGCATCCCCTGCGTCTCTTTCGCTACTATTGTTGGTGCTTTTTAAACGGGCCACAACCTCTTTTCTTGGACACATGTAAAACGAGCGGTTTGACATCTGTATTCACGCTAAAGTGCATCTGCTGAGCCTTTAAATCCCGAGAGGCCGTGCCGAGTTTTCACATGCCGCTGAAAAAAAAAACAGCGGCTTTTGCGATCCGCATGTCACACGCCTTCCCCTGCAATTAAAAGCCGCTTCGGAGCGGCACGCTGCCGGTATGAGCGGCGACGGCACGTCCCTGTCACACGGCTGAACGCCGGCGAACCGGCTGGCAATTAAAACATCACAGGTTTACAGCGGCACCCCGTAATAAACAGAAATCCACTTCGGCGGCGGATACGTAATTATCGTCGGAACACCTCGCGTGGATAATTGGAGATCCGAGTCAGAAGTCGCCGCGCGGAAGCCGTGACAAGTCTGGGCATGCCCGCCGCCCAGACCCGCCATTAGCGCGCATGCCCGCTGCCCAGACCTGCCATTAATGCGCAGGCCCGCCGCAGAGCAGCCAGCGCGGCCTGCAGAATAATAGTCCCATTTATCGATTATTTCCTCGCCATTCCGTCGCAGAACCTGGATCCGCACGCATTGCACATTTAGAGGGTGACGTCCCAGCATGCCGTTCTCTCTCAACAGGTGGTAGAGGAGCTGTCTCAGCTGGATGCCATCAGTGGAGCTGTGATGGCCTTCACTGACAGCTTGGGCGATGGAAGGGAATGTGCACATGATCATCAGGTGGCATCTCCACTGCTGCGACTGTGAATATGGCCTCCTCAACATACAATACAATACAATACAATTTTATTTATATAGTGCCTTATCACAACATTACATTGTCTCAATGTGCTTCACATTATTTCTGCCACATAAATACCCCCATGATAATATTATTCACTGATGGAGACTTCTAAGCACTTATGTAAGTCGCTCTGGCTAAGGGCGTCTGCTAAATACTGTAAACGTGAATGCAGTGTAATATGATGCCATTCGCACAGGAACTGGTACACTGGAATTTTTTCGTTCTCCCATATCCCACCTTGCTCTCCTTTGAGATGCAGTTACACATTTTCCCGACGGACAGCAAAGTCCACCTGAGGTCTGAGAGGAGGGCCAGTCCCTTATCCAGCCCCCCTGGAGCGTTTTAGAGGGTTAAGGGTCTTTCTCAGGGGCCCATTGGAAGTATGAGGCCGGGGCTT